>JAQLOL010000011.1:1872305-1887565 GCA_029783665.1 Naso thynnoides | reverse complement strand
GAATATGTGACACCTCCCCCTGCCGCGCCGCCACACCCATCTCGGCGCAGCACGGTCTACCAAACTGCCAAACTGACTGCGCGCAGGGCTGCGCCGCTGGAAACTTGCACTGCGCCTCCCTGCGCCACCTGCGCTGCGCCACGAAACTAGGGCCCAAAGAGGCTTTGGAGGAGGATACTAGTCTGGAGAATGTTTCTAGAGAGATTGCTGTAAAGTGGGTGAGCTTTACAGTAGGAAGAATGTTCTGCTAAAATCCCCTTGCTCTGAGTAGACATTGAGAAAGAGGAGGATATTGTGTCTCTGATTTTATTAACTGTTGTGGTAAAGAAGTCTATGAAGTCAGCTGCAGAAAGGGAGGTGCTGTATAACAGAGTTGGTTTTTACATGTGAGTTTTGTGACAGTATCAAAAAGAAATATTAGATCATTTCAACTGTTTCCTACTAGACCTGAGAATTGATTTTAGCAGCATAAATAGCACAATTATATTTGAATAGGAGGCATTGCAACTGAATTAAATGTGTTTGGTAATGTAGGTTTAAACCATCAGTGAGTTTGTTATGGCAGGACTGGACTATGGTGGTTACAGCAAAGTAAAGTTCCTCAGCACGTTGGTAGTTGAGTCAATATAGCGGGCAGTGTAGGTTTCAGAGTGGCTAGTGCAATGATTAGACAGAGTAAACTTAAAAGTAAAAAAGCAGCGATCTGAAAGGACAAGTGGTTGTGGTGGGTTAGCTAGATCTGGGAAAAACGTACCACATGTTGGCATCTAATGTACCTAATCTAATATGTCGGGCCTATTGCAGTAGGAATGAGTTGGGATTTCAACATGCTTTAAAAAACCAGTGGAGTCTGAGATCTAGGAAACTTAATGAAAGTCTCAGATTTGACATCAAATGTATTTTGAAATCTCCAAGAAATAACAGTGTCAATATGTCACATAGACATGTAGGCTAATAATAACAATTAATTGCACTTTAACATCTAGCACTTAAGCACTTTTATTCCCACGGTCTCTTTATCCTGTTTTGTCTTGAGCAACATCTTACTATCACTTACCATACTGTTGCTTGTATGTCTTTGTCTGTTACAGTCCAGTTTTGTACTGTTGCTTGTGTGTCTTTGTCTATTATAGATCAGTCTTCATCTGTATTGTCCAGCCTTTTGTTCTACTTTTTTCTGTTGTTGTAAAGTTTATGTATTTTTGCATACTGTACACCTTGTTATGTTCCATCAACCTGCCATGGGGACTCCAGATCTGGCATATTTACATATACATGTTCATAAATATGCACTGTCCCTATTTTAAAATTAATAAAAATTAAAACAAAATAAATAAAAAACGGGCCCTTGCACCCCTCGCCCATCAGGGAGGACTGCTGTCAGCCTAAAAAGCACAGAGTAGCAGTAAGCATTGTCTTAACCACCACAAAATGATACAAGTATGGCAATACAAAGCTTTGTATATTCTACAAAATTATTGTGGAAAGCCAGAAAAGGTTTTGATAACATGTCAAAGGTCTTGTGAGTGTCCACACCACACTTGCGGTCCTTGAGATAAAATGAAATAATAATAATAATAATAATAATAATAATAATAATAATAATAATAATAATAGCTTTGTTTGTAAATACAGTGTGAATGCTGAGAGATGAAATGCCTATGCATGAATGAAAATGCAACAATGCAGAAATGTGCAATGGATCGCCTGAAAATTGAAATTATACACTGCACTACTGATAAACCTTGAAGCTAAATTTTAAAACAGGCTAAAATGGAATCAGAACCTAATTCTATGAGAAGATAAGTTTCGAAATACTAAGAAAAAAAGCAAGTAGTCAAATTGGACATATTGTTAAAAGAAGAATATGTAAGTCTGGTTGAATTTGAATGAGTTACTTTTAAATACGCAAGTAATTAAGTTAAAATACGTATAAATACAGCAAAAACCTAAATTTGAATAATATCTATGAGGAGAGAAGAGGAGACAGAAAGAAGATGAGTAAAGAAGAGGAGTAAGAGAGAGAATGAGGAGATGCGCGGGGAAGAGAGAGGATGAGTAGGGATTTAATCTTCAGATGAAAGAGATAATATGATAATATGAGTGAAAAGAAGGAGAGAGGAGAAGGACGAGACAAGTAAAAGTCTTTGAAAGTATAAGTAGGCCATAAGTCATATACAACTAAAACTGTTAAGTCCTGTTGGATGAAAGTATGTGATTAAGTGAAAGAAAACAAATTTTCAAATTCAGTTATGGGAGTCAGAGTAATTTATTTTCTGATTGATAAAGAATTTTAAATGTCCTCTCTGCCAAGTGTTTATGTGACCTTCTCTAGGTGCTGATGATTCCACAATACACATCCAGAAAACTAAAACTGTTATACTGCAAAAACAGTCGAAGATAGCAAAAAAAAAAGCTAAACACAAATTTAGTAGTTTAAAGTCTTTGTAAAAGCAGTAGAAGTTTGAAGTAGTCTGCAGAAGATTTGAACATGTCTCTATTCAATTTAACAGAAAAAAGCTGAATATTTAAAAAAGTGTAAAAGGTACAAAAGCCAAAAGTAGAGCAGAACATTATAATAGATTTATTTGTATAGCACTTTTCATTCAGACAGCATCTCAAAGTGTTCAATGGGGAAAAAAACACAAACAGAGGAAAGGTAAAAAGAGCAGAGTTGTAAAATTATAAATCTGTTATGAAATCAAAACCTATAATCATCAATCATAAAAAAGTTTAAAAGAGAAACAATAGGAATAAAATAGAAAGGTCAAAAAATGTTATACAGACACAGACATAACTCCCTTCAACTGATGACTTCATTGACATCACGCCTTAATTCAAGTTGCACAAAGTTTAATCAAGGTTAAAGTAAACCTTCTGGCAAAAAAATAAGGTCTGGGGTCTATTCTCTGCAAAGGGAGACCTTAATTTGAAAATCTTCTTTTTTTCATTTTTTGGGCCTGACTGTCTCACTATTAGCATTATTTAAGTCTTTCATCTGTACTCTTCAAATCTTAATGTGTCATATGCTTCTTATAAGTGTACTGTATCATGTACCATATGTAATCATGTATCTACCATTTTGGTCCAGTATCAGAGGACACTCATTCCATGGACATGACATTTCGAGACAATGAAGACAGGGGCTTTTATACTGAGACTTTCCATTCTTCCGCATGGATTTACCAAGGAGATGGTACAGGCATAGGCTCAGGAGTTGTTTCCTCCAGCATCAACACCAGAACTCAGGCTGTCTCAAGTAAGCTGGAGATTGTGATTTTACAAGAAAAAAATGACTTCAAGCATAGGTGGGGAAACTTGGGGAAACTTCATTTGATGTTGAATCACATTTAGATGCGTAAAGAAGTGCTTGCACAAGCAATACTGGCTTACCTTACAGTGAACAAATGAATCTTTCTATAAACTTTCCAATTCTTTTCAGTTCGTGAGAGGACGGTCAGAATCAGCAAAGGGACAGGAGAGTATCCTTGGGGCTTTCGAATACAGTTTTCTAAACCTATTGTGGTTACAGAGGTCGACACAAGTAAGTTTTGGGCACTCAGGCATTTATGCTACCTTTAGACATTGGAACTTCATTTCGTCTCATGGTACTGTATTGTTAGCAACCAATATCTGTGGTAACAAACGCAGCAATATAGTTACTGTTACTTAAAAATGTTAGTTTGGTTGTGATTATACAGTCTCTGTCGTGGTCAGTGTGTCAGATCTGCCTTTCCTGTACTGTCTTGTTTTCTCTCCTTTTTTGATTGTCCTTGTTGTTTTCACCTGTGTCTTATTTCCTCCTGTGTTTGCAGTCCATGTGGTCCTCTCTTTCTTTGTCTGTCTTTCCACCCTTTTTGCTCCTGTGTTGTCTAGTCTGCTCCATGCCTCACACCTGCTCTTGATTGTTGCACTGCTGTGTTTTGTCATGTAATTAGCTCTCTTGTATTTAAGTCTTGTCTCTCCCTGTCAGTCTTGTTGGTTCATTGTTTTGCTGTCAGTCGTTTCATGTTGCAGTACCATGTTTGCCTGACGCTGAGTAACAGCCTTTTTGTTACTTTGAATCAAGTCTCCTGCCTTATGTGTCCTGCATTCGGGTCCATACTTTGCTACAGCGCGACAGTCTCTCAATTTTCATTCAACTACAGAGTTGGAAATCACACCCAAACAATTTTTCTGTTACATGACTAACACATTTAGACAGACAAACATAGTCAACACCGATCAATTTGCATGGACAGGGATAATCTCTACGCAGAAAAGTCTCAGCTTAACTGTGGGTCTGTGACATCATGGAGTCTTGTCACTGTAAATCTTCCCAGCAACCAGTATTTGTGTTGGAACAATATATCTGTTTTGTATGTTCTTTATTTAGGTATGTATGGGTATTTGTGTTTGCTCTGTGAAGTAGTATTTTCTGCTGTTACAGATGGGGCTGCCGAGGAGGCAGGGCTGATTGTGGGAGACTATGTCCTAGCTGTCAATGGAACTGATGTCACCAGCATTCCTCACTCTGAAGCTGCGGATTTGGCCAGGCAAGGTATGCTGTTTGTAATTATACCACAGTCTGCTACGGGACTTTTACTTAGAGTAAGACACTGGCCTGCTGTCCATCCCCCGCACCGGATGGAAAAACTTCGGGGACAGATCCTTCAGTGTGGCTGCACCAACCCTCTGGAACTCCCTCCCGCCCAATATCTGCAATGCCCCTACCTTGGACACCTTTGAATCATCCCTCAAAGCCCACCTCTTCACCATGGCCTTTTCCCCTTAGCTTGTCTGTCGTTCGGTCCCTCCTTTGTCTGTTTAGTGTTTTCCTCCCCTCTCTCCCTTAGCTCTGTTTCTCCAACCCCACCCCTGAACCCCTGATCATGTTCATGTATAGCGCCTTGGGTACCTTGAAAGGCACTATATAAATTGAAGCTATTATTATTATTATTATTATTATTATTATTATTATTATTATTATTAAAAGCACATGTTATGGCACTGTGAGATTAGAAGAATTTTCATACATTAAAGTTTAAAATAGGCTCTGAAAAGAAGATGGCTACACATATCTGCTCTGATTTCGTCATTTAGGAATTCTGGATCAGTTATTTACAAGCCTCAGGCCCTACCAAACACTGCCGCTTGCAGTAGGTTGACCGGTGAAAAAACAGTGACTGATGTTTTTGTAGAGGAAACACTAGAGAGATTTAGCCATACATGTTTGAGCCTCAGAGTGGGGCTTCTTTGTTGAAGTTGTCTTGCCATTTAGCTTGGAACTGGCAATGGCCAACACAGCTTCAGTGGTTATGCTAATATAGACTCTCACTCTGGTTTCTTTTTTCTTCTCCTTTTGGAATTTTAGACAAACGAAATAATCTCAGGTTTTAGGGAAGAGAACAGACTTTTTCTCCTTCAGAAGACAAATATAAAAGCTCCTTATGCAGATAGTCAAGGTCCGATGTTTTTGGAGATATAAAAATAAGAAAAAAACACTTTTTGAGTGGAGGGGATCCTTTAGATTTGGAACATGTAGCAGTAGATTTTTGAGGTCCCATATGACTTCTATGTTTTTTATTATTATGATGTTTTAAATGGACTTTGGGTTTTTGATAATTTTGCTAAATGAGAATATTGAGTGAGAATATATTTGAAATAATTAAATGGATGTTAAATAAAATGCAGTGTTGTTAATATTAAAGGTCCGGATCTTCTGACGTTGACTATTGGGTCAGACATTGCTCGTGGCCCTAATACACCTAGACCAGCATGTCGTGGTTATCTTCACAAGCGTACCCAATCTGGTCTGATAAAAGGCTGGAGAAGGAGATGGTTCGTACTCACACATGACTGCTGCCTCTACTACTATAGACACAAGCGGGTAAGCCATCATTATTATTTTGTATTCCAGTTTCTGAAAAATAGGTCCCAAAAAATAAATAAATTAAAAACGGTTCCTTTGACATTATTCCACATTCATTACAGGATGAAGGCAAGAGGCATGCTTTGTCAGCAGTAAAGCTGGAAGGTGCTGAAGTGGGACCAGATACTACCCTGGGAAAACCCTTTGTGTTCAAGTGCTGCCATCAGTCTAATAATCGAGTGTACTTTTTCTGTGCCACGTCCAACCAGGAGATGAAAAGGTATACAGAAAAGATCCTTCTAAATAAAAGATAGTTATTTACAATTACTTAAAGTAAAATATTTTTAGAAAGTTTCTTTTGCTTAGCTATTAGAAACATGGACAGTTAACTTAGTAAAAACAACAAAAACAATTTTTTTGCACATCATACATGCTTTGTAATTTTAGGTGGCTGGAAGCTATTGAGAAAGCTATTCATCCCAGTACACAGGTAACTTCTAAATCTGTATGTTTTTATTAACAGATTATAGCAATATCCCAAATTTTTCTGTATTTGCACCTGCACCATGTATTACCTGAACTCCTCACTGAAACTGCTACACAGTTTCAGTGTGTGAAAGCATTTACACCTATATTATTCTGTGCACAAAAAAATCTTAATCAGTATTATTTTTCCGAAAAAGCAGAGATTGAATCCTCAGACCACCAAACCTTACACACTCCTCCACCCTGCTGTGCCTAGAAATTCTGTCCATAAAAATTATGAACAGAACCAGTGACAAAAGGGCAGAGTCCAACCCTCTCTGGGAACAAGTCCGACATCCTGCCAGCAATTTGAACCAAGCTCGCACTCTGACAGTACAGTGATTGGTCATAAGCCTTCTCCAGATCTACAGTAGCCATCCACCCCATATTCCCGGAGCGCCCCCCACAAGATGCCTCCCGGTACACGGTCATAAGCCTTCTCCAGATCTACAGTAGAGTGGTTGGGCAAACTCCCATGCTTCTTCCAGCACCCTAGCGAATGGTAAAGAGCTGGTCCATTGTTCCATGGAGAGGATGAAAGCTGCATTGTTCCTCTTAAATCTGAGGTTCAAATATCAGTCACACTCTCCTCTCCAGTGCCCTAGCATAGACTTTCCAGGGATGGCTGAGGAGTGTGATCCCTCTATAGTTGGAACACACCCTCTGGTCCTCCTTCTTGAAAATGGGGATCACCACCCCGGTTTGCCACTCCAGCAAATGTCCACACATTGTTGCAGAGATGTGTCATCCAGGACAGCCCTACAGCATCCAGAGCTTTCAGGAACTCAGGAAGGATCTCATCCACCCCTGGGGCGCTGCTGTCGCAGAGTTGTTTAACTGCCTTGGCGACTTCTGCCCCAGAGATGAGAGAACCGACCTCTAAGTTTCTGCTCTAAGCTCTGTCTCCTCTGCGGAATGCGTGTTGGTGGGATTGAGGAGATCCTTGAAGTACTCTCCACCATCTAACTATTTCCCCAGTCGAGGTCCACAGCTCCCCACTTCCACTCTAAACAATGTGAGCAAGTTGCCTCCTTCCCCTCCAGTCATTCTCCATGGCCTCACCGAACTACTCCTACACCAGAGTTTTTGCCTCAGCAACTGCCAAAGCTGTGCATTGCCTAGCCCACCAGTAGCAGTCAGTTGCTTCTGGAGTCTCACAAGCCATCCATGCCCTGTAGGACTCCTTCAGCTTGACAGCCCTCTTCACCTCTGGTGTCCACCAGCTGGTTCGGGGGTTACCGCAATAACTAGCCCAGCAATCCTGCGGCTGGGACAGCTGCCTCAACAATAGTGGTGCTGAACATGGCCCATTTGGATTCTTTGCCCCCTGCTACCCTCAGAATGTGGTCAGAGCTCTGCCAGAAGTGGAAGTTGAAGACCATCTTGACAGGTTCCTCAGCCAGGCATTCCCAGTAAACCCTCACTATTCATTTGGGTCTACCAGGTCTGCCCGATGTCCTCCCCTGCCATCTGATCCAACTTACCACCAGTTGGTGATCAGTTGACAGCTCTGCTCCTCTCTTCACCCAAGTGTCCAGGACATACGGCCACAGATCAAGTGATACAACTATAAAGTCGATTACTGATCCGCAACCTAGGGTGTCCTGGTGCACAGTGCACCTGTGGACATCCTTATGTTTGAACATGGTGTTAGTTATTGACAAACTGTGACTGGCACAGAAGTACAACAACTGAACACCACCCAGGTTCAGATCGGGCAGGCCGTTCCTCCCAATCACCCCTCTCCAGGTCATGTTGTCATTGCTCACATGAACACTGAAGTCCCCCAATAGGATGATGGAGTCAATAGTAGGGGCGCTTTCCAGCACCTGTCCCAATGACTCCAGAAAGGGTGGGTACTCTGAACTGCTGTTTGACAGATAAGCACAAACAACAGTCAGGACCCAACCCGAAGGCGCAGGGAAGCAACCCTTTTGTCCACCAGGGTGAACCCCAATTTACAAGTAGAGAGTCAGGGGACTATCAATATGCCCACACCTGCCCTCCATCTCTCAACGGGAGCAACTCCAGCATAGAGGAGAGTCCAACCCCCATGAAGGACATTGGTTCCAGAGTCTCATTATAAACTGATGGAAATGTTTTGCTGCAAACTCAATAAACATCAACAAACTTTGAGGAAGTTTCCTTTGGTGACCGCGACTGAGCTATCCCATAGTACACGTGCTACTGGTCAGACAGTGTTTACAAGACTTCCGCAAGTCACTGGCCCCCAATATGAAGGATCGCCCTAAAGACTCTGAATTGGTTCTGCAATGCAAGGGTTTTTAAAAAAAAAATTCTGTAATTGTCTCCACCCAGTCAAGCAATGAAAGCTGGGGGCAGACTCCCGTAAAGTGCCTTGATCCACAAAGGCAATTTTTCCAACCTGGAGTTATCTGCAACCAATCAGATGTCTCCCTCCTTTCAGCCAATCACAAGAACGCACCCCACATGCCCTACTGTTGGCATGGCTGCTAATGTTAGCTGTCTTCACTTTGGAGAAAAATGTCATTATCTGAGTATGATGGCTTAAATCAGGTTTAGTGTTATAAAACTACATCATATTCTGTGTATAACTTGCATTGAATTTAAACTTGAATGGAAATACAAACATTTTTACCTGTGCTTCTGGAGCAACATTTTTTTGGATGGTCTGTTTGTACAATTGACAAGACAGCAAGCCACGTTTTGTCCAACTTATGGAACATTCTCCCCAGTGAATTAGCCAGCTAACATTAGCAGCCAAGCCGACATTGGGGCATGTGGGGTGCCTTTTTGTGGACTGGCTGTAAGAAGGAACGACATTTGATTGGCTACAGATAATTCCTAGTGATTGGCTGTAAGGAGGGACACATCTGATTGGCCACAGATAACTCTGGGTTGAAAAACATGCATATCTGGATCGAGGCACTTTACCGGAGTCTCAGAAATCCACACAAATGCAGGTGCTTTCACAACCAGAAGCAATTCATAAACGCACAACAGTTTGTGAATAAATGTCACAACATACATATGTTTTTGATGAAAATCGCAAGTTGTTTTTAATACATATATTTGTGGATTTCCTATATATATTTATATAATTTAAATTAATAGGCATTTGTGTGTAGGCCTACATCAGAAATACATTTGTGAGACCTTTTCATTTAAATGTGGATTCTTTATGGATTTATATTACCGACAAATATTTTCATGTGCACTGAAAAATATTTTTGTGGGTAATGTCTTTATATATAAATCCCATAATGCATTTGTGAACCCTTCTGTGTGCATATATTAATTTTGAGTGTGTTCTTACTCCACATATGCCTTAGCGTTTTCATACCTATCATTGACCGATTTTGTGCGTTTCAATATGTCAATGTACAGTTCACATATGTGTGTGTGTTTGTTTGTGAGTGTGTGTGAAGTGAGAATGCACAAAAATGGCTTTTAATGTTTCCTTAATGTCTCAATACTGATACTCAGTATAAGTAAGTATAAATATCTAAATATATAAGTCCAGTGGGCCTTGGTGGTTTCGACTGCAAAAATTTGCTAGAATGAATGTGCCAGGCTGTCACTCACACTGGCTTAAAACCTTTCATGTTAAGCCCCATAGCTAGCACTAATCTAAGCAGTGTACTGTCATGTTTCAGAACCATGTGTGGGTAGATGTCACCAGACACAACTCTTATCTGCCTCCGCTGGCTGTGAAAAATCCAGAGTGTCTTGGATTGCTTCATAAAATGGACAAAAGCAAAGACATGTGGGTACAACACTACTGCATTCTCAAGGATGGTTGCCTCCTTTTGTACAGCGGTATCCGCGCAACTCATGCACACGGTATGGATAAATGCTAACATGCAAATTGTGTGTGTGTGTCTGTATTTGTGTGTGAGCAGAATTTAAAATAGGGCTATAAGTTTGAAGTGCACCTGTTTTGATATTCTTTAATGGCAATCAGCCCCAAATTTAAAAAAATTACTACTGACAGATAAAGTGAATAAAACTGATCATCTTGTCACATACAAACCAATAGTAAATCTTGGAATTCAACCCCTCCTGACCACAACGCAAAAACTGATTAGAAATGGCATAATGACACAATAAAGAGGTCAAAGTGTGAACCTGGCCTTCAAATTGCTCAGAACCAATTGAACTGAATGTTTGTGTGGCATGTAGGAACAAATCTGTCTTTGTATGGATTAAACTTGGCTCTGACCCTTCTGAGCATTGGCACTACCCCTGGGGGATGCCGTTGTGACTGGCACCAGGGTGCAGGCAGCAAGTCCTTTGAGTGAGGCCTGTGGTCTATAGATTTGGTCATGTACATTGTCTATTAAGGGATGTGATCTGATCAGCAGTCTGCAGTGGGTTTTTTAGGGTTCAAACCCCGAAGGGGTAGAACCCTTCTAAAATTCACCCGGTTTAATATTATTTATTATTTTTCTGCCGCATTTGCTCAAATTCCTGTGAGATGGAAAGAGCCAGAAAGATGAAACTTGGCAGAAAACTGGAAAGTGTGTGCATCAGGTTCTCAAGAAATATAAATCAAATTGGCCACATGGTGGCGCCATAATTAAGGATTGTCGCTAAAAGGCCACAGCCCTCACACCGTTAGTCCGATTGACTTGAAACTTGACACACAAGTCCAGCTGATGGTCCTCTACAAAAATGCAAATTACCTCATATAAGTCCACTGTGATGGATTTTTTGCTAATTTGCATAAAGTGAAAAACAGTAATGTGACATCTACTTTTTGGTTTTTGACTCTATCAACACCAAAGTTGGTACATAGCCTCAGGGGATGAAGAGACACATTTCTATTACAAATTAGCAAGACTGGTCAAAAAACATGGCCGCCATTGGCCAAAAACTATTGGTAAAGGCAGAGCTTATCAGGAAATCGGCCATAACTCCTTGACTGTCTGTCCAATTGTCATGAAATTTGATAGATAGCTTCAGGTCATGTTCCAGAAGAAGTTTGTTAAAGCATTTTGCGCAGAACCCATAGGGGGCGCCAAAATGCCATAAATGTGTTCCTCAAAACCCATTGGTCAGAATTTCATCAAATGTGGTGTGCATGCTCTGGGGTCAAGTATAAACCAAAATCTGAAGTGCCATATTGATTGATTTGAGTGGGCGTAGCCTATAACATATTTGCTCATAACTCAAAATCCTTAGAAGCAATCATGACAAAACTCACTGGAGACGTTCCTTTCTATGTCCTGAAGATACACACCAAATTTCATAGATATCTGATAAAGGAGGTTCAAATGGCTGAAGTTTTGCTGCACAATCATTGAAGCGCCACAGACATTGTGATGACAACACAAGTGTGCAAGTCTTCTTTAAAGAGGCTTAAACTAGCTGAAGTGACTTCACTCAACTTTGTGTAAGCAGAAAGCTGCCAGTGGCCGCAGCCAACTTCAATTTTGGCAGATTGAGCTGCGTCTTTCGGTGGAACGCGAAGAAGGCTTGAACCCGTTGATTGCCGCTTGCGGCTATATTTTGAGTTTTTCTTTCAACCACTTCCTCCTCATTCTGATTGTGAACTGGGTTGGCAGACAGTGGCTGGGGGTCTGAATGTTGTGTTACACTGCTGTGCATTTCCAATACATTATATCAGTGATCATTCTCAAATGACTGCAATTAGTCAAATGTCAGGCTCGGTTTATGCTCTATCAGTGGCTTGCTGACAAAGTCGCTCAGAGGTATGTTGAAAGATTAATAGCTGTGGGATTGCATTAAGTCAGGTGCTTGAGAGAAAAAAAGATGAATAAACACAAGTTAATTTAAACTTTAGAGCTTTTCCTTAAGTTTAGTCCATAATTAGACAACAAGGATAAAAACAAATCTGTCAACAGGCTCAGGTATTGATCTGGTCACAAATATATGTGACAGTTTACAGTCACAGCTCAAAACAGCTCTACTACTCTTACTGTAATAGTTGAAGTCATAATCATTATGGTACTTATTGAATAAAATACAATTTTAATCTCAAAACAAAGATAACACCAGAAACAATAATAATGATAATAAATGGTATATTAAAAATACAAGTTGATTAAAGAAAACATAATGAATGTTTGCAAAATGTGTAGGCTTTTCCTACTCTACAGGCATGCAAGGATAAAAATTAATTTCAAGTTTTTTTGCTTTAGTTGCTCTTTAATGTTTTTTGGATTTTCTTTTTTTCCAAAAAACAAGGACCTGATCTAAGATTTATCAATTAAAAAATACAAAAGAACAGCAATAACATAATATACATCCTAAAAACAAATGTAATGTTATAGAAAATTGAAAGACTTATTTTTAAAGTATTGATAGATTTGCAACTTATTTACTTTCAGAATGTTTTATATTTGTCCAATGTATTAAACAGATACAAAAGAAGAAATACTGTAATTAGGGCTACACAATATATCAAAAATTAGTTGTCATCACAATATTAACAAGTGCAATACATGTATTGCAAGGGCTGTTTAAACTGCAATAAATGATTTAATGTCATGTGCCATGCATTTTAAGACACTGCATGTCAATATATTTGGCCAATGAGTTACTGCTAATCCAAACAGATTATTCTGATATCGTACGGTCTGACTGGTTGACTCTCCTTATCACTTGTCATATTATCAGCGAAATATCATTGGGTCTCCAGTAACTCTGTGCAGCCTCTCAGCTGCTGGTCTCACAGCTGCTGCTGCTGTTGCTGCACAGATAAAGTGCCTGTCCATGCAACAGTGAGGACATTGTTTTTATATTTGGGCGCCATGGGCACACCACCATGTAAAACCGGGAACACAGTTATTGTGACAAGCCTTCAACCAGGTTACCTGCCATCTCATGTCTCTGCTATAAGCTGCTGCTCAGTGTGTCCATTACACACACTCACACTGTCTGGCGTCTGTTAGCAGCACAGATCTACAGCAAAAAGACATTAAAACTGTTTATTATTTTTTAATTGTATATGTTAGAAAGTTTAAATGTTTATGTTAAAAACAAAATTAAATAATTAAATGACAAAATACATATTTAATTACCATTAGTCATATCGTCCTTGCAAGTTTTCTTGATATCATACAGCTTTAATTGTTATATTTTTTCATAATCAAAATTTGCTATTTATTCTCAAAAATTAGTTGATTCAGAATTTGGCTTTCATCTATTTTGTCAATGAACATCACTACTATTGATAACAAACTGCATTATTCCTCTGACAGAGGTATAAAGCAGGGGTCAGTGTGTTTTTTAGTATAGTTGGTTAAAAGCCAAGTTATGTCCCAAACAAACATCACTGCTTATTCTTTAAAACTGATCCTACGGAAACAAAAGGCAAGTAATGTATCTTGGACAAAAAGCAATCAGGCCACAGTTTTAAGTTATGGCATCTTGGCCTTGTCCAATTGGTCAATCAATGTTCTCCTTTGCTTGTGTCTTCAGTGCATCAGCGTGGGCTATAAAGCCTGCAAAGCACAGTCGTTAAATGGCTGTGTGGGCCCTTTGCTTGCCTAGTGTCTGGCAATCTGGCAGGAGTTTCTGGCACCCTTGGTGTCAGACCAGAACTTTAAAAGCATGTAAAGTGTAAATCTCCTGGCTGACAGACTGATTTCTGCTATTTCCAGACCGAATTTGCCATCTTGCACAGAGTTGTAAAAAGCCAGCTGTAGCAACTTGTCATTATAAGGAATAGAGTACACATTAAGGAAATCTTTCCTTTGACACTAACAACAGTGACAATTTACAATTCTCGAGTCTATATAATTTGCATGTGGAACATATTTCATAAAAGCCAAATAGCCATCCTTATTTTATGTGCAATTTACAGTTGGAAATTCCCAATACCAGTCACCAAGCAAACTCTGTAAATAGTGGTGTGACTTTTCTTCACCTCCACCAGATTGGTGTTTTGGTGACTCATGATGCAGCAAAGCCGGCAGAGATTTGTTGTCGACATTGTGTTTAACTGGCAAATCCACTACAGTTTAGATGTTAAGAAAAACTGAACTTGAAAAATGCACTGACTGCCATTCAGCTGAATTAGTCAGGTCAACAGCAAACTGAAAGCTGTGCACGTTTATTTAGAGCTTTTTTAAACTACAGATTTTTTTTTTAAAAAAGACATGATAATGACAACCTTCCACTTAATTCAATGCAGCATAGTTGCCATGTGCAGCAAGAATTTTTAAAAATGTAGCAGACATACAATGAAGTTTTGAGGAATTGTTTGATATTGATGCCCTTTACTGAACAATCACATTAAGTAAAGCTGTTTAGCAGAGTAGGAGCAGGACCACACCTCAACTGTGCCTCTTTCGGCTTTAATACTCTCCTAACCCTTCTCTCCTCTTTCGTTCTTGAATTCTGCACCCCTACCCCCACCGCTTTCCTTCCTTGTTTGCTCCTTTCCTTTTTCTCTCCGCAGTGTCTTAAGAGGGTCTGTCATGACCAAGAGCAACAGCAGATTCCCTTCTGAAGCGTCCCCACACCACACTCAACCATCAGTATTGCAACCAATAAACCAGCCTCTTCACGTTCATATAATTTCAATCGTTGTCAATAAATCGTTAAACTGATCCTCTTGTTGATGGCGTGGTCCTTGCTAGTGAATTTACTCTAAGGAAAGCCAGGATTCTTTTCATCCTTACTGTTTGTCAATAGATACTCGCCGCACACCCACATAATAATAGGCAAACGAATGTTCTTAATTTAACACACACTGTGCAACCCTGGCCATTAAATACCAGAAGTGCAGCAGCATAAGGAACTACTGAGAACTTTGTCTTTGCAGTCCAAATTTGCATGACAGCAGAGTTTGGTAAACGGCACAAGGCACACTGGACAATGCAGTCCATAATTTTAAAAAACTAAAAAAAAAAAAAAAAAAAGACAAATTCAA
>JAQLOL010000011.1:1852466-1866017 GCA_029783665.1 Naso thynnoides | reverse complement strand
CCTGTCCATGTGCAACAATGCAGAAGTGTAATGTCCAGCAAATAATGTCATCTCCAAAGGGGAGGGCCGTGGCAGGGGCAGGTGTTACTCACTGCTATAAAGCCTGATGGCTGCTGGCACAAAAGAGCACCTTGACCGCTCTGTTCTGGACCTGGGTAGAATGAGCCTCTGGATGAAGATGCCGGCTCTCTGCCATAGCGCCTCATAGAGGGGGTTGGAGGTTGTCCAAGATCTCGTTAGGGCCCGAGCACGGAAATGATGTGAGGACCTATTGTAACAGAAGGAGTTTTTCTTCTTTCTTCTACACGTTTAGACTGCTTTTTAGGATATACTCAAAAAGTCCTGAAATTTGGCAGAAAAAACAGTTGTGGTAAAAATGTACTTATTTCATTGGTTTCGCAAGTGGGTGGGGCCAAACGGCTCCACAGCGCCCCATAGACACTTTTAAAAATTCATGAAACATCAGGAGTTTGACGGAGGAACATGAAATTTGGTAAGCATGTAGAGCATGCCAAGATGATCAAATTTGCGAGCTTGAACGTTTTTGTCAGATAGACAGGAAGCCCGCTATTTTGAGTTGAAGTTTCAAAATAAGGTCATTTTTGGCGATTTGCAGGCATCGGAATTTAACGAACTCCTCCTAGGGATTTCATTGGATTCTCATGAAAATCACTGTGTTTGCTCTTGACCCCTATGGGATCAAAGGTTATTAAAATCTTTCATTTTGGAGTCACGGTGTGGGCATTTTGAGCTTTTCGCCAAGAAAAATCAAATGCTTATAACTCCACTGTACATTGTCCAGTCTGCATGAAACTTTACAGGTGTGATAAGAGTCCCGCTCTGAAGCCGTTCATATGCTGAAATTCAGCCATACTCATAGCTCCCCCTCTTGGCAACAGGAAATGACCAAAATTGGACATGCGCCACACTTTAATGAACTCCCCCTACAAATTTAATCAGAATGTCATGAAATTTGTTGTGGACACTCTTCTGACCTGTGACATGAAAAGTTATTGAAATCTTTCGAATCGGATTAATGGTGTGGGCATGACGGGACCGCCCTTTTGAGCATGTCGCCGGCAACAATGAAACCTTTCTAACTTCAGTAAATCTTTCTCAATATGTACCAAACTTCACATGCTTGTGAGCTCTGACACAAATTTATGTATTTCATTGGTTTCGCGAGTGGGTGGGGCCAAATGGCTAAACAGGGGCCCCTAAACTGCAGCCCCGGGGCCAACTTTAATGTACATGAATATAAATCAGTGGGCATATGTATCACATCTAAATCAACAAAAAAGTCTCTTGGCACCATAGGCTAATCTCACAGGAACAGGAAGTCAGCCATTTTGAATTGAACAGCCATTCTGGGTGATTTACATATTGCATACTTAAACGAACTCCTCCTAGAGATTTTGTCAGATTCTCATGAAAATCGCTATGTAAAGTCTTAACCCCTTTGGGATCATAAGTTATTAAAATCGTTTGGATTGGAGTCACAGTGTGGGCATGGCTGGGCCGCCATTTTGAGCGTCTCGCCGGAAAAAATCAAATGCTTATAACTTCGCTATACATCGTCTAATCTGCATAAAACTTTATGTGTATGATAAGAGGCCCGCCCTGAACACATTCACATGCTGATATTCAGCCAGACTCATAGCACCCCCTTCTGGCGATAGGAAATAACCAAAATTTGATACGCGCAGCACTTTAACAAACTCCTCCTTCAAATTTGATCGGAATGTCATGAAATCAGGTGTGGACACTCTTCAGACCTGTGACATGAAAAGTTCTTAAAATCTTTCGAATCAGACTAACGGTGTGGGCGTGACAGAACCACCATTTTGAGCCTTTTGCAGTGAAAGAGGAAATGCTTATAACTTCAGTGTGCATTGTTCTGCATGCACCAAACCTTAAACATTTCACAAGGGTGCCAGCCTGACTGCATCTGTATGATGATTTTCACTCACAGACATAGCACCCCCCACTGGGAACAGGAAGTAAGCCACTTAGCAAAGTTGAACCATCATTTTCACAAACTTGTTGCATTGTACACGGTGCTTACTGCGACGACGTGCTTTTTCCCTGACTGCAGCACTCCCCGACGGGCGCGGGGGTGCAAGGGTCCGTTCAATGCTGCTTGCAGCTTTAATTACATTTGTTTTTATTACCCGTTTTAACCTAAATGATTTATTATGCTTTGTTAAAAAACAAACAAAAAAACAACAACAGTGGATTGATGACGAAATTTAAGTCCAGTTCAGGGTTTGCTGTGATGGTGTGAGTTTTATTCAAGGGCATCTACTGAATCAGAAGAAATTAAATTAACAAAACACAAAAAACAGGTTGGGGCATTTACATTTAGACACACACGGTGAGAGGGCACACCGTCAACATGATCAATAGGGAGGGGGCAAGAAAGGGAAACAACAGATTGGCATGGTTTGGAGGCCCCATAATGTGATTTAAACAAAACAAGATCCAGGGTTCACATTAGGTGGTGTTGAAAGGTCCCAGAAATCGCTTATCATCATTTCAAGACATTTCTTCATCGCAAGGATGCCCTGATCACACAGTTCAACATTCACACCGGAAACTGCCCAGTAAAACGACAGTCTGATCTGCGGCCAATGAGCAGTTCCACTGGAGTGACTGGGGTTAGAAGTCTTGTTCAAGGGCCCTCAGTGGTGCAATATGGGTGGGGCAAGCAGTTCCCTTCACTTTCACCAGCCAGATTAACCTTGTCAGTCCGGAGTTTGAACCAGCGACCTTCCGATCACAAACTTGATTCTCTAACCATTAGGTCAATACTGCACCACTTTACGTACAGAAAGAGATGTTACAAAATGTAGGTTCACAATATTAAACTACCCAGGGGTACAGAAATGGATCTTTGACTATTGTAATTGTTGATCCTATGTGGTCATTGCTCAGTGGATGCAAAGTGTGTTAAGATCTCTCCAGTGATAATTTTAAAGATGGAAATATGTACCAAAAACTTGTTTTTCTACCTCCTTGAATTGAGACTGGCTCAGGACCGATGTAGGATGAAAGTGGATCTTTTTCTCTCTGTTACTGGAGAGCAAGGAGGTCTCCTGGTTGAGGTGGACAAGGTTTGGATACATGCCAGCCACCAGTGCTGCCTTCACCACTGCCCAGTTCTCAGAGTTTAGATTCACATCACGGATATCACTGCCTCCACGGGCCCGCACAAAACCTGAGAGACAAACTGGCAGTTACAATTTATAGCTTCATTAATTTACTCACTTCTTCAACAAAAAGTATTTAAATTAGAAATGTTCTGGTGAACTGTTCTTCCCTAATCCTGGTCTTCCAGACCAAAACTTCAGTCAAAGGGGACTTTCAAATTTTTTTTCAAAGGGCTATGATAACTATTAAGAAGAATTGTTGGACTTTGTCATAGCATTAATGTTTATGACAATTTACACCACAAAACCAAAAGGCCTGATAATGGATAACAGGCACTTTGGTGATGTATTGTTATACCACACACAATGGTGGAGTGAGGTTGGTATATAAAAGAACATAAATGGAAGTGGAATTGACCAATAGCACGGAGCTGTCCCAGCAGCTGTGTCCTCATCCCAAGTATCATGTCCATGGTGGCCTGGGACAGGAAGTTCTTCTCACAGAAAGACCTCTCCCAACCATCACTGCGGGCCTTCTGCCATGCCTGACACCACATAGGACAAACATCAGAAAAAAAAATCCAATGCTAGCTTTCACCTAGTGTAGGGGAATGTGGCCTTACATCTCTATCATGATAAACTCTCACAGATTTTTTCCTATTGTTCCCTGTGTTTTGATTTGTTTATACTAATTAATTGCTATATGACAAAATGAACATACTGGGCTTATGAGTATTCTGTCTAAAATGAATAAGAATAAACCATAGAAGACTCACATAATTTACTTAACGTGAAAATTAGTAAATTCACATCAATTTGAGATTCATTACATTGAGAATTCATTAAATTCTGTTTAAAATGGCCACATGACAAGAAATGTGATACTGACAATAGCATGATTTCCTAAATATTAAAAGGATCTACTGAATTTCTGCGTTATATCTCCAATTTATTGAAACCACTTAGGGCTACTAATACCAAGGTTCGTAGGATCCCCTTACATTCCTCTTCAAATCATCACTTTCAATATTCACCTCAAATGTCACATCTTCATGGGATCCCTGCCTACCTGAAAAGCTCTTAGCAGGGCCATGTGGTCACTGAAGGTGTTGGAAGCGAAACGTTTGCGAGAGTGTAGAGCAGCTCTTTTATGAGAGCCCTGGGAGGGAAGGATGAATGGGTCACGATAGGCCAGTGTACAGGCAATGGTTAGAATGGGGTCCAGACACTTGAGCACCACAGCACTCAGCACCATCTTGCCCAGATGGGGCTCCACAGGTAAATCAGACAGGTGATAGCCCAAATCAGTCAGGTCTTCATACTGGTCCATAGCCTCAATTGTCTGAAGAGAAAGGTTAATGAAATCATTATAAATCCAATTGTTTTTTTGTTGAAATACTCTATGTACACATGTAGACCTGCAAGAGTAGGCTTATGTGATTGTGCAGATGTATTAAAGTTCAGAATTAGGTGAGGATGTGATGGCCGTGCTCACAGCCACACAAAAAATTGAATGATTCACAGTTGCAGTTACTTAAATGACATACAATACCCAGTTGTTTAGTTTAAAATGTATTGATTAGCGATGTGATAACACTGTTTTCTAGATGTGGCATGCAAATTTAGTTTACATTGTTTTATTACGTTGCTAGTTGCTTTTAAATAATTAATTTCTCTTTTTTGAGTTACCTGAGGCATGTGCACTTCCTGGTTTGAGTCTGTCAAAGGATAAGGCTGATGGCGGAGTCTGACTTTACACAGAAGGCCATACCACGGACCAGACCACAAGCTCTGACATTATGGAGGTTATTAGAGTTTTTTCTTTGTATTAGTTTTAGTTATTGTCTAGGTAGTTCTGCTCTGTATGTTTAATTTCCTGTTCATTCAGGTAGGTCTGTAAATTGAGTTAGCGTCTTCTTTTGTTTGCCTTAGGTTTCAGTAGAGTTCTGTTTCATTGTTACTGACCACCAGAGGCTGTGCTTTAAGCACTGGATGCTTCCATCTCGTGCATGTGCAGGTCAAGCAATTATACCAACAAAGTCACCTGTGACCCCTGGATGACCCAAGAACATCTGCATCTACAGGAGTCACCAGGGGGTTTGTTCCTTCTATTGTCTTGCAATTGTGGACTAATGATAGCAGGTCAATTTCAGGTTAGGTTATTTGCTCATATTTCTAAATTCACAAATTGGCTCATTGCATGGCCATGACTATGCATGTCTTGGGTTGAACACCTGAGAGAAAATGTGTCAGATAAACCATGCATGAACTGTAGTTTCTTGCCTCATACACCAAGGCTTACTAGATTTGTGGACACTGAACAAAGGAGAAAAGAGATGGCGGACGTGTGCTTCATGACAGGTGCGAGTTGATGGAGGTGACCACTCAAAATTTGAGCTAGAAAACTGTTGCAAAACAGCTGTCCTTTAAAACACACATGAGCTGGGGCACTCTGTGGAGTTGAACAAATTGTACTCTCTGACTACAAAGAAATTGTGGTGACTGTGAGCTCATGAGTGCTCATGAGAAGGTGTGCAGTGTGTGCAGGGGTGTGTGGATGTGCTGGGGTGTGTGTACTGTACATGTAGTTTGGTTTGCTCCGGGACAAATTTCTCCCTGGTGGAGACCAATAAGTTACCTAACCTAACCTAAAAGAGAACGAGAGAGAGAGAAAGAAAGAATTAGTAGAATTGAAGCTGCAAGAAGCGTTGGTCGGGACCTCACACTCTGGCCCATCAGGTAGGCCCGGTCATGGCCTCCAGACCTCCTTCCTCTTCAAAACATTTGCGCTGCTGCCACCTGGTCTTCATCATGAACTTTTGCTTGGTTCTACAGAGTCAATGTTGCTGCTCCTCATCCTTTGGCAATGGCTGTCTTATCCATGGCTTCAAGCCCTTAATTTGGTAAGGATTCCTTGTGACATTTTTCTGGTATAAGTCATCCAGTGCTTAAAGCACCATCTCTGGCAGTAAGTAAGAATGAAATAGAATGAGAATTATGCATATAACTGTAGTTCTATGAATGCTGGGTGACCACCAGATTTCCCAGTCCCTCGGATTTCCCATATTTCACCAGAGGGTCTCTTCCAACTGGATCCTCTGGTGACACCAGAACATATAGATGTTCTCTGGTTGTTCAGGGGGTCACACCTGATTTTGTTGGTATAAGTACTCGATCTGTGCATGCATGAGATGAAAGCATCCAGTGCTTAAAGCACTTCCTCTGGCAGTCATCCAGAATACATAGAACTGCAGTTACATACATAATTCTCAGTGTTTCCCAAACAATTTATTTGTGGCAGGTTGCCACAATATCAACACTGTCCACCACATATTGATTTCTATTTGTGGAGTTGCCTATCCTATTCAATCCCTCAGACAGCATGCCAGTGAATAACATGTTGTTAAATACATCAACACAATGGGTGGCAATATGGTTTTCAGTCCATTAAAAAACAATGAAGAAGAGGAGCTTCCTGTCGTCTCAAAGGTAGGAAGAGCACAGGACTTTGGATGTAAATTAGCTGCTTTATTGCAGACAGTTAGAATAAAAGACAAAGTGAACGTGTGTTTAAGGTATGTTAAAGTACAGATAGACTCAAAACCAATAAAGTGCTGATTGAGGAAATATAAAACCTATTTTTTTCATCATGTTACGTGTCAACCACAACCTCACCCTGCAGCCCCCCTGGAACAACGTCCACCACAATTTAATTCTGATTCTGTGGTTAACAGTGTCTCGCTATATTTTGTTGACCTCTTAAGGGCTCTATAACCCTAGTTCTATTGCCTTCAGTTTTTTTGCTTTGTTAGATATATTTTTTGGGAAAAATAAACCCACCTTTTAAAACCAAAAACTCGTGTTGTTGGTGCTCTGACTGCTTGGTCTATGACAGAAAATTACAGGAGTATTTATGCTGGTACTTGTTACCTTTAGCATCTGAACAGCATTCCTGATGGCATGTGCAGGAGGAGGCTGTGGGGCTCTGGACAAGAACTCAGTTACTGGACAGTTGGAAGGAGCCAGAAGTTTGGTCTGCAGACACAGTTCCTTAGACAGACAACATGACATATTACTGAATCCTGAAAGAGGAAATTTTGCTTACCCAGGTTAACTTAATTACACTGTATAGACTCAAGTAACATGCACTGCCCTCTAGTATCATGTGTTTTTAACACCTTTTTTCCACTCTCTTTTTCTCTTTCCCTCTCAACCCAACCAGTTCTGTCAGATCACTGCCCACCTTGAGTCTTGGATTTGTTCCGAAATTTCTGCCAGTTAAATCAAAGTTTTTCCATGCCACTGCCGCCTAGTGCTTGCTCATGGGGAAATTGCTTACAATTGTTGGGTTCAAATAAACTTAATACATTTTAATTATAGAGTATGGTCTGGACCTACTTTGTATGAAAAGCATCTTCAGACAACTTTGTTGTGATTTGGAACCGATTAAACAAAACTGACTTGACTGGATGTTACTTTTTTGAAACCATTAACTGTCACAACTAAAAAAAAAATTTTGATACTTGAAGATAGCCAAAGTTCAGGTTTAACAAAATGGAAGGATACCATTGAGAAGTTGAAACTTTAGTTGAATCTTAATGGTTTCCTGTAAATTAGCTGTTGTTTTTATTTTCATTCTCTGCACACTGAAAGGATAATCATTCAATTACTTTTCAGTTCACCTTCAGGCTTTTTAAAATAAATGAGCCACCACATATCTATTGCCTAAAAGTTGAAAATGCAAAGAATCAGCAAAATATTCCTAGAAACCCACCAGCTGCATTACCTTCCCTCCGTCTTTTGATCATTGTGGTCTGCATGTTTTAGACAATTGTTGCTTTGTTGCAGCTTGCTAAATACGCAACACTAAAACAGTATATTTAGCTAAGAAGTAGAAAAACTCTGAGTGTTAAAAAAAATTCAACAGATACTGAAATTTTAATAAGTACAACTATAGCTGCTGCGCAACAATGGATCAGGTCCGAGCGTTTGAGGAAAAAAAAGAAGAGGAGGTGGATGAAGGCAAAAGGAGAAAAATGAAAAAATACACAAGGGTTTTATCAGCAAAAATGCTGATAAGAGACGCTTATGCTTACCATGTTGAGTATACCCAAAGCACAAGCCTACCATTTAAGTGAGCATTGGTTGGTGGTAGGGACTGGCATTTGAAGAAATTTCCTTGATCGATTAGCAGGAAAACCGAAGATCATTTATCAATCTAATCATTACTTTTTATGTTAAAAATGCCTTTGGCAAAAAATTCAAAATACAGCAAGTTTTTTACTCAATTAAACCTTTACTCCAAAGAGAACCTATAGTCCAAACAAATCCTTGTAGACAAGGCAGTTAAAATTCAACTGTTTAACTTGTGCCGAGGTCAGACTTTCGTTTCTGAGCCTACCAGACGCCCAACGTCCTCTCATTCGGGCTATTATTGGTCTGATATTGTGTAGTCTGACCTCTGCTACACACAAAAGAGATACACGCTGAATGTAATATTAACGTAAAAGCAGCTGAGGCCCCGACATATCAATGAGCCAATGCTACAACGCTCTTAACTCAATTGAGTCTCCGACAAAAAATTCCAAAAAACAATCATATCTAATGATAATAACTTCATCAAAAAAATTATTTACTGTTGTGCGTAATGGTTCTTCTGTGCTAAGATTGAGGTGATAGTTAACCAGGGTTGGATGTACTTTGTTCAAGTGGTACATCATTATGACCCTTGTCATGGTGTACTTATACATGGCCTTACAGTGTTTACAGAAACTTTGTTATTTTTAGTTCAAAATGGTCCTACACCAAACTTTTCCTTAACCTCATAATGTTTACAATTGCTATCTGTGACAACCATGACAGTACCTCAAAACTAGGTAAATATCGCTCTCTACTGGTAAGATGTCTCATCACTGTAACATAGTAAAATTCATTGCATTCTACTTCATACTTTCATTTGATTGATAAACATTTCACATGATTGACAAAATCCTTAAAGATCAATTATCGATCACCAATTAATCATGCCTATCCCTAATAGGTGTTAAGTAGGACATTCGAACTCACAACCTCTGACTCTGAAAGCAAGACTCAAGCTTGTTGATCCTCTAAAAAATCCAGGTTGACTCACACTGTGAATCCCACAATCAGAGACCACTGTATACAGTAGAACATTTTAATGCACAGTGGGCTCAATTTTGATAAATCAAAAATCCGCTAGAACAATTTGCAGAGGGCACAGTTCAGCAAGTTTGGTGTCAATTGAGCAAAAAATGTGGAAGGAGTTGGATTTACTTAGTTTTACAGTTTTTGAAAAAAAAAAAAAAAAGAGTGATGGACTTCGAAATTGCTGCCAAATCAAAGCAGTGAAAAGTTTCTGCTCAACTGGGGCTATGTGGTGGTGTAAGTTGCAAAGTTGCAGCATGTATGGCTGATTTTTTCTGAATTTTTTAATTTTGGAATTTTGGTTGCTGTAATGCCACCATCAGGACTATTATCACATAAAGCTAGTTGATGAAGTATAGCATAAAACTGGATTTGTTTGCAAAGTTTGGTGAGGTTCATGTATGGAGTTAAGTAAGAGAGTAAAACAGATATTAGTTTACAAAAATGCAGGTATAACATTTTAATTAGAATTCAAAATGAGACCAACCATTAATATGTTTTATATTAGCTTGTGTACTTGTTGAAAAAATTCTGATGAGAGAAGCTGAAAGCTGCAGTGAAGTGGTTTGACAGAAAAATATGAAAATTCCCCCCAAAAAACTTTGTTTTTTTGGCTGTATCCATGTACACAGAGCAATGCAAGATCAACAACATTTCTTTATCTCACCAAAGGCCACTTGTGTCTAGAGCTGGCCCTATTAACTGTGCTGTTAGCAGCCTGACAGGAGAGATACTTTCTGGTACTTTAAATTCATAAGAGCACTTAGCAGGAAATGTTGGGCTTGTACTTTCTCTGACTGTGTGGAAATCTGATCTGATGTTTTATCATCTGAACACAGATGATAAAAAACGGTATTAGAAAATCTAAAAAGTAAACATGAGGTATTTTGAGATAAATGTTTAGTTTAGTACTTAATTTAAAAAGACTATGACTGAAAAATTGTGAGGTGAGTACAGCGCTATCACTGAATTAGTCTCCAAACTTCAAAAGAATAACATATAGGTTTATTTTTATCTTTTAAACAGGGTAGGTCTGTGGTAAAGCATGATCAGTAATAAATCACCTGATAGCATGGATAAGAGTAGGTCATTCTTTACAAAGGACATGTGAGTTTGCTCACTGAAGCGCAGCCTTGATTGTAAAAATTAAATTGAAAATTGGTCTGGATGCAGCAAAAGTAGTATAGTGTGATGATTAAGAACATGAAGACGGGATAAATGTTTTTTTAACACAGAGGTTTCTTTTGTTTTTGTTTCTGTGATTCAACAAAGATTCGCTGATCTCAAAGTAGCATTTTGGTAGACTTCGTAGATCGATACTACATGAAGAAAAAGGTGTAGAGTTACATCTAAGCCAATGTAAGTTAATAACAATAAAAAAAAGATGCCCTGACGTATGATCAAAGTTGAAGTGTATGTGTGCCTTTTACTACCTGTAGTGGCATCCGCAGCAGCTGTGGAACCTGGAATTCCAGCATGTTGTCGAACCTCAGCCGACTATAGAGGTGAAAGCAAACCCCTGGTCTGCAGCGCCCAGCTCTGTGTACATGTATCACACAGTTAAGTCCAGAACAATGTGGACAGTGACACAATTTTTTTTTTTTAAATTTTTGCCTCTTTACACCACCAATGAGGATTTGAATGAAGCAATCAAGATGTAATTGATGTGAAGTATTTTAGCTTTAGTACAATGGGTTTATGAAAAACACTGCACTAACTGTTAAGGAATAAGAGATATTTTTAAACATGTTCCTACTTTTTGAGAAGCTCAAAAGTAACTTGATATTTGACTACACTTGTATGGCCAGTTGTGGCCTATTCCCTCATTATTTCATGACAAATTAAGAAGACAGAAGGTATGGAATAGACTCCAAATATTGAATTTGGTACTTGGTCCTTGGATCTAGCATGTGGTCCAAAGAGGTCTCAAGGCAATGGAAGGAGGCCATTAATTGACTGAAAAAACAATGCAAACCTTTTAGACAGAAACTTTAGGAGTGGCAAAACTAAGAGATTGGTACACCCTAATAAAGACGAAATGCACTGGTGAGTCCGCCCTCACCAAAAGGCCTAAAGACCATAAAGATGTCTAAAGTAGTGGATGATCAGATAATTCTTTCCTTAGTGCAAAAAAAGCCCTTTTACATCAATCGAATTCAAGAATACTTTGAAGTACGTAGGTGTGTCATTTGTCAAAATCTACAATTAAGGATGGATTCATGAATCCATATACAAAGGGTTTACAAGGTGCGAAGCAGAGCCCTGCGTGGGACTAATCCTCCCCCTGCTCTTGGTGGATTTTTGTCCATTACTGCTCGGTCCCGCAATGGTTCCATTCTGCATCTCCTGCAGGATCTCAGTGACAATAATGTGCTCCAGTGCACAAAGCACAATGCTTTCATTTGAGACCCAGTGCAAATACAAATAGAATGACAGGGATGGTAATTTCAGCATCACAGACAGTAACACTGCCAAAGGCGCAGGCCAGGGCTTAATCATTTCTCTTCAGTAGGTTATTAATAAACAGAAACATTGCAGGATTGTGCAGGAAATTGCTGGACCCACAGGTTTTTTTTGACCACCTATTCCTGCCTGCAGCAAATTAAAAAAACACCCTGGCCCCGCAAGATTCGCGCTGAGTCCTGCAGGACCCAATCCCGATGCAGGGCTCTAGTGCAAAGCACAGGTAACTGTGTTGAACAGGAAGGCCAGACTGAATTTCCAAGAAAACATCTGAAAAAGCCTTCCCAGGTCTGTAATAAGTTTCTTTGGACAGATGTCCTCAGAATGATCCAAAGCATTCCACATCATCTTTGGTGTAGGCATTGTTATAGCATGGGCATGTACAGCTGTCAGTGGACCTGGGTCACTGGTCTCTCTTTACGATTTGAGTCTGATAGAGGTACCAGGGTGAATTATGACTATATTATGGGGCTATACTATCAGCTCATATTCAGCAAAATGCTGCAAGACTAGGATGGCACTTCACTGTGCAGGTGGAGAATGACCCAAAACATTGTGAAAGCAAACTAACAGCTTCTCAAGCCAAAAGGGAATATTCTTTAATGTCCAAGTCAGTCAACTGATCTCAACCCAGTTGAGCTGCTTTTCAATTACAGAACTCAAGTCAACTTTTATTATGTAACACTTTACAGACAACACTGTTCAATCTGCTCTAAAGTACACACAGAAGAAAACAGCAAACAAAAAAGAAGACAAACACACTATAAGAGAAAAAGAATGTGGAGACAACACAGAGAGTAAGGCACAGTTAAAAGCTAGATAGTAAAAGTGTGTTTTAAGTTGACTCTTGAACCTCTCAAGACTAGGGGAGAATCAGAGGGAAAGGGAATTCCACAATTTTGCGGCAGCAAAGCGATATGGTGACAGGAGCTCTGAGATGTAGAGTGGAGCAAGACCATCAGGATTTCAAGATCCATATTGTACCTAACAGGCAACCAGCATAGGGAGCCAAGAATGTGAGTAATATGGTTGCTCTTCCTTGATCTTGACAGATATCTTGCTGCTGTGTTTTGTCGGAGATGAAAAAAGAGGGCTGAGTGATACCAAAATACAGTATTACAGTAATCAAGGTGGGAGGCTATGAGGACATGGATGACTAAAGGTCAGAAGTACAGAGAAATAATGAAAATTTGGAAATAATGTGGAGCTACGTGAAACTTAATCTAACTACATGATTGATTTGTCTGTCAAATTTCAAACCTGACCCGAACAGACTATGGATTGTGGTCCAAATAAAATAACTTCAGTTTTACTCTCATTGAGCTTCGTGTATCATCCACATAACAATGGAAAGAAATGTTGTGTTTTTGGATAATGTGGCCAAGCGGAAGCAGGTAGATGGAAAAGAGCACTGGACCAAGTACGGAATTTTGAGAAACACCATAGCAGGATGGGGGCTGTTGAAGAGGATGAGTTGCCAATAGAGACGCTGAAGGATATGATGAATAAATATGAAGAAAAAAACAGTCAAAGGCTGAACCAGAGACCCCCAACCATTTGTTTAACCTGTGAATAAGAATACTGGGCCCTAATTTTGTAGGCGCAGTCTAGGCGCAGCGCAGGTTCGCCGTGCCAGCGGGGTGTGTCCAGGTGCATTTTGCAAGTTTCGTGCACACCGCAGTCCGGCCGAGCCCAGCGCAGGCACTCCACCTGTCCCTCCTACCGGCGCAAGTGGGAAGGACGGAGGAGAGAAGGCGTAAGTGAGAAAGGAGGA
>JAQLOL010000011.1:1830209-1842811 GCA_029783665.1 Naso thynnoides | reverse complement strand
TTTTAATTTATTGATTTTCTCGTTTTTTCTCCATGGGGGTGCGTTTTGTTTTTATTGTTTTGATTAAAACTGGAGCTACTGAGTCCAGAGTTGACATAAGTCTACTGTTAAAATGATCAACGATAAAATCACACGATGCAGGTAAAATTTCAGCAGGAGTGCTCTGTAAAATCTCAATAAAATAGCCACTTCAGAAGTTAGGTAGCGTTTCCTCACCATTCTCACCGGGGCCTCCAGCTGGTTAAAACTGGTGATGTTAAAAAACACACTAATGATCAGATACAGCCAGGTCAACAACAGAGGACACACCAATGGAAAGACCATAGGTTATGACCAGGTCCAGGGTATGTCCCCTGTTGTGAGTCGGCTGCGTGATGTGCTGCTTAAAATCTAGACAATTTAAAAGGTTTAAAAAATCTCTGGATATTGTATCTGAGGTGTCATCAACATGTAGATTAAAATCACCAGTTATTAAAATCCTGTCATACGATGTGTGGATGATTGCTAAAAATTCAGAAAATTCTGTGATAAAAGAGCTAGAGTGATGGGGTGGTCTATACACAGTAATAAATAGAATTGGAGGGCTGCTAAAAACAAAGGCATGGTGCTCAAAAGAAGAATAACTGTTAAAAAGCACTCCATTGGAGGCCAGTGCATTATTTGTGATAGAAGCAGTTCCACCTCCTCTTCTACCCCCTCTAGTAGAGAATAAAAAATTAAAATTTGGTGGGGAAGCCTCGGTGAGAATAGTGGGTGCGTCAGTGCCAAGCAAAAAAAGTTTTGTTTACAAGAGAGTGCACGTTTAGCAATACCGCATTAATGGTGACAGCGACCCCTCCGCTACTTATCTCGGTTGATGTAGTAAAAGGTGTGCTTGGGGGGACAGAACGGTTGGGTTATGTGTGGATGAAAATCAAGTTGTTCACGTTTTGGCCACTAGAGGGCCGCCTGTGCTTTATTGTTCTATTGTTAATGCTGATAGAGGGCCGGGAGAGGTTATTCTCAGTGGGTGTTAGTGGCAGTTGTAACCTGTAGGGGGAGTCGCTGTAGTGGGTAGTGGATAAAAACTGAATGACCACGGGGGGGATATCAAAAGCAGAGAGGGGAAATCCCCCCCCCACCAACAATTTGCGCCCTGGTCATTAACAATTGTTAGCTTTCTCTAAAGGATGTTAGGTTTTATCAGAGCATCTGTCCCAAGTGGAGTTAGGGACACAGCTAAGGTCGTCTTCAATAATGAGAGTGTAGTTTCTGTAGCAGGGTGTTGCTGCAAAAAATCATCAAAAAAAGTTGTTATTGTTCCAGTTTGTGGCTTTGACATACACAGATTAAAACAACAGGGGTGGAGAAATCAACCAAATCAAAATGAAATCACCAAATAAAATGAAATAGACTGGGCAGAAACACAACTAAGTAATCTCTCCTATAATTAATAAACTTTGTCACCATTACTTATCCAGTTATTATTTAATAGCAGCTAAGAGGATTATGTACAAAATGGGAAAAGAGTGGATAACATGAACTGGGCAGTGACCCACCAAGGCCTATCAGTATTAGGGCTGGTATCTATATTTATTTTATCTAAGCAATGTCACACAAGAGGGAGTGCTGTTGGACTGAGTATCAGCACTGCTGTGATTATCTTTGGCACTTGGGGTACGGCCTCGTGCCTACGACTGCATCACAGCGATGCTGATATTTAGTACAGCTGTGTGCCTCCGGTGTGATATTTCTTTCATACAACTGTTCTACAAATGCCATCACAATCATATTTTTGTCTTTACCAACACAGATAATTTTACAACTGGATCAGGAATGGACTGTTGTTAGAATACAATGAACATTTTTCTGCACACTACTCATTTAACATGTTAAAGCAGGGCCCACTATTTTAAATTATGTACATTTATCTATATGTTTCCATTTACTATGTAAGAGAAAAATAAAAAACTTCTAGACCTCTAAAATCGGCTAGCGGCATGTGTGACTCTGAGGAGTTGGCCATTAAACCAACAGGATGCTTCTCCTATGTTTGCTGCTCCATGTGGATGGTCTTCAGTAACTTCATAGCGAACTTTCAGACCCACAAGATGAACACTTTTTTTTGTTTAGGCTATATTTTCATGTTTTGCAACTCGTTATTTATCATATTTTTTAGTGTAGTCTTTTCTAAATGTATTTATATAAAGCATCTCACTCACACACACTCACTGTCATGATCTCCCTCACCTTGAGTCCTTCCATCAGACAGCTGTTATTGATGTAAGACGTGTGTCCCTGCCTCTTTGCACATTCTTGATAGCATCTGTGACTGCTGTCACAGTCATAGTCAGATACCTGTGAAGGCCAATTTCCTCGTTAGGGAAAGCATCCTTCAGGCCCAGTTCTCTAAACATCTGATACATGTCCATGACTGATTTTTTTTTTTTAACCATCAAGATGAACTGGGAGAACTCCTCTGTAAAATCCTTGTCAACTTTATTCCACCCTGCAGTGTCAGATAAATAGCTTGCAAGTACTCTGCCTTGGTCCAGAGGTCTGTGTGTCATCATCTGAAAAGGATCAGATTAGAGAATATTAGTCCATCATTGATTTGTGTGCCTGATGTGCAAAGCACATACAGGTAATGATTCATAAAATGGTGTTTGCAAAAACCACAAAAAACAAAAAATAAATTTCCATAAGAATGAATAGGAAACCGTAGAAAAACTTTGTAAAAAATGATCGAAGCCAACCCTCTTTAAACTTGTGCTGCTTCCACATTCAGCTACGGATTTCATTCAAACTTTAGACAAGACAGAAGACTTAGAACTGTTTATCTTGTATTCACATGTTTTTGCTATCTTTTACCATTTTTGAGATATTATGGTTTTAGTTTTATGCCATTTTTGTTACTTTTCAGGTTTTTGTAATGGGTGTGTATTGCGGAATTTTCAGGAGGGTGATGGGGTGGGTGATGTCATCGCTAGAGTTGAGTAGCAGTGAAACGTAATTTAAAAATCTCAGAAACAACTCTCAATAAATCCCACATTTTTGGCCAAACCACACATAAAAATGTCAGAACAGTAGGAAATTTTGTGACGGGTTCTTGTAATATAGGTTTAGAAGTAGTCAAACGTATACTTTAGGCTCAGCAAGGCTCTGTGACAGGAGTTCACTGAGCAGCCATTGGCAGCCATTATAACTGACGCTTGAAAGTTATCCACACAAAAGCTATATAACTTTGTTCGGCAAGTCCTTGTGGCGCTATACGTCCAGTGGTTTCATTAATGTGACTCACTGTTTTGCTGAAATACCCATTTTTTTGAGGTGTGTGATCAGGGAAATTTCTCTGTCTCTTTGAGTTAGATCCAGTATTAAGGTGTCAAGTTACAGTTTAACACAGCTGATGTTGATTGGCTAATTAACGCTTAAATATCTCTGTGAGGATATTTCAGATCAATGCAAACAAAAGCACACAAACTCTGGCTTTGATGATTTTATAGGGACACAGATTAAAAACTGATGGTCTGTGCGGGGACTGGGGAATAATAGTTACTGAGCAATGGCGTCATTGGTTTGGCAACCCAGCACAAAGCATCAGGCACACACAAAATTTCTAAGAGAAATTGTGGGGGTGGGGGGTAAAAGAATGGAGATATTTTCTTCTGCATGGATACCTAGAAATTTAAAATATAATTAGGAATTTTTCTAACTGTAACCTGTTGTAGTGGTGGTAAAAAAAACTACCAGCTCACTGCCATGAGAATGACACAGCTCTTGTATACCTTTAGTAAGTTTTAAGACCCTAACGTTACTACAAGTGATGACTTGCTAGTTAGCCAGAAAGCTAAAAAAAACACACTGAGGCTCACTTAAGCTGCTGATACAAGCCCACTATCTTACAAAGCACACTGTCTCAAATGCATTTAAGTGTGTTAAACTAAACATTTCATTTTCACACGTTAGAAGTTGGGACTGATGCTCTTCTAACCACTTCAAAAGCTACACACTGTGGCTGCTGGCTGCTCTCATGCCAACTGCGACTAAGTGCTCTGTGTATGTGTTAGTGATTACATTGTGCCGGTGGAGGAAACCACTATCTTGAGGAGGGGTGTTGACTTTTTGAGGTATGAGATAGGGCAAATTTAGATTAATACATGTGACTGATCACATAAAACGTCTATAACTACATTTTATAACAGGAATTAAATAGAATATAACATAAAACAAATATGTAAAAAAATTCCAGATACCAAAAATCTGGGGGGGCATGCCACAAGTTTGCCCCACCAGTGTGAATGGGCATGACGCCACTAGTCTCTGTCTAGTCTCTGCTTTGCCTATTGAAAGAAGGCAAAGTAGAGACTGGCTTTCAGTCTTGCTCTGACGATATTTCAAGCTGCTTGTCACTTGAACAAGAGTCTTTTTTCTTTTCTTTCTTTTTTTTCAATTTGTTTACGCTTACTGATTAGGGAATGAACGAACATAGATGTTTCATCTAGTGCCATCTTCATTTTGTGCGATACTTTTATTTATGGAACCTACACGTCAAACAGTCACCTGTCAGTCTTTGGGCTGTCGGTGAGCATCTGTCACTTGAGTTTTTGCAGCGTGTCCTGTCCATTGGCTCTAGTTGGTCTTTGTCGGGTCTGATTGGTCGATTTTACTTGTACAATCACCAACAGAACCTTTTGACCGATTTGGTATTCCCCCTATGACAACACAGTCCCAATAGTTAGTGTTTTGCCTCTGGATGACTGAACTGATTAATTTATTCAACATGTAGAGCTAACCAAACAAAAAGACCAAAGGCTGACAACTGCCTCTTGGAACAACTGGTCTATACAGTTTTTTTCTACACAAGCAATGTAACAAATGTGGTTTGGACCCAGATGCAGAACACAACAGACAGTGGATAAAGTTGATAATGACCTTTAATGCACAGTTCTCAACAAACAGGTAAATGGCAGTAAACAAAAGTCCCCAACAGTTAGGGAAGAACTTGGAGAATGAGGCAGGGAACACTGAGTCAGCAAGCAGGGAAATGCAGGGAGGTGAGCGTGAGCATGCGCACACACACACACACACGCACACATGCAGAGTACACAGCTGGGTGACTGAACAGATGATAAATTAATAATCCAACAGGTACGTTTATGCAAGGAGCACTCACATTAGCAGGGCAGGTAAAATGACAAGAGTCTCTTCATCTGTATCAACAGGTAAGCAAACAGAGTAACTTACTCACAGAAGCAGGACAGGCTATTAGGTTAGTCTCTCAAACCATTATTCCAACAGGTAAACTGACCAAGAAACTTGTTCCCAAAATCACAGGAGATTATCACACAGCAGTCTTCAACACAGGTAATCCAACAAGCAAGAAGCTCAAATGCTGAGGCAGGAAAACACCAAACAGCCACAGGAACAGGCAGAAGAAACCATAAGAGACAGAGATGAAACTCACAGTCAGAAACAGAAGGCTGATGCTTTTACCAAGGATTCGACAAGAAGAGTGAATCTGAAACAGGTAAAGCTGGCAACAGGAGAAGTCAGTCGGAGGTTGAGTTCTGATAGGCCTTGAATGAATGTGATATGACAAACTGGCAAGGAATGACTGGTGAGCAGAAGCTAAAGTAGTGGTGAGACCAGGTATAAGCATTTGTCCTAATTACGGAGCATAGCAGCAGGTGTGTGTGATTGGTAGGAGAGTGAGTAAGGGAGCAAAGCTGCATTCACGGTTGCAAACAGTGAACAGGCTACTCTTAAGATGCACATTGTGACAAGCAGAATGTATGTAATGGTTTACTGTCAGCTGTGTAGTCCATGTGGTGTGTTCAAAAGCAACTTTCTGGTCAAGACACAGATGAAGTGAGATGATGCAACAGTCTGCTTTGGTTGCTTGTTCTTTGATGTTGGTTAGATGTGAAAGGGGCTGACCATATACTTGAAAAACTAATGATATTCCCAGCAGCCTCAGATGCATTTTTTGTTCCTTTAGTATCAGCACTTTTAGTTTGAAAGTTTATACCTATTGTGCATCAGCAGACTTGGAAAATTCAGTGCATCTGGGGGACGTTTCTGAATTTATCTATTGAAAACTCAAACAAATACAGTGAAATAAACAAAAATATGAAAATGAACAAGAAAGCAAAATATGGCTCAGCAAATAAAATTACCAATACATTACTCTGTCGTTTCACTATTAAGATGGAGAAAATTCATATGAAGGCATGTAACACTTAATATCCTCAAACAAGATACAATATGCAATTCAAGATGAAACGCTGCAAATCGTGTCTGTCATATTTGTATGTATAAGTGAATTGTGGATGATTAGGACGTGGCCTCAGGTAAAAAGATAAGTTGTATTGCTATAGTTAATGACTTTTGTGGTGTTTCTGTTTCAGATTATTAAAATTTGCAAGTCAACAGTGTCAGATAAAAAGGAACTGTATTAACTTTAAACTTTATGCATAATCACTCAAAGAGTTGAATTACACATACATGTAATGACAGTTGTATTACTCAACTTCTTCTTTCTTAATCCACAGCCTTATTGATCACACCTTGTGTGCTGGAATTTGGCTGCCCAAAATAAAGTTTTTGCTTGACTCCCACAATTTCAGTGCAGCAGAGGAATCACATAACCAATTTAGAGATTAAATGTGATAGACATGCCCAGCAGATGCAGCTTTAACTATTTCCAGAAGCATGTGAACCCTTTCTGCAGTTGATGTGCCATTCTTTTCCAGGTCTCTCCAAGGCAGCTTGTGTGGGTCATCTGAAAGCAATTATGAGTATGGCCTTTTTTGAAATGTGTGGAGCTTCATCTGATGACATCATGTACATCACTCTTCCTCTTTACCACATGTCTGCTTCCCTGTTAGGGATTGGAGGATGCATACATCTTGGTAAGAACAGCTGTATTGCAGTAATTTTAAACAAAGTCGAAACAATACATTTTAGGGGATAAGTGTGGGTAATGGTAATGGGTAAGTGTGACTTGTGTTGTAAAACGCCACGAGTAGTGGAAAACTTAAAAAACCCAACAGAAATGCCATCCATTTATAAGTTCTACTTTAAAGTCAGAGGAAAGCTATTGTTTTCTTGCAGTGGAAAAGTTTTGTTTCACATATCTCCAGTTTCTTAATTATCTTGTAATGCCGTGTTTCTCAGACTTTTAAAACCAAGTAAGACCTCAGAAAAAATCGAGCTCTCTAAATACCACCATTGTGACCAAAGTTAAAATTACAGTAGGGTAGCCTGCTACTCTGTTTAGCTGAAGACAACTGACACAGAGTTGGTTTATTCCATTCGTTTCTATTATTAATTTTTTGTTGACCACTGTCAGCTGCTGTGAAAGGAAGGAGAAAATGCACAGCCTTATCTGAGAGTGCTGGATATTTGCCTTGTTGCTGTATCCAAAAGTCTGAGTGTTTTTTGAAAGCTGACTTTAGTGTTTCAAAAGACAGTTCTGTCAAACTTTCCTGCTCACCAACAGTGACATTGTCAGGCAAATCAGAGGTTTCATTGCTGAACGGGTTTTTCATCCAGTTGTCGCTTCAGCCATCACAGGGAAATATTTGTGGAACTGTTGTCTGAATGAGTTGAGATGCATAATGATGCTGTCCCTGACCCCTGCCTCAAGGTTCGGTTCATTGTCAGATAGAAAACTCTCCAAGGTGGGGAAAGCAGAAACATCACCTGTCTTGACTTGTTTCAAACAACTCCATCTTTTTTAGCATTGCGTTTATTTTCTCCTGCACATTAAAAGCATTGATGGAGAATCCTTAAGTCCCAAATTCAGTTCATTCAAATGAGAGAGTATATCTGCCAAATGTGCCAGCTGACTGGGCCACACATTATCATCAAATCATCTGATAAGGAATTTTTTTTTCTGTAAAAACGTTTGTACCTCTCTGTAACTCAAACAGCACCTCTTGATAACCACTTTACTTACCTCTGTGTGAAGCAAGAGTTGAACATGCTCGCTGTTCAGTTCATCACAGAGCACATGATATAGACGAGAATGCATCGGTTGAGCCTTGATGAAGTTCACAATTTTCACAGAGGAGTTCAGCACAGACTTCAAAATGTCTGACATCTTCACCAATGCCGGTGCTTCCTGATGTATGCCGTAATGAGTCTATTGCATCTTGGCTGCACTGCATCTGCATCTTGCAAATTCGGGCTGCTGTACCACTGATCGACCAGTCATGGCTCTGGCACCGCCTGTGCAGACTCCAACACACTTACTCCGATTGAGTCCATTCTCTTTGACAAATGTGTCCGGCAGGGAATAAGTGCTCTGCTGTGGTCCTGGTCTCCACTGATCGACAGAACAGAAAGTCCTCTTGAGCTGCACCGGCATATTCATACCTGATGTAGCCAAACAAATTCACCAAATCTGCAACATCTGTGGTTTTACCAGCTGGATTAAATTACTAGCAGCTACTTTTAATAGGCTCAATCAGTGTCTTTTTCACATCATCTGACGTGTCCTTTATGCACCATGAAACAGTGTCATTTGAAAGGGACACCAAGTTTAACTGTTCAGCAGCCTTCTCCCCGCACATGATGTCTGTCATCTCTTTGGCTAATGGTAGATATAGCTGCTCCCTGTTAGGCTTGCTGGCTTTTGGTACACGGAGGCTGACATGGTACGAGGCTTCCTGTGCTTTTGCTACAGGTGTAGTGCTTGTTTGAATTGTAGACCCGGAATGCTGTAGTGCGTCATGTTTTTCTTGGAAAAAAATCCTGCGGTTTGTCTTTCAGCCTTGGTTGAAAGGTGCTGTCTGAGATCCGCTGGTTTCATTGATTCATTGCTGAGAACCTCACCACATACCACACACTGGGGCCTCAGCTCTTCCTCTATCCCAATCCAACTGAATCCAAACCAGAGATAAGTTGAGTCATATCTCCTTACCGTCTTGTGTCATTTGTTGCTAACATTAGCAGGAGCACAAGCCGTGGTCGCCTAGGCTGCGCAGCTTGAATACCCAATAACACTGATGCTCGGCTCACTGTCGTCAACTTCAGTTTCAGCAGTGCTGCTCAAAGTGTTCTGCTGCTCCTCTTTTCTTTTCCTGATAGCTCCTGTTTGTAGCCACGGTTGTAGAGTTTTTGAACCTTTCATTTTGCCTTTACTCATGATTTTGCTGTTGCAGAAGAGCCAAGTTAGTTTCATCTGGTTTAACCATGATGTAGACGTGCGCTATGTGAATGAACGTGACCACATAGAGGTCTGACACAAAAATATTACAAGAAAGACAAATCCTATGAATAACAGTTCAGCTTATGTATTTTAATTCAAAATTATTTACTGTGTTGATTGTATTTGTTTTTAAACATTTCTGACTTGTTTCATTTTCAAAAAAATATTTCTGGGATTTCTCCATGTACCACTTGAGGGAGCTCGTAGGTGTACCACAGTTTGAGAACTATCATCTCAATATATAATTTCCAAAATGTTTAGGAAGAACTTTTGACAAACAACATTTTATCTCTTTGACTAGAACTTAAGGCTGCTTGCCTGACTGTAAGACCAAAACTGTTTTAACATTTACCCCACAGAGTTGCAAAATGTTTTCTGTTTGTGTTCACATAAAACTAGGGCTGGACAATTAATCCAATTATGATTTCAATTACAATTTTGGCCTCCCACAATCATAAAAACAAGATAATCAAGAGAAATGATTATATGCTGCATGATTAGTCTACCAGTTACTGGCATTCTGTCTTGTGTTGTAAATCCTTTCCGAGCAAATGTGCTTGGCCTGTCCCCCAGAGACCAAACAGAAGTTTCAGCGTAAGATAAGAGCAGTGAGTTACAATACATTGCCTCTTCAGTTGCTTTGAGACTTCATTAGTATAGTGCCTGTAAGAAGGCAAAAAACGAGCTGCAGGGTTAAGGACAGGATAGGTACTTTATTGTCGTTGAATATTACTACACAACGAAATTGTGTTTGGCGACAAAGGGTTAGGAAGAAAGATAAAACGGATTCTGTGGTGGAAACACTGTTTTTTTCTCCTTCCACTTTAATTCAGGACACGCTTTACAACGCATTATTGTGAACTCACATCAAAAGCTTCATGAGCGTCAAAAGCAGCCAGCTGCCATTCATTTTCAAGGTATGCTTTCAACAAAGAGCGTCTGGCAGCTGGGCTGCAGTGAGCAGCACAATTGCAGCGACCTGAGCGACCATTTCCATCGATTTGAAGTTTAGCAGAGCTCAAGATATATATATATGGGCCTGCATTTGCCAATCATATATTCCAGGTCCAGGGAGCAGTGGCTAGCTATAGTCTTAATGTGAGCACAGCAGCCATTGTTCACATAAACACATAACCCCCCTCCTTAGCTCCTACCAGAATCCTTCATCCTGTCATGCTGGTGTGCTGTGCAGCCTGCTAGCCCCATAGCCGTGCCCAGAATGAGTGAGTGAAGTCAGGTCTGTATGATTAACAGAATGCAACATTCCCTGATAATCTTATTCACTGCTTTCACTTCCTGCCCACGGTGATGGTGATCCACAGAGAGCCCAGGGTCCCGGCTATGTCTGCCAGTATCTTGTGAGAGCAGAGAAACTCACAACATAAATGTACAAATTGAAAAGATGGTTGGACGAAAACAAATTGTCCCTAACAAAGACCAAAACAATGTTATTTTGAAATTGGAAAATTGAACATGACTGCAAATTACAATGGTTGATGTTAATATAGAAGAGTGTATAAAAATAAATTTGTGGGAGTGATACTAGATGACAAAATCAGCTGGAAACCTCAAATATATCACAGTCAATCGAAGATGGCAAAGAGCATAGTAGTTATGGGAAAATCAAGACACATACTAGACCATAAATCACTGTATATCATCTAATACTCCATCATCATTCAACAAAAGCAACTGATATATTACACACACAACAACCCATTAGGATTGTACATAATGTGGGATATAGGGAACACGCGAACACACTGTTTTTAAAATGCATTTGAATTTGTGAATTTGATTAAATTTTAAAACGGTACAAATAATGTACAAAGCAAGAAATAATCTACTTCTGGGCGATATTTAAAAAGAAATGTTGTGTGACAGGGAGGGGGATTTTAATTTAAGAGGAAAATTCAATCTCCAAAAAAAAAGGACAGAGACAACATTTTTAGAAAGTATGCAGAAGAAGCGGGGATAGCTTGATGGGTCAGTATTTTGGCACTGGATGTAATTTGGGTGGTAAATATGGTAGAGATGGAGTTTATCTATTTTATAGGTGTAAGTAATCTAGGATTGTGTTTATTTCTACATTATGGTTGTATATACAGCATGTCTTAAATAGTTGTCAACAATTATTTTTTAATTAAATGATTGATGTATAGTGAGAAGGGGTAGAAGTGTACACTTCTTTAACCAGAAGATGTCTGCTGTTTGTTTTACCTTATTTTGTGTATTGTGTTTAATATTAGTAATTCATACATTCATTCATTCAGCCGTTCTTATCTGAAATTTTCCTTTTAGTTGGACCTGTACCTTGCTCTGTTTCCCCTGTGATAGCATGACAAGCATTTACAATTCTTTTCTCTACTTATTCTCAACACATTATAAAGCAGGTTCTGGAAAAAATCTATATGACAATAAACATCCTTCTTACTTTTAAAGATGTTTAAAGAAATGTCAATTTATACACATGAAAAAATGTCGAAACTAAGTAGCTATTTCTCACTGCAACCATAAATAATTTGCAATGACATTGTTAGACATGTAGTATTGTTAGAAAAAACAACTTAAAAGGTTTTGCTATATATTGTCTTACCTCACTTGCAGTTTACCTTGCCATCTTCTTCTTTGGATCACAGGTGCAACATGTGTGTTAAAAAAGAAGTTTTCTGCCAGTCAGTTTTGGAAAGACTGTGTGAAATACAACGTGACAGTGGTGCAGTACATAGGAGAGCTCTGTCGATACCTGGTCAACCATCCCACAGTAAGACTGACTACATTTAAAACACAAGTTACTTTCCTTCCCCTAATTAATAACACTGAAAGTTTGAAGACACAATGTTGTTCCCAAAAGGCTACAGTGTGATCAAATAATGATGATATCATGATCATATGGATAGTACAGATGTTTTTCTATTAATTGGGCTCAATTTGTACTCAGGAATTTTTTTGGAATTTGCTCTTTAAGTAGTAAGACCTGATGTAATCAAAAAGATGATCTCAGATGACAGTAAGTGATGGTGAATATGGCTTTTAAAGCCTTGGGGCATTCTTCCAATTTGTGCCGCAAAAAAATTTGTTCAAATTACACCTTGTGTTTTATAGAAAGAATTTCAAGAGGAGACGAAGCACAGCCAAAAGAAAAACACCAGTTTGTGTAGTGTGCAGCAATCTCATTAAATACAACTAGCACTATTTTTTTTTACATTTTGAGAGTGAGTTACTGTGATTATGAGGATGTCGTCTATGACTCTGAAACATTCTTGCAATTTCCCAAAATAGGTTTAGTTTACTATGCCAACACATTTGGACAACGTGGCTAGCTATTTACTTTGGAAAACTATCAGCCACAGTGGCTCGTTAGCAAAAAAGTTCATCTTAAGCCCCAGTAACAATGTAACTCCTC
>JAQLOL010000011.1:1784631-1806663 GCA_029783665.1 Naso thynnoides | reverse complement strand
AATATGTTGGATAACAATGACTCGAACTGAATCAAGTAAACTTTTTTTTTTTTTAAATCATGTCTGACACATATGGCAGGTAATCAAAGTACTTTAACTGAAATTAAATATTCGCCATGTGAACAGGGCGGTCACACACACACTGTGTGTGTGTGTGTGTGTGTGTGTGTGTGTGTGTGTGTGTGTGTGTGAAAGCACTTCCTCTTTTTCTAGTTTACTGTTTACCATTGATTTATTTTGACACTCAGTAGTTTCCTGTTAATTGAACAGCAATGTGAGAATCTAATATTTTGGCCGAAAAATCATCATCACAGTGCATAAAAACGACGGACGGAAGGTCAAAAACACCTTCATTACGTGATCACATGCAAGTGATGAAATGATTTTAGCAAATTCATGTTTTCCAATAAACTGAGTGAATATTTCTGTGAAAAACATACACATCATAATGATATGTGCTCAGTAATCTGAGGTTACTTCATTTCATTCTGGCCCATTCTGGACAGAGTGAAAAATACTGAGATCTGCTGTTCGAAAACTCCTCCTGCAGCCCACAGCAACTATAAAGGCGTACGACACAAACTGTCATATGTGGGTGAAAATGCAGTCAGTTAACATCAGCTCTGTTCATTTTTCATATGTAACGTTTATATTTGATGCTCTGATGATGATGATAATTTTATTTTTTGTAGCTGCACTGCTCTGTTAGGCTTTTAAGTTAATTAGAAATTAATATTAAAATGGAAAGTTACTTGAACTTTGAGTAATTTATTAACCAGGCTATTTCTCACTTTAACTTGAGCAGGTTTCTAAAATGGTCATTTTACTTTTACTCGAGTACACATTTTTTAGTACTCTACTCTCCACTGGCTAAAAAAAGGTGCAATACAGCTACAGTGTTGTTGTTGTTGCTGTTGTTGCTGTTGTTGGTTGGTTTGTTTTGGTGGTGGCATTTTGCCTAATAGATTTTTTTGACTATTTAGGGGCAGCAGAACAAGCAGAAAACACAACATTGGCATGAAGTTCACAGAGTTACAGTGTGAGCCTGTTATCGAACAGCTGGCTTCTTCCTCATGCAGCAGCAAGAACAACAAAAAACAACATGACAATTTTTTTTTTAGCTTTATGTCCGACATTCATTATTTTTGTTTATTCGTTTATTTGTGCTACTTTTCGGAGTAAAAAGTGTAGAGAAGGCTTTTAGACAAACATACGGAAAGAAAAAAAATAGATAATGTGCCAAATCAGCAATGACTGATCACCTACAACACGTGTGTGTTTTTGTGGCGTCTTAGTTCTGCTTGAAGACTTCATGATCAGAGATGAAAAAAGCTGCAGGGAGGTGACTGTGAGGACCAGTCAGCTGATCTGAACTCATGTTTTTCATATATGTGTGTGTGTGTGTGTATACATATGTATATAAATATTTATGTATAAAACTTTTGTCACAGATCAGCCACGTCTGACAGCTTGGCTCAGGCTCCGGGTAGTTAAAAAGCCTTCTTGGCACGAGAGCGTTTTCTTCTAAAAGGAACCTTGAACATTGTGCTCTAGCTACATAAACTGAAGCACAGACGAAACTCCAACTCTGTTTTTCCTGACTAAGAATCACACACGTTGTATATCCAACATCCAAACTCACACCCTCACTTTGGCTGCAGGATGAACACGGGCAGTGTCATACGAACACGTCAGAGTTCAACATTTCATCACTATGAAACTAAACTCTGTGAGACTCTGCTGGCCACACGGCTGTGCTGGGACACATTCTGCTTTATTGTGATGATCTCACACACACACACACACACACACACACACAGTATTTTATTTGGACATATACCGTCCTGCTGCCTCACATATTCATTGGAGAACCAAACGTGGATGATCCTCCTGTTCTGTTTGATGACAGCTACAGTGAACAGCTGTTAAAAAAAAAAGAAAATTTACATTTCTGAGCCCTTTCTTAAGATTTACCTCTTTAGAGTAAGCTGCTAGACCTGCAAGTGTAATGCCAGTCAGCAACAGTAGAATCCAAACACCAATCATGTATTTCTAGTTAATATTCACATTATTAAAGTCTCTGTGTGTAGGAGCCTCATGCTTCTGATGGCAGTTTATCCACGACTCTGAGCTCCAAAGCGAACGTCACGTGAACGAGCCCGAGCCTCGCACAGAGACGACGGTCTGTGTCAAACACAACGCAGGCCATCAGAGCCACACCGACCTGAGACACACGCCTGACTGCTCCAGCTTTGAAGAAGAAATACACACCAACACATCAATGAAGAATGCTACACACGAACCAAACTAAAAACTTTTTTTAGTTTATTGAACTGAAATAACACAGTTACGAATCTGTTAAGGCACCTTATTACACCTGCAGAGATGCCACGAGTGACCCAAAGGTGTGGTGGGCAATAACTTAAAGCAAACACACAGGAGAACATTCATTTTCAATATGAACACGCTGAGCTGCGCCTCGGCATACTGGACATTTTTATCACACAGTTACATCTAATGAGATCATTCAAAGTTGCACTCAGCTGCTCACACACGGCGGGAGCAAACTGAATGCTGGTACTTTTCCCCTCTAACACATGTCACACACGTCATCCATGCAAACAGGTGTGAGTGTGTTCAATCAGTGGTGCATGACTGAGCACATGCTCATGTTAAATGAGAAATTTGGAAAGCGGGAAAAGTTGTTTTTTTTGGGGGTAAATATTCATTTTGTAACACTGCTGGACAAACTTGGCACCTGTGTGTAGGTCCTTTGGTATCAAACGTTATTGCATCGTTTGTGAGACATCGACATTTTTACACGCTGCTCCAAAGTGAACAAGATCAAAGCTGGATGTCGTTTTCATTCGTCTCGAGTCACCGGGCAGCGTCTCTTTCTGCCATCAGTTTGATTTTTTTCTCTCTGCAGTTTTAAGGAGGCCGTCACGGCCCACAGAGGCACGGCTGTCACATGACCACGGTATAATCCTTTGGGCGTAGCCACTGTCACACTGACAAACCCCCGTCAGTCTTGGGGCTCGCGTCTTTTTGGTGGCACTTGAACATCTACTCGATGGCTCCGGGCCTGGTGGCCACATAGACAAAGACGACGATGAGCAGCACCACCACGGCCAGCGTCGGCAGCACTATGGTGGCCACCTGCTGTCGGGCTTCCTGCATGGCCTGCTTACGCTCCTTCTTGTCCCTGGATGTTTCTTTCTTGGGTTTGCCTTTGAGCTGCCTCATGATCGTCAAGCCTGCTTTTCCGCTGCGCTGACACCAACCTGACAGAGACAAAACAGGAAACAGGTCATGAGTCAGGCGTCAAAACTTCAACTTTCTACAGACAGACAGTGGACCTCATGAGAGGACGTTTCTTCCTCTGAACCTTTCAGGCAGTCGGGTCGCGTTGTGCGAGTGTTCGGTCAACTGAACAAACTTTCTGTGAACTGTCAGCCTGATGAAGGTCACTCATTCACCCGGAGGTTAGCGATCATCATACGTGACTGTTGGCTGAATCAATGAACCCACTTTGTGTTCAATGCACAAATTATCTTGACGACTAAACTGCAGCAGCTAAGCTGCCACAGGACCCTCGGCTGGCGGTACGACGTGAATCACAACATAGAGGTTGCGAGACAATATATTGTGACATATTGCAAAACTGTAAGCAGAGCGATATATTGCTTTTTTAAATCTTATTTTAGAATAATTGTCATACTGTAGAGAACACAGTCAGAATATCTTAGCAATAGATTTTGTGTAGCAGCCATCAGAGGTTGAAAACAACTGAAATGTACCATTGCCACAAATCTGCAGAAAAAAAACTATTAATTTGAAATCAGTAAAGTGTTTGTGAGAATCAATCCAATATCACAAAACATAATATTGCCATAGTGATAGGTATCAATATTTTCTTACACCTCTAATATGAAAATATGTCGATATGATCACTAAATTACATAAAAATAATAAGTTGTAGTGGCTTTCAGTAAAATAACAGGGTTAGATAAAAAATATATATAGATGGCGAAGAAAATATTAATGTTACACAAAAACAACAAACCAGTCAAAAATATTTTAGAAGTCCAGGAAGTTTGGAAAAAGAGAAGCGTCCCCATCCGGCAGCGAGTGGTTGGAAAATACTGATGAAGGAAAATATCATATTACTTCCTCTCACAGTTCATGACTTATTCTCTGATGGCAGTGTAGATTTTTCTCTGAATGGATCCTCCTGCCCCTTAAATTTACAGATACTCCATCTCAACATTTATCCTCAGTTTTCTACTTTCTGACATGTAGGCTTCTCTCTATCAGTTTTGTTCCTGGGCCTGGTAACAAAGTTAGAAAGGAAAAAATGAAAGAACCGATAACATCATAGACAGCAATAACTTCTGGCACAGGATATTAAAATAATGCCACAAATAAACCCAATAAAAAGTTTTTTTTTAATTACGGATACAGAGAGAGGGAGGAGGTGTAACGTTTCTTCAGGAAACACACCATTCAAATAAGTAACATGAGAAATTAAAAAGTTTTGCAAAAAGGAAACATTCATCCTCTTTTTCGCTCAACAAGGAGAGGCGTGGTGATACCGATCAAGAATAAAAATCCCCTCCCACATTGAAAGACTTCTGTGGACAAAGATGGGAGATATGGTGGTTAAAGGAGAAACAGATGATGTTAAATAAACACGAGTAAATGTGTAAAAGCCAGCGGAGTTGATCATTCTCAAGACAAACAGGACATTGGTAAGAGGGCATTTAAATCTGCTCGTGAATCTGAAATCAGACCGTCAACATGAGTTCAAACATGAAGCAGAGAAGGCTTCACAAATTTTAAAATAAGCAGAACTTGAGATTGGTCTCACAGATGTTTGGAGCAAACTAAATCCTAAAGAAAAAAACCCTAAACTGGTCAACAGCTCATACTAATTTAACACCCTGACTGGATTACTTATCCATGTTTAAAACTGATTCAGAAAAGTGTCAGAACGCCATCTCGGTGCATCAGAGGTATCAGATAAACTTTGGAATCGAACGAAGATCAACAGTATGGTGACGTAATCATTCACAGCTGAATGATGCCGACAATTCTCCCCCATCACAGCGTGTGAGGGTGCAAAGCATGTAGCCTACTCAAGGGAAGGTGAAGAAGATTTTTGCATCACTAAAAGTAAAAGACAAAGTAAAAAAAAGTAACTCTGCATAAACAGAATTTAAAGTGAATATAACAAGAAAACAGGCAGACTTAAAATAAGACAAACTTAAAATTTCAAAAGGGTTCGATGGAAGTGTGTTGAAAAACACAGAAAAAGCAAAAACCTTTACTAAACAAAAACATCATGGACCAACGAGCAGAAAGTTTTGTATTAGCATTCTGCATGAAAAAAACAAAGTATAAAAGCAGATGTAACCAAAACAAGGGACAGTAAGTTGGAAACAGTTTTTCAAAGGACAGAAATCGCAAACTTAATTTTTAAAATACCACCAGCAGTGACAACCTCCAGAGTCTCAAGAAACAAATACAAAAAAAAAAAATCCAGAAATACCCAGAAAACATAAAATTACTCGAAGCAGCAGAAGAACAAAACATTGAGCCGATAACTATGAGACAAACTGAAAATGAGAAATGCCCAGGCAGTGACAGCTCTACGAATGAATATTATAAGAAAGTTTATGAAGAAATTATACCACTGCTACGTAAAACATTTATCTGAGCAGACATTGAACTCTGCAATCATTTCTGTCATTCATTAAGACGGAAAAGTCTCAACAGACTGCTCATCATATGGACCAAATGCTGAGCAAAAACCGTTGACATCAATCTCAGCAAACAGACGGATAAAAATAATTCCTGATATCATAAATTATGACCAGCCTGACTTTGTCTCTAACGGTGACAATGTTCAAAGGACAAAAAACATAATAAAATATTCATTAAAAAAAACAACAACAACAGTTACTTATGTTAACACTCAATACCGAAAAGGTATTTGACAGGGTGCTGTGGCCCTTCATATTGAATGACGAGTTAATGACAACCTGTCAGGAAGTTCTGTATCAATGCAAATTTAAGACATCTTTCACAAAAATAATAATCTGTAAACAGAAAACAATTTACAATGACCATTTTTTTGTTGATAACCAATGGGAACCAGCAAATTCTTAAAGAAATCATTACGATAAGGAGAAATGGAAACAATTTTTTTATTCATGGCTTTTGTTTTTGGAATTTTGGGAATAAAAGCTTTTCTGCTATTGGGCTGCGTCACATGACATGTTAACTCTGGCGAGTGGCTCGGTCACACCCCTTCCTGTGGACCCTGCGGGAGCTTATTTCAGAAAAAATACAAACGGCAGTCAATAGAAAGAGACAAATTATTTTTTGATGCCCTATAAATTGTTCCACCAATTTCAAATATGATGTTTGTCAATTTAAGATATTTTTTAAGGAAAGAAAGTCTCAGTTTATCACACAGCTGCTGAATTATCAGACTTTGAAAATACGTATTGAGAAAGAAGACACCTGATCGTGGTGTAAGTGACGTCTGAGCAACGATCTGTGACAGAAGTGACTAACTCTGTGTTTGCTGAGCTGCAGCTCTCAACACATCCATGCTTGGAATGATTTTGACCTCTTTCATCCGTTTTCCCTCATTCTGAAGGATCCAAAGAAACTGGGCTGAGCTTACAGCCATGTTAGTGTTGGTGAGACGACAGACGCAGTTCGCTGAGCGGATTCACAGAAACTAAGTGGTAATGCAGTATGTTCGCCACAAACTGAAACTTCACTGATTTGTTAAATTATCTTTTAAAATGACAAACATATTTGAGAATGAGGGCACAATTTAAACGGGGTCAAAAAATAATCCGTCTCTGTCTGTTGGGTCCATTGGGGCCACCGGAAGGGGCGGGACTTGTTGTATGGCAAATGTGGTTTTGGGAAGACCTTGTACTTTTGATTACAACTCATCTTGCAAATGTGGAGTTTCTGCCTGATTCTCATGGTCACAACACCCATTTTTTTATTTTTATTGTTCCCAAGGAACAAATAAGGAACGAATGTGGAACTGCCTGCTAGTAACGTAGTGGAAGCTAGCAGTGTGCACATCGACGGTGGGTGCTGGGTGAACAGTGAAGCATCATCAGCATAGAGGGAGGACCTGCACACCGAGGTAAGTTACAGACTCCTTCATTTGGTACAGACAACATTTCGATCCATGGTACACTGTTGACACTACCTGCTAGTAAACCATCTGTTTCTGACAAATTCTCTAAGAAGCTCATGATCACTTAATGATTAGTTAATTGGAACAAAAAAAACAAAACAGTGAGGAATGAGTCAAGGAGTTTGACAATTAATTAGTGTTACTCATTAAGCATTAGGCTACTTCTGAATTCTTATGAAGTTCTATAAAGTACACAGTGATAAGTTACAAGACACCAGGCAATTAATATTAATATAAATAATTAGCCTTTTTGTATATTAATATATTTCTCTCACACACTGACAAAGTGCACTGACGAAAAAGGCACATTTACAAAACACAAATGGGAAGTTATTTTAGATAATGGTACTGTGGTGGCTGCGACAAATATTTCACACGTTGAGACACCAAAATATCTTGTGTTGACACAAAGAAACTTTGTGATAACCCACATTTTACAACACAAATTTTTCAAGTATAATCGAATAAACTAGATATCTGAGGTCCCGTCCACACATATGTGGATATTTTTTGAAAACATTGTTTTTTCTCTGCTTTTCGACCTCCTGTCCAGAGTTTTAGGTCACTGAACATGGAGCACCATAAATCCAAGATGGTGGCCTACATCTGCTTCCTGTTAGGTGTAATTACATGCTTTACAAGGAAACAAAGCTTTACTTCATCATACTGCAGCGCAGAGGTGAATAAATATATCACGCTGAGCAGTTTTTAAATTGCCACTGTCCACAGTTAAAGGGGCTGACTGATTCAGGACGAGGCCCAGTCGAACTAGCAGATGGTGGGACAGTTTCAAGAGCAGCACTGTCATGGGTGTCTTAACCGTTTCTGTACTGTTGTGAGGACGGAGAAATATTCATAAACAACTCTGGTGCGGACAAGACTTTCTTGCAAATGGAGAAAAAAAAATCTCTTTTTAAAAATATCTGTACATGTAGGCTGACGCGCCAATGTTGCTCCGTCTCAGCCTGGCATGACGTCTTAGCGGCCCAAAGACAGAGCAGTTTGGAGACGACGTTGTCCCTGTTTAGTTCTGAAGACTCCAGCGTGGCGTGCCACTGTAAACAGGCAAAGACGGAGGTGTTTGGAGACAGACACCCTCTCGGATTGGTCACGCCCAAGTCATGTGACTTTTTTCCAGAAGAGTGAGCCTCAGAGGGGGGGAAGGGTTGACTACGATGTTCCTTAACATTCTACTGTTACATACAAATCCACCAGCGGTGGCTTTCTACGTCACATTGGCTCCGCCTTTTCAGAACTGGTTTTACAAAGCAGATTTCCTGTTGAGCCATTTTCAAGCCATAAAATGCAGATTTGTATCAGTTTGGTGTGAATGTCAGAATTAACAGCAGCACTGACGTTTCATCAAAGCACAGTCACATAATTCAGTTTACAGCTAAAATAAAGACTTAAGTGTTTACTACCTCTTTAAAATTAAGCAATGTGGACATCAACCAAAACACACACACACACACACACACACACACACACACACACACATTTATGCCTAACCCTAAGCTCAAGTCACATCTTACACCTAAACTTAACCAGGGCCGTAATAGTCAAGTCATGCTACATTAGCAACAGCCTTTGGTCCCCATAAGGACTACTGGTCCTCACACGGTCAGTGTTAATGCCAGGAAAGGTCCTAAATAGGTAACAAAAACAGGGACAGACACACACACACAGATCAAGTGTCTGATGATTAAACACAGGGCGGAATGTTTAACAGCTGAAACCGGCCGTGATTCAGTGAACAGCGTCCAGAAAACCGTATTTTCATACCAACACTGAGACGTTAACCTGCATCCGCTCGAAGCGAGACTCGTGTCAGAACTTTACCGAAGTTTGAGTCCTCAGGCGGAGTTTCGGACAAACCGGCGTGCGGGGACAGTCCCACGCTGACACGGTGAGCTCACCTTCCGCTAAAAAAAAAAAAAAAGTTTGACCATCTGCTGCTTTCCGTACAGGATGACGTACCGGACGCTGGGTTATGGATTATAGATTAGTAAAGAACGCTAAGCCCCGCGCCTCCCCGTGAGGAAGTTGGCTCCAAGTTCTGTAACTATTTCTGAGAAAGTAACGAGCCGGACACACACAACACCGACAAACACACTAAAGTCAGCACTGACGGCTCCCGTACTTCAGTCCCGGTGGCCAACACTTCCGCGCTGATGGTGGCGTGCTGGCGGCTCTTCCTCCGTTTTTCCCCCGGGTCCGGTCCTGGTCGGCGGCTCTGTCTCAGCAGAACCGACGCTGCATTGAGCCTGGAGCCTGCGGTTCCCCCGGGAACTCGACGTGGCAGTCGGTGAGAAGAGCTTGTGGACTCCCGCTGTCAAGACTGCTATCATGGAAGCTCGGCCACGTCCGGCCGGACCCTTCAAAATAAGATGAAACAACTGAATACTTCGTTACGTCGTTACCTTTGATCTTTGACGCTTCTTCGTGACAACAGATTTAAAATCATCCACACCATCATAAAACTCACAAACCTACCGCCAGGTAACTACAAGGCCGGAGTCCTGTGTGTGCGTCCAGGTGTTCAACGTCACTGCGTCACTGAAGCGTGAGACTTGGCGCGCTCGTGCAGTTTGGGGTCCTGAGCGTCTGTAATAAATTGAGCCACTTGACCGGAAAGTCATGCTGCTTATAAACAAAACAAAACAAACAAACAAACAAACAACAATCATTTTATTTTAGAAGGAAGCGGGAAAATGTGTTTCTACATTTTCAGAAAACAAAAGTAATCAAAACAGTGAGTTTAGATGATACGTAGAACGTGTTTAAGTGATTTTTTTGTAATTGTTTGTTTGTTTGTTTGTTACATCAGTGGTTGCAAGCTGTCATCTTGTTGTACACTGACAGTTTGCAGTAGGCTAAAGATTTTTTAAAGAGCCTTAAGGCGGCCATGGCAGCCGGTTCACTTTCAGCCATGAGTGAATTTTGCATTTTGCTCAGTATCTCCAGAACCAGACATTTTAACACGGAGAGGCCGATGTCTGCCCCGGGTTACAAAGATCCGCTACGAAACATCATAAACTGCTCAGACAAATAAAGGTGAATTTCCAGTAGGCTATGAGAACCAAGACCAGCCTCTGTTCAGAAAATACAAACCTCTGTCCGTTTGAAGTGTCAGGCCTGTGTGTTCATGTACGCCTGACCCAAGACTTGCCCAGCACTTTCCATCACTGTTCATCCACAAACATTCATTTATATTATACGAGACGCTCTCAGGACTTTCATCTCCCATTTCATCTGACTTCCCTTAACCAGCACACATTAAAATACAGAGGACCATCTCTTTGGAGCAATCCACCTACATCAACAATCGACATCTAGTCCACATGATCGTCACTTGAAAAACAGCTGAAAGGTCAACAAAGACTTTTGAGACTTCCTGTGTCTCATTGAAATTAATCATGCCCCAAGGCTTGTTAGAATGATGTCATCTCACCTGTGCGCAGGTTATGCCAAGACTTTAATAATATTTCATGTTAATTAAAAAAAGCAGGTTCCAAGAGTTGTTCACTTCTTTATCATGCTGGGGAAGTTTCACATCCATAAAGCCAATTTCTCAAGGTCCTTTCCATTGTTTCAACCCTCCAGGACAGAATTTAAGAAAAACTTTGAGTGTATCCACAAATGATAAGAAATGCGTTGATACAGTCAGTTTACAGTAGCAGGTGAAGTTAGGGGAAAAGAAGTCTCACCCTCCCAAGAGACCAAAACATGCCTTTATTCCAAATGATTTCAGCAGAGCTTTGAATTCCCCACAGATGTAGCTCGGTTAGGGCCGGACAAAACACTGAGTCGACTGAGATCTGGAATGTGCACTTGCACGATGGTGCAGTTGAGTCTGACTTGACCTTGATAACAGGAGAGTGACAAGAAGACAAGTAACACAAAAGTGACCGGCTGAATGAGATGAATGCACTCACTTGCTTTCTGATAGTCAGACAAGTTTTATAGGTTCCTTATTTAGAGAGGCTGGGCCGGACAAAACACTGTGAGTCGACTGAGATCTGGAATGTGCACTTGCACGATGGTGAAGTGAGTCATGGGAGCCCAAGAAAAAGTGAGATTTGTAGTTTCTTAATCAGCCTATATTGAAAAAAAAATCACCTTCACAGACTTCCACTCAATCACAGCAACTGGGGGAGATGGGCTGTCAAACTCTGATTAGAGGAAATAACAATATTAAGGAAATCTTTTTAATCCCCAAGGGGCAATTAGTTTCACAGTCAGCAGTAGAACAACAATTAATATATACATATACAACATACAGAGGAAGAGTAGACAATAAGTTAATCAACAAAAATTCACATTGAGTTATTCAGAAGAACAACAGCAGCAGGAACAAATGAGTTCTTGAAATCTAAAATTTTCATGACATGAAGAAGACCAAGCAGTTAACCCTACATCAGCATTAGCCTGGCAAGGGTCAAGATCATTCGATAATTTGTAATTAGCATGTCATTTTAAACCCATGAAATGAGGACTTATAATGTGAAGATATAATACACACCAAAGGCTTTAGTGAGGAGCTAAACACAGCCATCAAACTTGAAGTCAACTAAGTGTCGCACGGTTTGGCTCTGTATGCAGTTTTCTTGAATTTAATGTCGTTTCAGCTCTCAGGCCTTCTTCAAGATCGTCGGGCATCAAGTGGCCCTGAGTCATCGGGGGACACGGAGATGTACAGCTGCATATCATCAGCGTAACTGTGGAAACTGATGCTGTGTCTCCCGATGACGTCCCCCAAGGGAAGCATGTAAAGATTAAAAAGAAGTGGACCTAAAATTGACCCTTGGGGGACCCCACACTTAATTTCATGCGTTCTGGAGGAACATGTATCCATACTTACAAAGAAAGATTGCTCTGTGAGGTAGGAGTGGAACCACTTAAAAAACAGTACCAGAGAGGCCGACCAGGTGCTTCAGTCTGTTTAATAAAATGTGATGGTCTACTGTATCAAAGGCAGCACTAAGATCCAGTAAAACCAGGACTGTCAATTTTTGGTTATCTAAATTACACCTGGTGTCATTTAAAATCTTCAAAAGTGCTGTCTCAGTACTGTGATTCATCCTAAAACCAGATTGAAATTTCTCGAAAATGTTATTTTTCATTAAAAAATAATTCACTTGGTTAAAAACTGCTTTTTCTAAAATTTTACTTAAAAATGGTAGGTTGGATACAGGTCTGTAGTTGTTAAAGATATTGTGGTCTAGATTGCTCTTCTTCAGAAGGGGCTTCACCACCGTCATTTTATAGGCAGTGGGGAAGACACCCGTCTGAAGAGAGCAACTGACTATATTTAAAATCTGTTCCTCAAAGAATTCATAAAATGTCTTTAAAAGTGATGTGGGAATTGGATCTAAAAGGCAGGTTGTTGGGTTTACCTGGGAGAATACTCGACCAAGGGCCCTCGCATCAACCAGGCTAAAACTCTCCAGTGTTTCCTCGGGTAAAAGCAGTGATCCAGGTGTATTAAGAACAGTAATCTGATGAGATAAAGACTGGATCAGATGTTATCAATCTTGCTTCTGAAGTGGTCTGCAAAGTCCTCACAGAGGGTCTCAGTTGGTGTCATGGAGGATTTGTTAAAATCAGTGCTGGTTAAAAGATCGAAGGTGGAGAAAAGAAACCTCTGGTTGTTTTTATTGTCTTTGATGAGTTTTGAGAAGGGATTCTTTCTTGCCAGTTTACCCCTTATCACGTGCTGTTTGAACAGTTTGAGTTTCCTTGACACTGGCAACCTACGTCCAGTAGTGGTACCACACCTCTTAGCCTCAGTTTTCAACCACTGTGATTGCAACTTGGTTCATTGTCAATGATGGGGACAATTGCAGTTACAACCTTTTAAAATTGTATTGAGTATCATTTACAAAATCAGCCACTCATTAAACTATTTTCAACGTTTTCCTGTGCAGGCTCAGTCCCTGACTCCTCCTGACTACGGCCTGCGCTGGTCAGGCCTGATTGTAACAGTTGGTGAGGTCCTGGAGCGCAGCCTGCCCAACATCAACAGAACAGACTGGCATCAGGCCATGACAGGCATGAACCAACGCCAGATGATAGAGAGCGCTGCCAAAGCTTTGGCTGGAATCTACAAACAACAGCTCCAACAAAGAACTGCATGAGACCAAATGGTTCCAGTTTCTGTCACATGTTGAGATGGAGACACATTGGAGGAAAATTTACCTGACTGGTCAGCAATGTTCCTCGTACCCTCTTTTCCATCCTTCATGTGTCTGTGTGGGACATTGCCAAATATATACTGACATTTCAACATGTCAGCAGGGTTTTTCTGAGAAGTCATCAAATACCAAGTGAATTTTTTGTTGCCAAGTCAGACTTTCAAACCATTAACTCATCTTGTCATCCTCATTGACAGATTATTACACATTATGCATATTAAAATCATCAACCTTAATACATATTGTCAGAATTTTTAAATACTTTTTTTGTTTCATTTATGAATGCTGGTTCCTGTAGACTGTTTCTCATTTGTATTCTTTAGTTGAAGTTGTCACAAATCCAAAATTTTGGAAAGCCTTCTTGACCCTTAATTGCATTAATTCATTTTTTAAAAAATAGACTCAATTCAGATTGTGGTTTACTAATACAGATCCAAACATGGAGAGAGCACTTTGACCAGAATCTAGAAAACATGACTCCATCTTACCCAATTAGGCTGAAAATAATTATTACTGGCCTGACTTGGGCCCAGTGGTTGTGTAATAGATACCAGGAACTGAGTGGACTTGTGAAGTTCTCAACATGATAACTTTTACTTTGTACTTGAATTGGGAGTTTACTAGTGTGGCAGGTATTATTTAAGACTGTACTGTTTTGCATTAATAGGACATGACACAGTGTATGTGCTGATATACAACTCTACTTTCAAAGTTCAAAACCTTATATAGCTGATACTATTTTAGTATTATTATTATTATTTTAATCATTTTTGTGTTTATCTTTGTTTTATGAGTTGTAGCTTCAGCTATCAACCCCACTGTCCACCTTCTTAAAAAAACATTTCCTCTTGGTGTAAATATTTCTCTGTTTTCTTTGGGGGAAAAAATCCCCCTCAAAATATGGCCAATCATGTTGGATTAACAAACTTACCTGGGCCTGGGCCACTGTTAACCCACCACACCCCATGGTATTCCTATGATTATTACTTGTTATAAATTTATGACAGTTGTTGATGTGGTAAACTGTTTAACGCAAAATAATCTTGGAAAAAAATATTTAAGCATAATAAAAAAATAGAGGTCGTAAAATTAGATTTTGACACAGGGCCTCAAGTAATTAGGCAGTCCTTACCTATTAATAATATCAGTTGATATTGTGCATTAGTACACATCCCCATGTTTTGATGGTATATCGCCATAATTATTTTCTTCTCTCTGTGAGCAGCTCTACCTTCACGTTGGTCTGCTGTCAGCTTTAAGTTTAAGTTGCTGCTGTTGTGGTCGTTTACTCTAAATGTTCGCCCTACATGACATACAATCTTGCCATTTCATTTCAATGACGTGGATGTTGATGCTTTGATGTGATTGGAGTGAAGCCAAATGGCAGGTGGCAAACACAAATTTACAAAAGCAAGTCTGCCTACACAAAATTTTCACTCACCAAGGATAATTAGGATAATTGACTCAATATGGAACATGTTGCAGTAACAGGGAGGTAATGTACTTAAAGTGACTATGAGGAACTTCTACACATTTTGAAACAGTATCATGACTCCTGTGATGATTATAAATTTCTTGTAGCGGCAAATGAGACCCTCAGCAAAGAGACTGCTAGTTCTATGTAGTTACTATTAATGCCCATGATGGGGTTTAAGGTAAAGTGTTACCCCAAACTTCTTACAGCTCCCACTGAGTAGGTCTAATTGAAATGACAAGCAGTAGGAGCAAACTTCATGTAACACTATAAGGGGACAAAGTGGTTACCAATAAAAGTGATTCTTACTGCTTTTAGCTAAATTTGATAAATAAATCAGATTTCACCACAAGGCACAGCTGGATGTCTACTCTTGTAGCAGACTAGTGGTGCTAAATGCAAGGACCTCTGGCTTAGCCAGAGGTTTATGTTCCACTTTTTATTTTGTTGGGGTACTGCAATTCGTCCTTGCACTGATAAAGCAGAGCAAACTGACCCAGAACTACCAGGATAGTGCATGTGGCTTACCAGCTCCCTGAGTTTCTCCTCTCAAATTTTGATGATGTACCTACTAAGATTGCCTCTCTTCTCTAGGGAGAGGTGGAGTTCGGCGACTTCATCCTGCAGGACTGGGTCACTTGATTTCTGCAAAGGATGTTTCTTTCTCACAAGGGCTCTGGCTACTCATTGTCACATAACAGAATGCATCCAGAGGGCTCAATGAACTTACTGTGCTGTGGGGTTGATGCTGATGATATGGCTGTTAACTGCGCACTTTTGACTTACAATCCTGAAGAGATCTTATTGCTTTGAACTGCAACCTATGCTTATTTGAAGGTTAATGGGGTGAATTCAGCACCTCTGCACGCAATTAATGTGTTAATAACCTATAATAAGGCCAACAATACACCAAATTGCTTGGGCAAGCAACAAAGGTGGCAAAAATATTGTATGCTCTGACTAACTGGAAAAATAATGGTCAATATGAACTAAGCTCAGGGCCAGATTATGCAGCGCCTGCATAAAAAGCACCTGAATAAAAGCAGTGCATCAGAATGAGACCCACACAAACACAGAGACAGAGGGAAGCTGCATGTCTTGTCATGTATTAGCCTATTATTTATTGGCGAAAGTTTAAAATAGCAATAGTAGTAATCTGTCTGAATGGACGAACCCCGTCTTCAAATAACACAAGTAACGGACAATATACCCTTTACATATTGTTGCTGGGATCTTTCGAAATAATTTTTTGAGAATAATTAGGCTACTTATTGCCACATTCATTTTTGGCGTCCTTGAGATGTAGGACGATAATGAAAAATCAGTGGGTCAAAAGTTAGTAGTGGGTTCACACATGCACACACTCATACTCCTTAGCCAACAGTGCTAATAAATAAATTGCAGTTATGTCGGTTACAAGTTGGCCGACACTATTATTTTAAACATTACCCAGACCACTGATAATACAAAATCATCTGAAGCTTGGCTTTCTTAACTACGTTGATAGAATGCCCCCCAGGTTTAGTGAAAACTCTAAATCTATTAACCCTGAAATGAGGGAAAACTCTGAGTTTTTCATTTCATAAAGGGGGGTAGGTCAAACCTAAGAGAGAGGAGTACAAGAAGGGTAAGCTAAGCTCTGAATCAGTTGCTATGGCAACTTACTGACTCTGTCAACCTAACTTGCTCTGTTCCGGGTGTTCTTCAACAAACTTAGAGTTTTTCACTTCTGTCTCTTCCCTCATTCATTCATTCAGTATATCACTAGCATTTTAGTGGAGTTTTACCAACTGAAAAAAAATCCTGGTTGGTTTAAATAGTCTGTTAGTCAAACTAGGCTATATAAAACGCACTTTTTTGTTGAACATGCTGTGTCCTCGAGGATTTTAAAGATGAAGAGGCCGTATTACTGCGCAGGGATTAGGCCTATCACATAGACAACATGAAGAGATGAATTTGAGACTAGATGTTTTATCATTTCCAGATGACAACCTATTGCCCTATTGGTAGCGTACCATTTTTTTATACAGTCTGTTAAATATCTGCATAGTCTTATGCTTCCTCTCATCACTAGCATTGATCAAATGTTAATTTATTAAGGCCTAATTAATTAAACTGGATAAAGGTGACAGTACATGTGTGAGGGGGAAAAAAACCATTAGCCTATGTTGGGGATAAAGCTGCATATTGAAATATGCACCGATTAATTTTTATTTTAATAATGAATATGATTAAATATAGGTACCAGCATGAACCTATCCCATCTGAGCCTTACCAGTTTAAACTCTGTTATTTTTTTTCATTTGAACTGCTACCAAGTTCATTTTTCAACCAAAGGATATCCTACATGAAAATGAATTTTACGTTCAGTATGATTCAGTTTTCACCTGTGATATTCTAAGTGTAATTAAGTACTAAAATAATTGGCCACATTCAAACTTAAGCAAATACTCGAGCAACACTTTTTTCCCATGCCAAAATGCTTTGCCCTGCAGCAGTGTTACTTTTGATTCCCTTCTAAAAAATATGTTCATACTCACCTTACATGCCATGCGGATTTCAAAATCCACAGGAGAAAAGTAGGTGGAACTCTCTTTCCACCATTGCCATGGTGAATTGTATTATCAGTGCTATATTAATGTTGGCTTTTTATTGTCGTGGTGCAGTAGTAACTCAATCTGCTGTTCTGGAGCCGGAAACTCAGAGTTTAAAATCCGATGGTAAATCAGCTCAAAGTTCATTGTAAGATTTAAGGGTTTGTTAAACCTCCTTTGTGAAATGGACCCTTGGTTTTCTCAGTGTTGCATCTAATACATATCCCGGTGTTTAGTGACACCTATTGGTTTGAAAAATTATGTGCAATGTCAACTTCAGGTAGTTGACAAATTCTGACAACAGAAATGCCTCAAACTGCCAACATCAAAGTGAGGAGAAAACTTATTTTCTCTCATTGATGATGTATGGAACAGCGCTTTTATTATGAGTGGGAAAAGCAATACTTTAGGCCTACACATTGAAAGAACTAATCTCAAATAAATACAGCTGGAAATGGAAACATGGGGTGCAGGGTATGCTCTAGTACAGAGCAAGAACAGCAACATTAAACGGCTTTGAAAAATAAAACTGCCATTGAAAACAAAACCTGAACAATGAAAAAGGAAGCACTGCCATTAAAAAACTTGATATTTAAAAAAGTTTTATTGGCACTCAAACAAAGATTGGTACTGAAGAAAGTTACACAGAAAAGTAAGAGATGGTGATTAATCATTTCTTCTGAGTTCTTGCAAATTTCAAAAGGTGTCCCACAGGGGTCAATTTTAGGTCCTGTCCTCTTTACATTCATTCATTCTGTCAAGCACAAATTTATTTGTAAGCAGATGATATCATTGTGTACTGTGTGGCTGACTCTGTGGAACTAGCTATAAAGAATTTGAATCTTTCCATGTTCTACAAGAAGCACTTATTAAGCTCAAGCTAGTCATCAAAAACAAAAAAATATTCATGTTTTTTAGAGCTGAGAATTCTGAGCGAAAAAACGTCAAGATAACTGCTGAAAAAGCCTCTTTTATCGAGAGAGTGTCAGAATACAAATACCTTGGGGTCTGGCTCAATGAGAAGTTTTCTTTTAAATATTTATTATTATTTTATATTTTGATAAATCTCCTGTAAAATTACAGTAATAGTCTAAAAATGCTAAATTGTAACAAACCATTGTTATATAACATAACTGTTCACTCTTTTAACAGTATCTAAAGTTAATTTAGTACTTATCAATGTTAAACAGTTATCAGTGTAAAAACAAAGTCCAATAAAGTTGTTTAACATTTTTGCTGCTTGGTGTGCGTTTATTTAAAATTGCATTTTATTTTATTTTATTTTATTTATTATTTTTACAAATTTCCTCCGTAAATTTTAATTAATAGACATATAATGTCATTTCTGATCAAACAGACTTCTGTTAAATTACATTCAATATGTAGTAGTAAAATGCAATGCCCATTCTAATTTTACAGTAATTTTCTATTTTTAAACAGTAAAAGTAAAGTTGTTTCAACTGAGTTTCACCAGAGTTTTAACTTAAAGAAATATCAGCATTTGACTAAACCTGGAACTGTAGTGAAATACTAACGATTTAAAGTTAGAATATATTACATCTCCCCTTTCTTATTCTCCAAACATACATTTACAACTGTTACTGAATACTGTTACTGAACCAGTTAAATCAGAAACAGTTCAGTAAATTGAGTAAAATCAAATACAAAAACCACTGAACAGCAGTTGGTACAAAACTGGACATTTATCCTAAACCACGCAGAATCTTGGCTTGGGCGATAGGATGAATATAATGCTATTTGGTGATTGGATAAGCCATTGACGATGTTTTTACTGGCCGATATTTCTCGTAATAATGTTTTATATGTATATGACAATTAACTTTGCAAAAAGTCCAATTAAAAGTACAAAGCAAGTGCGATGTAATTAGAAACTATGCAAGCTCCCCCTCGCATGCTCTCGTAAATCATCCTCATTGTACAATTGCATATTTTACGATGGCTGCTGCCGGCTTCTCCATCAGAGTAGTAACTCCAGGAGATTCCCTTAGCAGGAGCTATCATGGACAGCAGCTCTCCTAAATGCTCACAACTCTTGGTGTCCTCCTGTAGTTCCTCTTCAACTGCCCGCAGCAACTCCATGTCAGATGCTCGTATAACTCTAAGTCTTGGTAAACATTCCGTCATTTTATCCATGGTCCATGTAATGTTAGCATTACTACATTCGCTGTTAAGCTATCTGCAGCTATCAGCTTGTAGTGTGCTGGGTGATGTGGATGCATCCCAGACGTCTTTGCATGTGTTCATTTATGTTCATTTATGTTAAATCAAATGTGTTCTGATTGATTTAGAATTCATAATGTGTTTAGCTAAGTTCATTTGTTCTTGTTTAGTTCAAAATAATCTCTTTTGTTTCTACACCGTGACCAAGAGTGGTGACCAGTGACTTCCCCTCTGTTCTATTCACAGGTAAAATTGGTAATTGTAAAATGGCTGTTCTTCCTGGCTCACGTATTGTGTGAATAGTGTGTGTGTGTGTGTGCTGGTTAAGTCAAGCTGCTACATTTTGTGTGTGTGACTGGTCATATGAGGTGCATGTCTGCAGCTTGCAGCTGCAGTGTAGCACCACAGTCCTGCCGTGCTTTTACACAACTGTCCCTCTGATAAATACTCAAGTTTGAAACCCTCAAACATAATGATTTCAGAAAAAAAAGTCGGGAAATAGGTCATAAAAGCAGATGAACAGGGTTTAGTTCGGTCTGTATTTGCAAGGGCTTTTAATGTGAAAGCATACCAGAAGTGGTTCTCATGTCTGTAGATAAGGATAAACACTTTCATTGTATTGCCATGCTAGTAAATATGAAAATATGACTGTACAGGTCGTTTCTTTGTCTCTTTTTTCGGAGAAACATGCGTGACTCAGAATCTCTAGATGACTTGCAGCAGTCGCCATGCGGGACTCACACATGAGTTGCGCTGCTCACGCCGGCAGTGTGGCTAATCTAACTCGTTTCGATGGACGCTGAAAATGAAAACCAAGCTGCAACGCCATGCACACACGCTGCTCACGCAGTATGTGTGACCCAAAGGTTACAGGAATTGCTTATGAAGTGTGAATGCATTGCTTATTTCCAATACATGGCATAACGTTGCCTGATGGAAGCTTTTTGTCACATTGTCCAACCCTAGATTGGAGGCAGATAAACCAGTATAGAACTATTATCTACTGTAAATAGAAAGGATAAGGACACTTACTGACAGATAACCTCAGCTGACTAGTTTTCAGTATAAAAGACAGTAATGTGAGCGTTAATTAAAAAAACTTTTTGTAGATGTTTTCAAACAACAAATAATTGTAGTTTTACCAAATTCTACTGTAAAATTACAAAAATATATTTACAAGGAAAAACTGTAATTTTATGATAATTCACTGTTGAATTTGGTATAATATTTTACTCTCATTTTACAGTAACTGGTTGGCAACTTTTGTTGCCAGACATTCTACCATTTTTTTTACTTTTTTTTTTTTTAAACAACTTAGATTATGAAGATGTAATTTATAGACATGATGCCTCTACAACACTCAAATCTCTTGATTCTGTCTACCATTCAGTTCTCTGGTTCATTACTGGTGATAGCTGTAACACTCATCACTGTACCTTCTCTTGAAGAGAGGTGCAACAGACACTGGATGTTGTTGTTTTACAAAGCCCTTACTGGTCAGCAGCCTTCTTATATTTCATCATTGCTTAACTGGAACCCTATTTAACTCACTCACAAAGCTTACCTTTACTTAAAATTCCACAAGTATATTCAAATGTTGGAAATTTGGCATTTTGTTTTAGTTTCCCAAGTTCATGGAATAGCCTAGTGCACAATTTAAAGTTTGCCGCTCTCCCTAGCTTTGCACATTGTAAGTCCCTTGTTAATAACCACTATATGTCTGTAATTGTTTCTAACTGAATTGCTGTTTTACGACACAGGCAACATGAATAACTTAAAAAGTGCAATGTTAATGAAAAATAAGCAAAGGCTTTAAAAACTATGAAAACTGTTATTGATGGGGCAGTGAAAGTGCGTTCAGGTTGTCCGATGATTTTGGAGCATACTTTGACTGAGTGCAGCAGGCAATTTCTGTTTTGCAGGGTGATGGAGTGGAACCAGCAGGTGAAGGAGAATGCAATTACACTCTCAATGAAGGTGTGGTGGTAAGAATGTCCTTGCTGACCCTGAATGATTTCAACTTTGTGAGCAGGTACTGACATTTCTTGAGGATCTCCACTGTGTCGGAGGAAAACCTCAGCATGCTGTCCATGATTGTGCCCAAATATTTATACTCCACAATCTCTTCCCCTGAATGAGGATGGTGACTGTTGTAAGTATATGATGCACCTTATTATGCCTTGCAAATATATGCAATTGTTTTATTAATGTTTTATTTTAAAAAGTGTGACTTTAATTTCTAACCTGTTTTATATTACAAAGTGTGACTTAAATCATTAATCTGTTTTATATTACAAAGTGTGACTTTAATTTCTAACCTGTTTTATATGACAATGTGTGGCTTTAATCACTCATTAT
>JAQLOL010000011.1:1760512-1777560 GCA_029783665.1 Naso thynnoides | reverse complement strand
TAAATGCCAAAGACATAAAATGTGTCTGTGATGCTCTTCTCCTAATTTTCTTTTGCGTGTCTCCCCGTTTTATTTCTTTGCTCTCAGCCAGTTTGGCTGCCAGAGTACCCTATTAAGTGTAAACTTCAGTCACCCAGTAAACAGCATCTGCTTCACCTTTGACCTTTTAATTAGAGCTGTTCCAAATGCTCAGGAGCTCCTGAAAGTAAAAGACAAACAAAGAGAAGCCACTTTAAGCTTTGAGGTTGGGACGCAGGCGACAGGCTGCACACCTTCAGCTCTGTGAGCTCATGAACGTCATCAGGTTTCTCACTGAGTTTTAAGTCAAATTCAAAAATTGTAGTGTTAGGTGTCTTTTAGGTTCGTTGCCATTCAGAGGGCTACGATATGAGATTGATGCATCTGTGTGCGCCTGTTTCTTGACTTGATTTGAGTACAAAAGGAAAAATAAACTAAACTCTATTCTCAGTGATTGATGCTAGGGCCAAAAATTCAGTTACACCGCCACTGAGACTCTTTTCTAATTGGCTTTGATCAGGTGTAATAGTCACACTTGTCTTTGTTCAGTGATGTACTTCACAAACCCGTGTGAAGTATTTGCGACAGATTTCGGCCACGTTTGGACGAGAGCAGCCTTACTGAAAACAGAAAAGTCTTTCCTTTGCGTCCTTTAAAAAAAAAAAATCTGCTTTTACATGAACAACCAAAAACACTGTAGTGTGCATGCCGGGCCTGTGGTCGACGGTGTAACTTTGTGATGACAAACAATCAGAGCTGCTAAAAGTTGTTTACTTCCTGTTGCTGCTAAGCCCTAAGCAGCTGCAAATGAGAGAAATTCAGCCGTAGTTAAACGTAAAATTATGCTACGAACGCTCGAATTCGCCTCATTAGATTGTCGTCATATTTAACTTGCTTTGGGTGCACTGTGGAGTGTTGAATCAGAGTTTGGTAGTGGCTACTACAGAATGGATTTACTTGCATTAGCATTAGTGTAGTCACCGCTTTCACGGGCTTTCCCTTTTGCCAGTTTACACAGCCGAAAAAAAAGGTTGTGTTTGTCAAAAGTTCGCCCCCCTTTTGAACGTTTGCATTTTTCAGGGCGCCAGCACGCTGTTGTCACGATAAAGGAAGGCCGAACTGCAACAGAAGTGTTTCGTTTGATGCGAAAACTTGTTGTCTAAATTGGGTTTTACACGTAGTGACTGTTGTATCCAAAAGGGGGCGTGGTATTTCTGAATACGATAAATAGTGTATTCCTACTCTTGTGTGTGTATCCCGTGGTTGCGCTGACTGGCCAAATACCGCCAGCCGTCTCCACCGCCACCTCACAGATGCAGGATAAGTTTTCATGAAGTCAAACGAGCTTTTTTATGTTGAACCAAATAAACTGGAATCTCATCCTAACCTAATATGAAGAACTAACTGAGGTTTTTGATGGTCGTCAGGTTTTAACTTTGGCCGGCAGTCACCGCCATCACACGTCAAAATGCACGCACTCACCGTTCCTCCACCTCTGCCTTTCAGCTACAAAAAGAAGGACTCTGAGGCAGCTGGAGCCCAGGCCAGGCTCAGGGACTTGGAGGCTCAGCTGAACTCTAAAGAGGCCATGCTGGCCACGGCGCTGTCTGAGAAGAGAGGCCTGGAGGCCACACTGGCCGACCTGCAGGAGCAAATGCAGGAGGTAAAGCACCGCTGGAGCATGAATGCAATGGGACTGTTTTTTCTTCCCATGTACCTGTCCGTTAAAAAAAGGATTGATACAGAAACATCCATCCATCCATTCATGAAGACTTCTTTTTAAGCACCAGCTTTTGTGTTTGTGTGTTTTGTCAGTTGGATACAGGTCTCGCACAAGCCAAGAAGCAACTTGCTGATGAGATGCTCCTGCGTGTTGACTTTGAGAACCGCTGCCAAAGTCTGACTGAGGAATTGGAGTTCCGCAAGAGCATGCACGAGGAGGTGACGTTTTGACTTTGTTTTGTTTTGTTTTTTAACTAAGACACGATGGTGTGCCTCAGGCACTGAAGGTGGAGCTGGATTGATTTCCAAGTTTTAATACTAGGGTGACGCTGACACAAAGCTATTGCTGATATATCTGTATCAAAAAGAGAATGTTTACAAAAATTCCTAAAAGTTTACACGAAGGCAAAATTACCTTGTGCAGAACTCCAGACTGTGACCAAATTGTATTGTTTGAGACAGCGCAAGTAAATTTTGCAACCACTCGTGTGTGTAGCCCCCCCCCCGCCTCCCATTTTAGGATTGATGTAGACTTACGTACGTTCAGCTTTTTGTACCTGTCAGTTAAATGTAAGCACACAGATTTATTGTGTATCTAAAGTTCCTGACTGTGTGCTGTGCTGCAGGAAGTTAAGGAGGCACGGCAGCGGTTTGAGACCCGACTGGTGGAGGTGGACTCTGGACGGAAGGAAGAGTATGAGTATAAGCTGAGTGAGGCCCTGGGCGAAATGAGAGCTCAGAACGAGGAGCAGATCAAGATCTACAAAGACAACATGGAGAGCACCTACGCAACCAAAGTATGAACACACACACACACACGTACACACACACAGTCAGCACATACCATTTCCATTACAGTCCATCCTGTAAGGGCTGACTGAAAACAAGACTAGGTGAAAACCTGGTGCACGGCTGGACCACATCTGGCAGTCAGTGGTCGAGCTGATATTTTACTTTGAAGTCGCAGATCAGATTTCATTACATTGTTGTGCAGTGTGGGAAAAAAATGAATAAATAAAAGGTTTTGAATGCAAGAGCAAAACTCTCCACTCATATCTTTGTGTGATTTGAGAGGCAGCCTGTTATTATATTAATAATGCAATAATTTATAGAGGGTGAATTCCAAAAAATGAGTCCGACACCTTCTTCAGTATGTTAACAAGTTTAAGACGACTGCACACACAGTAATACATCGAGAGAGCTGTCTACACACCAACTTCCTGTGTGTCAGGAAGCGACAGACACTGCTTGGTTCCTCTTTATGTGTGATAAGCAGGAAACGTTGTTGATGTGGCTGCTCCTCAAGATACCTGTGTGTTTGTCTCCAGCTGGAGGACCTGCATCGGTGGTCTGAGATGAACGGAGCATCAGCCAACATGGCCCGAGAGGAGCTCAGGGAGTCGACTCTGAGAATCGAGAGTCTCAGCGCCCAACTGGCTGGACTGCAGAAGGAGGTTTTTCTTTCTAAGTTTTCTCATTTCAGCGGAACTAAAATAGTTCTTCAGCATGAATATTTGATTAAACGCTAAAATCCAAAGCCATATTTCTCTCTGTGCTGAATGTAACATTCTTAGTTGTGTTGGGAAAATCCCCGTTCTAGTCAATATCTTAAACTGATCTGCTGTCAACAAATGCTAAAAAAAGGCCATTGTCTTGTTCTGTAGACACATTTTTTGATGAACAATAGCAGTAAGTGTTAAACGTTACATTTCCTGTGACTGCTCCGTAGAAAAGTCAGCTCTTGTTTCACCACGTATGAGTTTTTTTTAACGTGAAGCCACGTCTGCAGGAGATGCTTGATGCGGGTTAACAGCACACAGAGCTGCAACTGACACTGAGTGACAAAAACAAAATATATACTGAGACTGAATATTTTAAAACAGATCAAATATGTATTTTCTGCACCATCGTACCAGCTGCACTTGCTTTGTCTCCTTTGTCTGGGAGCAAGTTGATACACACGCGCACAAGCACAAGCTGAAGTCCCCTCTTACAGCCCGATCGCCTGGGCAAGTAAAAATAGTATTTGGGCAAGTTTGCTGTCTGATTGGCCAAACAGGCCAGTGGGATTAAAATTAATATAATTCATTTGAGTGTTTTTAAAGACGGCAAAACAACCTTTTATTCACTATTCACATAACTTGAGATATAATTTGAGGTTATAAAGGAATTTTTCTGTCTTTAGTTGAGCGTGGTCTTTCAGTTTGAGAGCATGATCTACTGTTTTCACAGCAGATTTTAGATTCAGACTATCCCTCAAACTCTGCCCTCGCACTTAAGAACTTCCATCTTGTGCGTAGATTTGCTGTGCTTCTGCACAAACCCTCACGTTGAAGTGCACAGAGAATGCTCGCTTGAACAGATTTCCTGTGTTAAAGCTTCAGCCTGTCTCCCTGTGCTTGGCCTCGTCTGTGAGCTGATGAAACTTTTGCTTTCAGATCTGTTTTCTGCTCTTGGATTTTTTTTGTGTGTGACAATCCACAAAGTTGTTTTTCCTTTTTTTCCAACAAATAGGCAGGGTCTGCCCTTTAAGGTTTTTGTCCTGCTTTCCCTGCATGGCAAGTGCTTTTTAAATCTACTTGCCCTGCCTGAGTGTATCAGTCACATGAGAGGGATTTAACAGCAGACCTCTGTGGGCCTGTTATCTTTGTGTGTTTTAATGTATAGACTGCCCCGTGCACACGGTTAAATCTGAGTGCCTTTAAAATGCTTTTAAATAAACTCAATAACTCACTGGGAACAAATCTTAAATGTCTGGAAATTAAATCATATTCCTGACATCAAAACATGAAGTGAAGTTAACAGAGAATGAGGAATGTTGTTCAGTATCACATCCTTCTCCATCTCCTCTCTGTCTGTCCTCCTGCCTGCACACACCGCCGTTAGACGGGGGGGCCGGCTGTCAGTCAGCAGGGACACACAAGAGTTTGCTGGCTGTCTGGATTCATGGCAAACTGAGCTTAATGGTCAGATGACGTAACAGACAGCTTCGTTTTTAGCTTGTTTGTAACAGTTAGCTGTTAAAGTTTTTGCTTTTTACTTGTGAAGGTTTCATCGCACTTAACTTACAGTAACTTCGCGTGCAGCTTTAATTCACATCAACTCAGCTGATCTTCAGGTTACGTTTTTACTGCTGCTCTGCCGTGACGCCCCACGTGTGCGTGTGCGAGAGCGAGGAAGACAGACCTAATTAGAGCGGTAAAAACAAAACGCAGTTTACATTAAAAATCTGTGTTTCTCAGGCAGACACAGGAAGTCAGGAGGGAAAGAGCTGGAAACTCACTGACGGGCTGTTTGGTGGTTGTCCAACCAGGCAAGTCAAGTCAGGCTTTGCTTGCCCGCATGTTTTTTGTTTTTTTTTTACTTGCCACAGCAATCGGGCTACCGTTAATGCTGGACACTGTGCAAGGTGAAGTGTTAATTAATTAAATAATGGCCGCCTTGCTGCGGGGCGTTTGCTCGTCCGTAGAGCGTCTCATGCAGACGGTTGCTCACGGTTCAGCCCCTCCTGTCACCTGAGACTTTATTTAATGCAATTTTTTTTTAAAAAAGGGCCTCCAACATAAATACCTGTACAATTTTTTTTTAACTTACACAAAAAAAGGAGCTGTTAGTGTGATACACAGCTACTGTTTTATGTAGCCGTTATCAGTGCAGATGCAGCAGAATAAACCAGCGATCTCGAGATGGACAAGTGGTCGCTCAGCGGCATGTGTGGATTGTTAGACTAGGGCCCAGCCATCAGCACTTGCTGTCACTTTTTATCCTAAACGTGGACGTTCATTCAAACATGGGTTGAAAAGTTCATAATGGAGCTGTGATAACCTGCTCAAAATGTAAACTGCAGTCTGTTTATAAGGGCGTCGACACACTGATGTAGTTGAGTCAACTTAAAGTGTTTATGTTGAGGGCACTGCAAGTTCAGTTCCCTCCTCCCTACAATAAAATAAGATCATCCTTTATTAGTCCTGCTCAGTAAACAGGAAATGAGCAGTAGCAGCAATTAAATATAAGTAATGAAGAAAAAAAGGCGCTGCCTTCTAGACTTCCTGTTATGAAAGCTGAATACTGTGATACTTTGAATGCTGCGATGAATAATACAGCTGCAGGCTGTGAAGCTAATAAAGAAGGAAAATTCATGGGGAGCAAGCGGACCATGAGGTCGGGGGGTTGAATTTATCCAAACAAGTTCTGGCTGACAGGAGTGTGCCCCTCGTCTTACACTGAAACACAGTTTCTGGCTCTGGACCAGGTCAGATGTGCAGTGTAAGTTACCCTGATGGTGAACCGTAGTAAAAAATAACCTCTATCCTGAAGTTACCTCGCTAATTTGTCCTTCAGGCCTCTGAGCTGCTCCAGTCTGCAGACACATTCCTCTGTGCCTGTTTGTGCCACAGGAGCTCTTGGTGTCAGTGTGCCTCTCAGATGGGGCCGTGGTCCGGACATGTAGAAAGAGCGTTGATTTTTGACTACAGACAGGGAGAGTCTGCGGCATCAATTCCAGAGTGACGCATTTTAAGCTAACAAAGCCTCGTGTTCAGCGTTTGCCCTGAGTTTAGTGCTTTGTGAGGGTGGCGGCTCTTCCCGCGGCTCCTGTTACAGAGCATCTGCGCCTGAACAAACAGAGAAGTTATAAGTCTCACAATTTATTTAATAACAGCAATTAGAACAATATTTACAGGTTTGTTTGTTTTTTTTTTTAAATACAAGAACAGAACAGAGATTCAGTATTTTTTTTTCCTTACTTACTCACTTACCAGTCCTGTGCAGCCAGGAGGAGCATTTCCTCTCCAACAGCCACGTTGGGTCGAAACCTGACATCCTGTGACTCCACTTGGCTGTCTGCATTTTGCTCCCTGTTTTAGCTTAGCATGCTGCTTTGCTAATCCAGGGAGCAGCAGAGCCGTCAGCGCCAAGTGTAACTGTATTTCCATTTGTCGCAATAAATGGTTAAATCTATGACAAATGCTCCTGATTGAAATTTATTGTCATTTTAATAGTTATATGAATAACTACTGCAATAATCAACTAGACAAAGACTCAGTTAACATATACCAAGTATCATCCAGAGTTCATATAGCTCATCTTTGAGCAAATTATGGACCCATTACTGAACAATCAACCACATTCCAGAGCCCAACTTTATTTACAATGTTTGCTTTAAAAACAAACTGTAAACACATAAATAAAAAGTGAAAGAAAAATTTAAATCAGTAATTATGACATTTGAGGTGCCTGCTGTGGACTTCAGTACGGTACGGATGCACTTGCACTAGCGCTGACATCATCGATTTGTGGAGCATTCACCTTAAATTCAGGCAGACGACAGCAAACAATGTCGCGTAAAAAGCACTGAAAAAATCCGCAACTGTCTTGTAGATCACGGGAACCAGAGAACAATTTAAATATGTTAAAACTTTTTTTTTTTAAATGCTGGTTAAAAAATAACGGTTGCGCTCTGTAGATCAGGAGGCTCAAGCAAGCTCAGGCACAGTTAGTCTGGAGCAATGTGAGTGCGGGCCAGCGGGGGAGAGGGGAGGGGGGACATATTTCGGCACGGTACGGGACAACAGGGCCAAGTGTGAGTGCGGCGTAACAGCACCTAAAGTGGTAATGCTTCACACCGGAATAAATTCTCATGACTGATTTTACTGAAGCTGCTTTGACTCTTTTTAAGTCACAAATGATAGAAGAATTGTTTAAAATTTGACCTTGACTCTGTGCCACCTCAGACTCTGACCCCCTTTTCTGTGCTCAGACTCGTGGGTGGCGTGATCGAATCATGGAGCTGGAGGCAGCATTGACTCAGGAGAAAGACACAAGCCGCAAGCTGCTAGCAGACAAAGACCGTGAAGTGGCCGAAATCCAGAACAAGATGCAGCAGCAGCTGAACGAGTACGAACAGCTGCTGGACGTTAAACTGGCGCTGGACATGGAGATCAATGCCTATCGCAAACTTCTGGAGGGAGAGGAAGAACGGTGAGGACCTGTGGAGTTGTTAAGTAGTAACTGAAATGCCTAAATATTGATCTGGATTTGTAACTGTTCTGTTCACCTCCCTAAGGCTGAAGCTGTCTCCCAGTCCGTCGTCTCGTGTCACGGTGTCTCGAGCCTCATCGAGCAGCCACAGCGTGCGCACGACTCAGGGAAAGAGGAAGCGAATCGATGTGGAGGAACAGGAAGCTAGCAGCTCAGTGTCCATCGCTCACTCCGCCTCGGCTACAGGACCGATCTGCATTGATGAGATCGACACCGACGGCAAGTTCATCTGCCTCCACAACACCGGAGATGAGGTGAGTTCCTGGGATTGTTGATTCTCGGTCATTTAATGTCCGTGTGGTAACGCAGCTAAAATGTCTGATTCGAGATAAAGTGTTATCATCTTTGTGTATTACACTGATTTTTTTGAGTCTGTGTGTCTCAGGACCAGGCCATGGTGGGTTACGAGATAATTAAAACAATGGGAATTGTTTCAGCCACCTACAAGTTCACACCCAAATATGTCCTGAAGGCTGGACAGAAAGTCACGGTAAGAGTTTGTTTTCCATCCGTTCTTTTACTGCTGAACTTGTTACAAAGTAGTCTAAGAAGTCTGAGTTTTTGGCGCCGTCAGAAACCTCTTTGGAAGTCTTTGAAAAAAAAGACATAGTTGTGCCAGTAAGCTGAGCAAATACAAAAACTGAGAAAGTCACGTAAATTCTTTTTTGAAAGAGGTTTGGTTGTTTTACTGTAACTCAGTCCAATAACTGCATGTTGCTGGTTCCCTTGTAAAGCAGCCTGCTTCGTCCCCTCCTCCTTTCACAAGCCAGCAAAATTCCTGTCCGTTAGTGGCCAAAATGTGAAAAATGCGTTGAATACGAGGATGACTTTGGGTTTTTTTTAAACTCTTGTGACTGTGTTTACAATGTGCAGATTTGGACGTCTGACTCCGGTGTGAGCTCTAAACCTCCCACAGACCTGGTGTGGAAGAACCAGACCTCCTGGGCCTCAGGTGAAGATGTGGTTGTGGTGCTGAGTAACCCTCAGGGCGAGGTGAGTTCGTTCATGATCTCCGTCCTTGTCTTCTGTCACTGACCTTCTGTGTTTGGACTGTGCAGGTTTTAGAAACTGGTTGCTTTGATTTTCTGTCACCACCATAACTGTACCTGTGGATTTCTGGTGTGTGTGTGTGTGTGTGCGCGCCCCCGCAGGAAGTGGCAAAGAGATCCACAACATACAAGACAGCAGAAGAGCAGAGTGAGGAAGAGGATGATAACGGACTGGAGGGCGCTGAGGAAGAACTGTTTCACCAGCAGGTGAGAAAATCGACCGCACAATCAGCTTCGTACCGACATTTTTCATATGTGTCCTTAACTAAGCCACAATAAATGCACATATGTTTACAACACTCATAGGACACATATATTATGCGAGCACTTTTTTGGGAAAAACGTGTCTCCGTCACAGTCTGAAGAACAGATAGTAGCGTAATGTAGCTCTAACGCACAAACAGAAAGCTGGTGACCCTCTGATTCTAAGTCTGCAAGCAGTACATACTGATTTTGCCAAAATGTAGTATATTGTATGCTGTATGTAAACACAAGTAACATTTGCAGTATGCCAAAAAATTCTGGTATGTCAACTGATTTGGAAGAAATCCCTAATATGCATCCGATCAGTCTACCTCATCTACTCTTTCCCACAATGCATTACGCTGCAGCATCACAACCAAAACCCGGCCGAGCATTTGTTGCTAAATTTTCAACATTTGTCACAGACTGCTGGTTGCAGCTATTAACAGGTTTTTTTTTCTACCGTTCCCTGTCAAGTGGCAGCAATGACTCTGTACCAGCCATGAGGTTTTAACTAGGGATGCACGGGATTGGATTTTTTGCAGATACGCCGATATTGTATGACTCGATCAGACCGATATATTTCTTTTTTTTTTCCCACACCTAATTGCAGAGATCAAATCTCTTCTGTAGTGAAATTTACATACAGTATTTTAATGCACACCATTACCATGTTGGCCCGCTGGCAAATGCAGGCATAAAATCCAAAGCTTAAAATGATGTGATATTCAGTCCTTGTGTAAAAGAAGAAAAGTATTTGAACTTACGTTATGTTAAACATGTCATTTTTATTTACGACAACTGCTTTTAAACAAAACAAGTAAGATGGATACATCCAACTTGAAAGTGGATGATTCTCTCCCTGAGACAGTCAGAACAAAACTCACAACCAGGACAAATTTGGCCTGTTTCACAAGTGACAAAGTAAGTAAACAAGTAAACATAACGTCTGTTCACAGGGAACATGGGAAACATGGCGTCAACTTGGGCGGATATCCGCGTGCTGGCCGATATCGGATAACTAATTTTAAAGCCAATATCGGCCGATAACGACTACGTGCCGATAATATCGTGCATCCCTGGTTTTAACATTAATTTTAGGAGAATGTTTTCCTCTCACACTGACTCCGCCCCCAGTGATGACAAGCATATCTGTCGCTGCTTATCTGTCCGAAATGCATTCTGGGTAATCTGCCTGTGTACTGCTGCAGTGTGAACGGATGGCATACTGACAGTTCATATAGTATGCAGTGTGTAGTACGCAGTAGGCAGTTTCGATCACAGCCGAGGTTTGATGCTTTACAGAAAGACTGATGTGTTGAGAAACAAAATTCATAGTTTAATGTTAATATAGATTTTAAGGTTGTGTGTTTTTTTATTGTAGGCCGGGTGGTTGCGTGTTTTGAAAAGTCAAACTGGAAGTTTGTGACATTGTGTTTTACTTGGTGTCTGTTGTGATGTTTGTGTGCAGGGAGACCCTCGCACTGGAAGGAGAGGCTGTGCCATTATGTGATCTCACCGCCAAACAAGCCACACCCTCCTCCTCCTCTGAGCCCAGCCAGTCTGCTGCCAACTGTAATTTCTAGAACTATTTTTTTTATCTTTTGTAGTGTATTTCAATAAAATGTTTAAATTAGAGCTGTAGTAAACAGATATTTACCTACTTTTTTCAACCAAACAATTTGGTCCATGAGGAAGAAAAAAAAAAATCTGCTTATTATCTTACAAAAGTTCTGAGAGGAAGCGTACACTAACAGCACCACAGTGTCCGAGTTCATGCGATGGATCAGCTCCTCTCGTTAGTCAGTACGTGGGACACTGGACAAAATCTCTTTGGTAAGAGGAATTCTTCCTGTATCTAAAGCTGGGGTTGGTAATTCTGGAAAGCTTGCATGATTTGTAAAGTAACATTTCCTCAGGGCTCCATCTGACCCCACCCCCTCCCCTCAGGGCTCATTCAGAAGCCACGCCCCCTCACATGCACAAGCACAACAGCTCGGGCGAGAGGAGCTCTGCGCATCGCTTTCAACTTTATTCAGCTACGTTACCTCATTCAGCGGTTTAAAAAAAAACACTAAACGTTATTATAATGAATGTAAACAAGTATGGCATTAAAAAGGCAGCAGCCATTGCATCACTTTTCAGGTCAATCTGCTCAGGTGTTGCCATGGTTACAAAGCCACACCTGACTATTTTTACTTCCTTCACTGTCCAGTCTCTCTTTGTTTGTAGCTTCTGCGGTTCAGTCTCTTCCTGCTCTGTGCTCAGCCGCCGCTTTCTGCCTCATAGTTGCTGACAACTGGGACACACATGATCCATCAGCAGCGCGTGTGCGCATTTTTGAGCTTTTGCGTCCCACTCGCGTGTTTCCGTTCACACAGAGCGTCTCTGTGACAGCCAACCTGAATTTCTTTGACACAATAGATACATATAAATGTAAGTTATATTTATTTTTGATAAGGGAGGTGTACGTAACCTTAGGAAGAAATCATAAATAATTTACATGAAGAGATTCAAAAAATAAAAAGAACTTACACAGCAACCCTTCACTGTCCAGCTCAGTTTAAATGCATTTTCAGTGAAGTTTCAGGATCATGACGTACAAAACGATTAAATGCGCAGTATCGTACAGTACGGTACATTAATTTGCGTATCTGCCAAACCAACTGTATAAAAAGCAGTTGTTCGGGAAATGTAAACTATTTTTCTGTTGAATCAGGCGTGCTGTTTGCTCATCTCAGTATTTTTTTCCGTCGCCTATGGGCGATTTTATGTCTGTTATTAATTTAATTTAAAAAAACGTTTCCCAAAAACAGCAAGTTGATCATGAAGAACCGATTATATTTTCTGTTATTGAACATTAACATTGTTTTAAATAACCTTGAGTGTAAGCAAACATGGACAATGTAGTGACACTCAAGTAATTATGTTGATAAGACTTCCTGCAGGTTGTTTCCAGGCCTTTTGTCGTCGTCGTTGTTGTTCCTGCCGAGGACCGCACACGTTTCGGTAAAGCTGCAAAGAGTCCGAATGTCTAGACGGCGCAGCTCAGCAGCCACTGTTGACCCACAGGTGACTCACGCTGCTCATGCCAGCAGTGTGGCTGCTCCAACCTGTTTGATGGAGCGAGCGATAACGGCGCACACGCCCCGCTCAGGCATCCTGTGTGTCCCAGCGTTTCTCTGGTCGAGTGTGATGAATGCACGAGCCCACAGGAAGGCCCTCGGTGAATTCTTAGGGTCGTCTGAATTGGTCGGTTGGATGTTTTACGGCTTTGCTGTAACAGACAATAAGATTTATTTATTTTTTCCTCAGAGCATTAAATATTTTGATTGCCATCAGGCTGTTGGGAGGTTTTCTACAAATATAATATTAAATGCTTCTAAACAGAATTACCAACACCAGCTTTAAAGGTTCTATATGTAGCATTTAATATTTACAGTACAGTTCCTCTGAGCTCTCATGCCTTTGCTCAAATTTATTGGACCCAGTCTTAATTGATTGGTACAAATATAAAATTCAGGTCCCACGCGCTCCAGCTGTTATGATTCCTGTTTTTGAATCAGTCGCATTCAGTCTCACGTCTTTCAGTGAAGTCATTAGGCTTCCATAAATTCTTGTACTTCATTGCAAAGTTTGACCTATATGGGAATCGTACTGTAATCGGTGCTAAAATGTTACATATGACACCTTTTTTTTTTTTTTTTTTAAGAACAGACTTTTAACACCATGATTGGATGATTGTATTCATAAGTAAGTCAGAGGACAGTTGAAGTGTTAGCAGTTTTTCAGTATGCTTAGAGCCCCGTTGCATGTAGGATTTAAAACTCTGACTTTTAAGAAAAGTCTCATCTGGGCAAAGTACAAACATTGGACTAAAGGCGGAAGCCTGTGAGAATTTTCACCTTCACTTATTTTTTAAACAAGAACTTGTGCCATCAGAATGATTTGACAGCTGTTGTACTCAGATTGTCCACAGTGGGGCTGTAATGTGATGTCACGCTGCAAACCTGCTTTTCTTTGCAAACTTAAAATAGGTTTTGAGCCACTAATTAAGAAGTGTTGATTGTATTCTCAACTTTTGATATTTGAAGTGTTTGAAATATTTTTTTTGTTTGTGTGTTACTATGCATGCTATGGCTTTAATCTTTCTAGTTAATGATTAAATCATGTTTTCTTGCACGTGTGTGTCACTTCTTCATTCAGTGTGATGTAGGTGATAGGATTAGTTACTGTTAACAACATGTATGTGTTCGTATTCATTGAAATATAATGCTTAGCAATTAAATGATTCTAGATAAAACATGCAAATGTGCAAATGGTAAATAAAGGACATTGTGCCAACCTGCTCATCAGGAAAACACACACACACACACACACACACACATATGGTAGAACCCACGGGACCTTATTTCTGAAAAATTTTGTACAGAAGTCAATAAAGACATTATTTTTCTGTCCTGTTTAAATTGAGCCCGCATTCTCAAATATGGTGTTTGTCATTTTAAAAGATGATTTTGTAAATCAATAACATTTCAGTTTGTTGCAGAGATAAAAAAAAAGTCAAGTACCACTTAGTTTTCATGAAACCGCTCAGTGAACTGCGTCTCGTGTTGCACAACAAACAGCACCAACGCTAACATGACTGCAAATGTAGCAGGTTTTTATTTTTGCGCCTTCAGACGAGGGAAAAGGGATTAAAAGAGGTAAAAACTGGTACAAGCATGAACATGTTGAGGGCTTCAGCTCAGCAAACAGAGTCGAGATCACTTTTAATACGTCACACGACCATCAGATGTGTCATCGTTCTAAATGTTTTTAAATTCTTAACCTTCAGCAGTTATGTTAAACTGTGCCTTTTTGCGAAATTATCTGTAATTTGAAAGACATAAGATTGGCAGTACAATTTAAAAAGGATCAAAAAATAATTTGTATATTTCCCTTAAATATTGTCATAATATTTTGATACAGACTTTAGGAGTTGAGGATCAAACCACCAGCCTTCTGAAGTAGATGGAGGAAAGAGGAGGTCCGGAGACGACTGATGGTTTACAAAGAAACATTCAACATCAAGGGCAACAACAACTGATCAAGTGTGCGTGTCCTCATACATCACAATCCTAAACTACATGACCAAAAAAGGTCCCATAAACAGTGTTTGCTCAGCACAGTGTTTTTCTTTATTGTTTTGTAACTCATGTAATTAATATATAAACTGCAAAAAAAAGCATAAGAGAATTTAACAACTAAATTTACATATTTGAAAAGGAGTGAGAAGTAAAAAAATGATTTCACCCCTTAATCGTAAGTCATAAATTGATAATAACCAGCTTCCTATATATAGATATATAGAATAATTTACACTATTATAATTCTACTTATTTTATAGATATATACATGTACATGTATGCATATATATACAAAGAACATACAGAAAAAAAGGGGAAGAGAAACTAATAATTAATTATTGTTCAGTAACTGAATACTAGAAGAAAAGGTGGACGTCCGCACACTTCAGCTCCCTTATAAAACTTATAATGAAATACCTCAGTGGAGTGAAGTGACATTTTGAGCTACGTGCTCTTCTTCAGACCCCGACCCTGAAGAGGAGCACGAAGCTCCAAACATCACCGTACTGCACTGAGCTTTTTTTTCTTTAAAAGTTTTATAAGGGAGCTGAAGTGTGCGGACGTCCACCTTTTCTTCTTGTTCCACGGTATTCTGGTCCGTGCACCTTTCAGTAACCAAATACTTAAATACTTGAACTTACGTTTTGTAACAACACACATACGAGTGTGGTCTTCATCAGTTAAACCTTTTTTCTGTAGTAGTATTTACATTTTCAGTAATAAATCCTGTTCAGTCTGGTACAGCCTGTGGTGAGGATCCACAACAACAGGGAATTAATTTGAATTCATTTCACTCTGAAATTTACTATGGAATGATCGACGCTTACATTGTAATTTAAAATCATGGTGTTTATTATGAAAACACAACACATTTTTCTATGGCGTCACTATGATTGGGCATCAACCAAAACTCAAAAGGTTTCTGATCATTTCAGAGCACAGTCTGCAAAATGACATGAGCCACAGCGAGATGTCCAGTCAAACTGTAAATGAATGAAAACTGTGTGGAAAACGTGACGGAGATATGACATTTCTGTTCGTTTCCTGTTGGAGGAGGTCACAGTGTCTTTGCTTCACAAGGACGGGGGGGGGCTACTTTCAAAACGTTATTTTTTACCACTAGGAGGACTCCTGAGTAGCCTTTGGAGTTTCTACCTGTCAGAGTTTCCTCTTTAGAGCGACCCACAAAGCTGCTGAGACCAGCTTTTGCTGAGGAACTGACAGCTAAGAGAAAAGGCCGGTTTGACCCTGCCGCCATGTCTGATGTCATGTTTCATCAAACTGTTGTTGGCTGTTTTCGATCTTTGTCATGGCAGAAATGCTAGAGGAGGTGTCGCTATGTTCAAAAAAAGATTTAATGACAAAATATAGACCAAGTGTCGATATTTCTGCAGGTTTCCACCATCCAGTGTGTTCAGCCTATCCTAAAATTACCATAAATGTATTTCTACATGAAAGAACCTTGAATTAAACATAATCCCAGATTATATTAACATGTACTCTCTAAGTGTAAATATTTATTGCACTTATTTGGAGGAAGCTCAGCGCCCAGTGCTCTGGTGTACAGAGTCCGTGGGTAGAAACTGGCGTTACACTGACTGTCACTGGGATGTTTCTGTTGTTGAAATGAGTTCCTGCTGCCTCGACCAGCTCTTCTGTGTTCACAGTATTCTTGGTAATAGTTCCAACATACACCAACAAGAGTCGATTATAACAAAAACGTGTCCAGTGTTTTACCAACCACCTGAAGTGACAAGACACTAGTCAGCATTCACCCACCCGACTGTTCACACACTCTTTGCTGGAGGCGTCGCTACAAAATGCCAACCTGCTCATCCAGAACTCCCACTCATACAGACATCCTGCTCTACCGCCTGGGCCACACACACACACACACACACACACACACACACACACAAAACCCCACTAACCCAGTGGTTCTCAAAGTGGGGGTTGGGACCCCCCGGGGGTCGAGAGATGCCTTACAAAAAAAAAAACAACAACTAATAATTTAAAATAGCATTTTTAACCATTAATTGTATGCATTTTTGTTACATACTCTCCTAAATTTTACATAATACTATGGCTGTTAGGCTGTTGTTCTTTTCTTTGTTGTATCGATGCCCATGTAGGCCTGATAGTGTGTTTGCACAGCTGTGCACAACTTTATGTGCCACCTCCAGGCTCGATGGGGGTCCCCAGTCTCTGGCAACATTATTTTGGGGGTCACAGGTTGAAAAGTTTGGGAACCCCTGCACTAACCTACCTGTCCAAACCAAAGCAGGTCCTCACCTCAGCTGGTTTCTACGATCAATTAAGACAGAAGTAAACACATTAATGTTAAACTCCATTGCACCATAAAGATCAATGAAATATAAAGAAATATAAACCCACTGCCAAAATTATACATATGGTGGCTTCCAGCATGTGGTGATCATTCTTTAACTTCAGTCAGGCCAGCAAAGAAAATGTCTTTCTCAGTTAGTAGGAGATTTAGAAGGGAGAAATCATTGAGGATCAAAACAGAAGGAGAGCGGCAAAATAAAAAGTTTGGAAGTGAGCATCTCCCCAAACGTAGGAAAAGGAAAACGTAGCTAAAGGAATGTTGGGAGCTGAGGAAGCGCGATATGAAACAAGATGAACGAGCTACATGCAGAGTGTGATTTGTGAAAAAATCAGAGGGTGATGCTGGCGGCTGTTGTCGTCAATATTTGTTCTGCCTTCCAGACTGTTCTTCGTGTTTGTTGATTTTTTGCTACAAAAAATTTTGAAATGCTCTGTAGCCTTTTTATGTTAGTTGTCACTTTACATAGCTACGAAAAAACTTCATTAGAAAGCTAGTTGTTAT
>JAQLOL010000011.1:1709548-1725911 GCA_029783665.1 Naso thynnoides | reverse complement strand
GAGAGAGAGAGAGAGAGAGAGAGAGAGAGAGAGAGAGAGAGTGTGTGTGTGTGTGTGTGTGTGTGTGTGTGTGTGTGCGTGTGTGTGTGTGAGAGAGAGAGACAGAGAGAGAGACACCAACACAACCATCACAACACCTAACCTGACACACGTCTGTTTATAGTCCTTATAATTCACAATCTGAATTTTTCTTTCTTCATTTTTTTACTCATGAATCACAATATGATGCTTTAGTCATCATATCTGAACATACACCAGTTACAGTGTCTTAATGTAGCACACACACACACACACACACACACACACACACACACACACACAACAGCAACTCAAAGACACACAAAAACATAGACTTTGACAAAAAAACATAAAATCTAGAGATATTTATTTTTCAGTTTTATTGTTGTTGTTGTTGATGTGTATTATCTGTATTATTTCCTTTAATATTTATCCAATTTATCTTTTGTCATTATAATATTGATATTATTTCTTATAGCTAGGACTTGAAAGCTTGATCATATTTGATTTACCTGACTCATAAAAACAGTAGAAACCAAGGAGAAAAAAGAGGATATACATAAAAAAATATATATATATATATTTATATGTGTGTGTGTGTGTGTGTGTGTGTTTGGATAAAGATTAAAAAAAGGGGTAGGTCTTGATAAGTGTCAAATTTCTTTTCGAACACAAAATGTTTATTTAATTTTTTTATGTTAGCAAGAGTTTGCTGTTTGTTTAATACCAATCTCACTGATGATCCACGTTTTGTTCCTTATTTTAATTGTTCGAAAATAAATTTAATTTAAAAAAAATTTGGTTTTAATTTTTTGTTTGAATTATTTACGCTTTTTACCCATACTTTTCTGATTCTTACTATTATTATTGTACCTTTATTTGTAAACTTGCAATGGCTTTGGCAATATTGTTACTCTGCAGTCATGCCAATAAAGTTTGTTAAATTGAAACTGAATTGGAACTTGAGAGAGAGAGAGAGAGATGACCTAAAATAGCAGCAGTGAGATCTGTGGTTAACTGTCTGAGGAGGAAACATGAACGGCAGTAATTCAGTATTTACAGCATATTCAGTAGTAGAGATGGGATTTATGGCTCTTTGAGGGGAGCCAGATCCTTTCAAAGAGCCATTCAAAAAACTGGCTCATTAGACTGGTTTTTATATTTATTAAGTTTTTCCACAAGAGAAAAGTGCATCCAAACGCTGCTGCTCAGCTTCCGGCTCATTTTGTCCAAATGACGACAACGAGTCCACGACACACGACCGTCCTCCTCCTAACTGTGATAACACCAGGTCCCCTTTGTGTCATCAACAGGAACTTTGACTTTAATCCCCTTACGCTGCCAACATCTCAAACATGAATCCTGGCAATACACGATATTATCGGCACGTTATCAGTATCGGCCATATTGCCTTTAAAATTCACCATTGGATATCGGCCGGCACACCGATGCTGCTTCCTTGATTAATCGCCACGTTTCCCATGTTCCCTGCAGACAGGCGTCACGTTTACTGACTTTGTCACTTGTGAAACAGGATGAACTTCGTCCTGGTCGTGGATTTTGTTCCGATTGTCTCAGGGAGAGCTTCATCCAGTTTGAAGTAGGATGTATCTTACTTTTTTGTATGAAAGCAGCTGTCATAAATAAATATGACACATTTTAAATAACGCAAGTTCAAGTATTTGTCTTCATTTGCAAAACAAATGAATATTATATAACCTTAAGCTTTGTATTTTATGCCTGCATTTGCCGGCGGGCCAGCATGCTAACAGGTTGCAAAAAAAATACTGTATGTAAATTCCACTACAGAAGAGACTTGATGGTTTTCTGCAATTACATGTGGAAAAAATATTCATATGTATCAGCATCGTGCAGCCGTAATCCCTGAACTTTTTGTCTTGTTCCACAACCACATCACAGCCTCCAAACACAAGAAACTTCACAAACTAATTATTAATGCAGTATATTTGGATGACCTGAGCTGAAAAAACAGACATTTGTTTGAAACACATTAGTGACACTTTCACTTGAGGGTGGTGCAGTTTCACGCAGGCTGTTTTCACATGTCCACGCCCGCCTCTAATGGAGCGGGCTGCTTGTTAATGTAATAATACCATTATTCATGAGTCCCTGCTCTGATTGGCCGGCTGCTCTTTTGGCCTCCACTCCTTCCTTTGACAGAAACAATGGCCGCTTAGACAGAGAAAGGCTGGTTGTTAGTATACAAACAAACCTGGTTAAGAATTATTTACACACTAAATAACATTATTTGCTCCCACTGAGACGTCATGTGGAGGGGCTTCAGAGCTGTGCAGCATCATCTGTTCAATCAGGGACGAGTTTTAATGTGATGTTCTGGCTTTTCCCGTCGAGGGACTCTGTAAAAGTTAGCCGTATTTTTTTATTCATTAATTTTCGTGATCCTGAGATTGAATTTTATTGAACAATTTCATCTCCTCTGTTTAAAAAAGATTAGATAAAGAAGCCTGATTTGTTCTGAACTGACTCTTTCAGAAGGAGATTTTTTTTATTTTTAAGTTTTTTAGAAAATTCATGTAATTGAGACAGAATCCAACATAATCATAGAAATCGAACGTTTAGAAGTTTTTACCTTGTTTTTCTCTTTAGATCTGTGGGACTGTACTATCACTTGTCATATATCCTTCTTCTGTCCAGTGTCAATTTTTTCCCCCAGGGCCCATTAATAAGAAAAAACTTGATATGAGTTGGGGGAGTTTTAATTGAAAACATGCTGAGACTAACTTAGCATTAAAGTGATGAATCACAGTTAGACTCTGGGCACTTAGCTACATGAAAAGAGAAAAATATATGTAGTTTTTTTACCATACAAGTTTGTGATTTAAATAAAATACTGTTTTCATATGAATCCACTTTTGAGAACAAAAAATAAAAAATTTCTTGCATCTGATGTGGTCCATTATTTACAGTGAAACTTTTTGCTTTAACATTTTGACTGTTTTCATATTTGTGTTTGCATATTTTTTGCATCTTTACGTTGAAAGATATTTCTGGTGCCTTTCAGCCGATCTCGCAGTTTACGGTTACTTGTTTTGTGTTGTGCTTGCCTGCTGAACATCTTGTGTAATATTTTTTTTTAAAGAACGGGAAACTTGTTTGTTCATGATGTTAAATATGTTTTGTTCTACTGGGATGTAAATAAGAATAACGCATGCAGGACACAACTGAAAATCTGATGAAAAGACAAAAACGTCCGCACGCTGCTGAAGCTCCCACTGTTTCATTGCTGATGCAAATGTTGCGTTTCGATCCAATCCGGATCTTTCTTTGGGAAGTTATGAAATCCTGAAGATCTGCTCGGAGTGAAACGTCTTTCCTTTTATTGGGATCCAGTTTAATTAATTATTTATGAATTACATTTTGGCTGCCTGGACATGAGACACTGTTTCATTCCCGTCTTGTCACCGAAAATGATTAGAGGAATTTTCAACTGTCCTCAGAAAAAGATCAATTTTAATGTGTTATATTATCTTTATTCACTGTTACACTGTTATTGTACTGTTGCATATCTCACATTCCCTCCGCCTTCGGTCCATGTCGGCACTAGATGTAAATGCAAAAGGACTTGCAACACTGTAGCTCCACCCCCAAAATGTTTGGAGGCTACCATGTAACTTTTGCTGGGAGCTACAGTGTCGCAAGTCTTTACATCTAAGGCAGTGGTTCCCAAGGTGGGGGTCTGGACCCCCCGGGGAGTCACAAGGCACAGAGGGGGGGTCGTCAGATGCCTTCAAAAAAACAAAAACATTAAAAAAAAATATTTAAAATGGCATATTTAACCCATTATTTTAAAATTACTGGTTATATTCCTTCTTACATTCTTCCTCAAATTACTTTTAAATAATATTATGGCTGCAGGGGTGGAAAGAGCACACACAAGAAAAACCTTTTACTTGAGTAGAAGTAAAATTACTGGTGTTAAAATGTACACAGGTAAAAGTTAAAAGAAGCTAATTTGAAATTTACTCAGAGCAAAAGTTACTTAGTTCCTTTTTTTGGGGGGGGTCTTTGGGGGCTGTAATATGATCTCTCCATCTTCATCCCGCTCCACGTCTGTGCACAAACGGCCCTCTGCTGCCTGGGTGTGTGTGACTTTTATGATCTTCTGCAGTCAGTCGGCCAGAGCCAATCAGATGGGCCGTTACTGGCACGCAGTCGCAGCTCATAGAACACTCGGACAAACTGATTGTTCCAGCTCATTGTTTGTACTAAGTAACGGATGTGATTTAAAATGTAGTGAAGCACAATACTCCAAACAAAACCTACTTGAGCAAAAGGAAAAATTACAGATTTTAAAATCTACTTTAAAAAAAAGTACAAGTACACAAAAAGACAAATCAATTACAGTGACGTGAGTAAAGGTAATTTGTTGCTCTCCACCTCTGTGTGGCTGTTTGTTTGTTTGTTTGTGTTGTTTTGATGCCTGTGTTGTGCCCGGCCGTGTGCAGCGTGAGGCTCCTCCGGGGTCGATGGGGGTCCCCAGACTCCGGCACCGTTATTTTGGGGGCTGAAAGTTTGGGAAGAGGATTTTACAGCCCAGCAGCTGAAGTAAAAGTTGTGCGTGCTGTTTTTTTTTTTTTGACAGTGAATGAACGCTGTGACATCGTGACTCAGGCTGTGAGTTGTCTCACTGGTTGTGAGCCGAAAACATTCATTGGACGTGACACAGAACTGGCGCCTCCTGGGACACAGAACACCAGATTCTTTTGCCTGTGAAATCTTTTTGTTTGTTTGTTTTTTTTGCCAAGTTTGGATCCTTGTTAAGCTCAAGACCTGTTTTTCCAATGAGGATAACTTTGGTGTGGTTTTGGCGCCAGGTGTGCCGTGACACATTTGACTTGAGAGTGTGGCGTCAGACACGCAGCAGCGTGTCACAGCCCACTCATACAAACACAGGAAGCTTCCAGACAGCAAAGTGCTCACGGTTGGCCTGTTGGTGCAGTTTCACCCCCCCTCCTCCCCTCTACCCTCCCCTCCACCTCCTCGTCTCCGTCTCTTCCTCACATGAGGCCTAAAAACGTCACGCCTACTGTTTGGGTATTGTGATATCTTCTCGCGACATTTCTCCCCTTCATCAAAAAAAAAAGGAGGGGGGACGCGGTCGTTCACTTCTCGCGAGATGTGCCGTCTCCCCCCTCGGAGAGAGCCCCCCCTTCAGTGATGCCTACTGCAGTGTGTATAATAGCAGCGAGGGAAGCTCCGGGAGTCTAGGAGGAGCTGCGGCAAGGTCGAAAACAGCATCCTGCCCGGAACAACTCAGACCAACGCGGGGCGGAATCGAGTCCAGCGGCCGGCGAGCGATAGTAACCGGCGGGATTTTGGATTTAACGTTAAACTGCCGCGGAGGAGGAAAGTGGTCGAAAGTTTCCAGCCCCGTAGCCTCATGTTTCGAGGCAGCTAAGCGAGCTATCCTTCTCGACCGTTACCGCCGCCGTTGCGCCTTTTCTGACCAGCGGAGCAGCGTGATCATCCCGGCGAATTTGAAGCCAGTTGTCCGTTTTTTCCGCGGGGCGCCCCGGAGCTTTGACACCGTCTCTCTCAGTCAACTTCCACAGCCGTAGTGTGGCTTCTCTTCACACGGTTTCGCGTTCATTTGTGTTTTTTGTGCCATGTCAGCGCCATCCTCCACGCCTTCCGCCCCGTCGGAGAGCGCCGCGACGGAGAGTGACTTTCTAGCCCCGGATCCGGGGCTGAGGCCGCCCGGTCCGACGCCCAGCCAGAGCCGATTCCAGGTGGACCTTGTGGCGGAGGCGGCGGGCGCCACGGATGAGAAGTCCCCGAGCTCCGACGCCTCCACCACTGTCCCATCCAGCGATAAAGCAACTCCCACCGCTCCCGCAGATTGCCCGGGTGCTGATTCGAGGGCCGGCGGAGAGGAGGACAAAGGCCGGTTTCGGGTGGTGAACTTCGCGGATCCGAGCGGAGCAGGGAGCGCGGCCTCCCCGGAGGCAGCGCCGGCGGAGGGGCTGCAGAACGGCGACACGGTGATGAGTGAGACCAGCTTGCATTCGTCCACCGGGGGCCAGCATCACTATCACTATGACACCCACACCAACACATATTACCTGCGGACGTTTGGCCACAACACCATCGATGCGGTGCCCAACATCGATTTCTACCGACAGACGGCAGCTCCGCTCGGGGACAAGCTCATCAGACCCACCCTGTCCGAGCTGCACGACGAGCTGGACAAGGTAAGCAGCGGCGCCGGCCCGCGGAGTCGTGACTCCGCTCACAGCATGTCAGGAAGAAGTCTCGGTAATAACGCTGAACACACAGGCAGAGGTCGATCAGGTCGAGCGCTCACATCCTCCATTAATCCTTAAATGCAACAAACCCGCTCACTTTGCTCCACACTGTGCCGTGCGTGTGCATCGGCAGCCTGCGCACATGTGCACATGTGCAAACAGAAACAACATGTGCTCCCTCTGCCGTGGACCTCAGCCAGCCCACGCCACTGCCCGATTAAAGGCTTCACAAAGATGTGACGTGTGTGGGTGCTGTGTCATTTCATGTACATCCTGATCAACCAGCTTATCAAAGGCACAGGGGCCGCGGTGGTGGGTCAGGTGACTCTCATTTGAGTGGCACACTGAGGGAAAGCTTTTTATTTGGGTTTTTTTTTGTTGTGTGGCTTCATGTTAAACGTTAAAAATGCTCCACATGGTTCTCTCCCTCTCATTTATCGGTCCACTTTCTGGCCAAAAGTTTTTGGATGTTGTGGCGTTCCCTCTGTATGTGGTTGTCTGAGAGGCACTGACATGTGCTGCTATGCTGTCAAAAGGTTTTCCAGCAGGAAAGGAGCCTGGCTGCTCCCACTAAGAGCATTAGTGAGGTCCGGTGCTGATGTTGGGTGATTAGGTCCGGCTAATGGTCTGCGTTCCACCTCCTCCAAAATTCATTTGGTGGGGCTGAGGTCAGAGCAGGCCGAACCGTTTCTTCATGAAAGTACAAGAGTGTACAGCAGCCTAATGAGTTCAGTTGATCCGGTTTGTTTGAACATGAGAAAAACACACAAAACAAACAAACAAAAAAAACAACATAGTCGTGCATAATCACATAAGAAGTGGACAAAATCGTCAGCAAATGTTTGTCTCAAAATCCTGGCAGTTCAGAAAGGAGTGGAGAGAAGTTGACGAACTTTTCGAGGCCGACTGCCTTTATGTAACGACTGTTGACGGACAACCACGAAACTGCTCCAGGAGTCGAAGCTGTCATGTTGCTACCTATGCGTTATAAACACTTCATATTGTGTGACCCATTACTTAAAGGAGGAGTTCGTTTTTTTGCACGTTGAACCTTGTAATAAGTCATCATGTATAACATTCAACCGCATTATTATGATAAACGGTGCAGTCACAAGAGCTGGAGGTCATCGCTGACATCACTGCTGGCTGAAAACAGCAGTTAGGCTTCACACCAGGTGCTTTGACAATCCGTCCAAAAAGGTCGTTTTAAAAGACGAGACAATCGCCGAACGTTTGGAGACTAAAAGCAAAGTTAAACAGCGGCTGATAAACTGGAATCGGCTGTTTGTTTGTTTCCCGAGGCAGCTGAGAGAGCCGATTCTGGGTTAAAAGCTGTTGTTCAGCTTTGTGTTTTAGTGTCGGCACTTGAGGCGACGCCACTAAACATTCGGCGATTGTCTCGTCTTTTGAAACGACGTTTTTTGACTGACAGTTGATGCACCTGATATGCCCCTTTACCTCCGTTGCTTTTAGCCAGCGGTGATGTCAGCATGCTGTAGAACATCGTATATGATCGTACGTAGTAGAGTTGTTCTGATACTGATACCAGAATTGGAAAAATGCCTCCGATATCGCCGAAACTGCTAGTATCAGTATCGGAGAGTATCAGTCTTTGCACCAATCGGATACCATGTGATTTATGAGCCGCTAAACGATACCCGGCTACTTCCCAGTTGGCTTAGTTTAGTGTAGTGCAAGGAATTGTATTTTCTTAAATTTTAGTTTTTAAGTGCTGTTGCACCACAGTTCTATAGTGTTATATTCAAATCTTTTTACTTGACTACATTATGATTACAGTAGATTTTGAAGTCATTGTTATTTTTGCGCTGGTATTGGATCTGTACTTGGTATCGGTCACTAAACTTTGAGGATCAGAATTGGTAGGAAGGAAAAAATTGTATTGGAACATCTGTATATCCCTATTATAAGACTTAATGTGCACAAAGCAGAACTTCTCCTTTAAGGTTGGGTCAAGACTGTGCAGGCAAATGAAAGTCTTGGTTACGTAGCACAAGTGTTTGTACACACATGATGTTTTTATCAGTGACTTGGGCTCAGTGTGGCATCGATGAGCTTTGATCATGTACCATCACGCATGTGTTCCCTGCGGGCGAGCTCGACGGCAGCCAGCTAGACTGATTAATTTCTCCTCTGTAGATGTTATTTCAATGAAATCAGCTGGTCGGAAGGACACTTGGGTCACGGCTCCATGTGACTGATGACAGCGCTCGGAGATGGTCTCAGAAAGTCATTTCCACTGGAGCGCAGTGAAGTGTGCGTTATTTATCCGATGCCAAGTAGCCTTTAAGAGTCAAGGATAAATTTCCGTAACCTTTACAGTGACTCTTGTTAGCGGCAGCCTGGCTAATACATCACAGCATTGATGAGCTTGAACTGGTTACTCACTCTAAAGTAGAGAGCTATTCCAAAGCATGTACTGTAAACATGTCGGCTATGAATAGAAGACATTCAAGAAATGCAGTATGCCATGTGCGGCCGCCCTTCTTTAACATTATACCCCCAGGGGCTTTTTCTAAATTAGAAATACAGTTGTTTGATGTAACTGAAGAAGACTTCAGTTTGTCCTTTTATCATTAAATAAACTTGTTCTTTGCACCTGTGATGTTGGATGGTTAATCATTGAATTTATACGTCGATAGGGATCGATCGATTGTTACACCTCTACTACAAAGGTAATTTTGTACTGATCCTGTTACTTGATTGGAAAAGAATTTAACAGGCCTGTGACAGCAACAGATATCAGAATTTCCTGTTTATTGACAAAGCATTTCATTTATTGGTTCCTATTCGACCGGTATTACAAAAAATGCTTTTAAAATATATGACCTACTAGCGATGGGCATTTGCTTTATTTTCAGTTTCAGAGTACTCTCATGAACTGATGAATGAAAAAATCGATTACACGCGAATTATTATTATTTTTCTTTTACTGTTAAAAAAATGCACGGGAAGCTTGTGTCCGACTGGAAACAAGCAGAACAAATTCTGAGCTACGTGAGTAGTTGATGGCTGATCGTCCTTCATTTTGACAGACTGGGACGAAAAAAATCCATCATAATCAAATACTGTCTATACTACTATGTGTGTCAGTGCACATTCTGTCTGTTGTAGTTCTAGGCTCAGACACAATCATTTTTTTCTCAACCAAATCACTATTTGCCACTCCGTTAGCGACATGAGCTAATCACAGCAAACGTGGCGCCTTCTTTCCTTCCCTTTCAGGACGTAGTCTTGTAAAACAAAACGGAGCGAGTCGGGGTTGAGTCCGCTTACGTTAGCTTCTTCTTCTTCGGAGGGACTTGGCATTTCCTGCCATTAACTACGGCCGGCATAAACGTTTTTTGACGGCCATGTTTAATTCTACGTCGGATGTCGAGACGTTTGTTCCTTCAGGACGTTGATGATGTCAGGAGAATGTCAACACTGATTGGCTGTCGAGGCGCAGAGTCATGCCAATTCACCTCAACGGTTCGATATTTTGTTATTTTAATGTGTTTACTTTTGCAGTTAGTTTACAAAACACAGTTATTCAATAATTCATAAATCAATACAAAATCATTTTGAGGAACCAGGAACCAAACATAAGCTGACTATATGTTTGTCAGTGAAACTATTTGCTGTAACTTGTAAAATAGTCTCAACAAATATGAAAAACCAAAGAATCGCGATAAAATCGAGATCATGATCCTGCCATTAAAAAGAATCAGGATATGATATTTTTGCCCTAATCAATCATCGAACCAGTTACGCCACATATTTTGCACTGCACGTTATCGGCGTCTTTTTTGTGAAAATATTTTTAGACATCACTTTCCTTGGTCACGGCTGACATGGAGCATGTAACGACAGTTGAGTTGAATTATTGTAGCCTGGAGCAACGTGTGAGCAGCTGTGCAGGAAGTGTAATGTTACTCGAATAATGACATTAATGAGTACTCAAGTAATCATACCCGTCCCTGTTAACTAAGTAAAAAAACAATGATTTGGCTTGGAAAATGATGTCAGGATAAGTGATTTGCAGAAAACATCATAAATTAAAAGAAAAAAGAAAAGAAAAGAAACAATGCTGTACATGAAAAATAGTGTTTAATTGTGATTTGATACTTTGTTAAAAGCCCAGTTTGGCCCGGTCCAAAAAGCTGCACTAATGGCCACACGATGGTGGAGTCTACATGGCTCAGACTCAAGTGCCAGCAGCAGCCATTGACCGGAAGCATTAAACAAAGTAGCTGCCTTCATGCTTTGCAGTGCAGCCGGCAGACATATAAATAATGGAAACACTTGAACTAAATCACTGGTCCAGATCATGGCAGCTTTTTGTGAAGTTTTTTCTGCTCCCTGAAAATCAGATTTTGCAACAAGAAACTTTTTGTTGAGACAACGATCTCATCAAGGTTCATTTAGTAGCTGTTCCAGAGCTTGTAACAGCTCAGGCTTCACTGAATTGTTGTTGATCAAATTTCCATTTTTTTTGTGAACACTTCAGTGAATATATTTAAGGTCAAGTGTGAACTTTACACTCGGAGCAAATGTTTATAAGAGTGGTCACTAAATGGTAAAGGAGCTCAGTTAGTTGTGACAAATGCTTGCAGTTGGTGTTCAGTCCTTCTGTGTATCGCTCTTTAGAGTTGAATTTTTTTTAAAAATGTTTATCATGAGGGGTTTGATTTTATTTAGTTTGCCCACTTCAAAACTGTGCAGAAACAAAAAAAGCGACAAAATGTACAAGACCATCGCCTTTAGTCAGCATGTCATGAGTGCTGGTTTCCATCCAGCCTTTAATTTTGTTGTCAGGGTGGTCAGGTGATTTTGAAAAGCAGCAACAAGCCCGCCGTCAAGGCTCCAAGCCATCACGAGACCTTATTATTGTTGTTCGTGAATCGTGCGCAGTGTATGTAGTTGGTTAAATAAGAAGTGATGATCTAACTTAACTTGTTTTTTATTTTGCAAATTGGTGAGCTGACATATCAGGCCGGTTTAAGGGACGGCCATCGTGTGGAGTGCCGTGTTGACATTCCAGTGTCAGATATGAATCAGTGGAAACATGCTGCGCGGCAGGGGTGTAAGAAAATATTGATACATATCGATATTGTGATGTTACATGTTATGATTTTGAATTGATTCTCAGAAACAGTCTATCAATTTTTAACTAATAATTTATATACAAAGATTCGGTTCATTTTTAAACCCCCTGCTTTTGCACAAAAGGTATAGCCATGATGTACTGACGGCATAAAAATGTTTTTCTTTCCTTCTCAGATGTTATGGACAGTGTGAAGTGTCCAGACTCCAGCACACAGCCCATAGCGTTCAGCACACATCTCTTTGGATTTTCCTGACAGCTGTTTTGTATTTATACAAACTGTCACAGTATATTTGAAAACAGTGGCAGGTGTAAGAATACAGTTAGTTATAAATATTCAAAACTAAACTGGTATTCAACTTTCTTTCTTTTTGTTATTACTATATGTAATTTTAGTATCAAATATGCACTGAAAGTAAACCACAGGGCGCCTGCGTGCCATTAAACAGCAGGAGAACAAGAGGAAATACACAAAGTACTGCATAAAGTACTGCATCTGAGTCTGAAAATAACATGATGTCATAAATAAACAAGTGACAATGAGCACACAGGACTATTTAGAGTTGTTTAAAAGTTTATCTCATGACTTTAGGTGGAGGCAGGCTAGCACTTCCCATTGACTGCCAGTGTTTGAGCTAAGCTAATTAGCGGTGTACGAGCTCGGCCCGTCTCTCGTGTTTCTGCGTGCACAGTTGAAAGAATGGTCTCTATCTTGTCTAGAACTGGGAGGGAGGCAGATAACGAAAAGAAAAAACAATCAGGCGTATAGTGGCTTTAAGTGTCAACACGGTCATTATCAGCCTCAAAAACCCAGTATCGGTTGTAATTGGCCTTTGTGGTGCCATACATTCAGGCTTGAATAGCAATGAAGAAAGACTTTTGCTACCTTGAGTCATACTGTTCATACTGGAAATGAGCACTAGGCCAGTTGATACAGAGGATGTGACGTTAAGCCAAATGGACTGTGCACGTTGTTGCTGTATTAAGAGCAGTAAAAGACGACCGACTCTGCTGTGTAAGATGTTTCAGTCCGGGACTTGTTTCAGTTGTTATTCATTTATCAATCACTAAAAATATTTCCTGTCGAAGCGTACTTCCTGGATCAGGTCAGGTGGTGTTTGTCGAGTATGCTTCTCAACATTTGTAAAAGATCCCTTCCTCCAGTCGCTCTATAGTAAATTAAAATATTGTTGAAACGCAATCTCCCTTATCTCTGCCTCTCGAGCCTCTGATGAGCTGCTCCCACATCCACTCATCAAGTAGTTTCTGATGAAAAGCTCGCCTCATATTTTCTCAAGGTTGTGTAGCTGAAAGAGGGCCCCTGTTGTGTGCCCTCCTTAAAATATATTAGCTCTCAATGGCAACGATATAGTACAGAATAAGGAGTCAAGTCGGTTTCATCACCACAGAATTAATGCTGCCCGGCAGATATGCACGATTAACTGATCATCGGCAGGATTTAATTAGCTGCCGTGGTCGACTCACGTTCATAGAGACGGCACTGTTTGGCTCAATATCTGGGAAATATCTTTTGACTGAGTGTTTGTGTGTTTGTGGTGGTTTGAAGGTCATGGTGACCGCGGTGTTTCCACCGTATCATGTCCGACAGTGAAGAGGCCCCCCCCTCTCCCTGTGCTACATGCACAAATCGAAATGTGGAATGGAAGTTCCACTTTGCTAATTGACTACTGCCCATGGACATTTTTACAGCAATCAATAAGTCATTCATTATACTCTCAGTTCTGCTGTATTTCCCTGATATTGCTGAAGCCTTCAGGTTCTTCATGTAACCTGATAGGGGCAGTGATGGTGAGATCCACAAGAATAAAATGGGGTGTATTGGGGATGGGACGTCTTTGCAGGGACAGGTAAAATGTCTCGCTGTCCTCGTGTATTGAACCCTCGATGAGGCGACCGCGGCTCCAGTGTGCTGGAGGTGACAGGGCGGATATATTCAGGCCGGAGCGGCCAAGCATAAATGTTGTGCTTAAATATTGATGCCACCCTCTGTGTATCCAGTGTAGCAGCGTCACTGTGCCTGAATGTGCATAATACGCATTAAGCTTTTTGAGAAAGTGAGGTCATTTTCAGAAAGTCTCATGTGAGCACATACCCAAGTTTTAAGGTGGCCCCTCTGCCCTAAGGTAAATCAAAAAATAATCTTTGACGTACTTCTTTTGCTCGTGTAAACATGGTTCGATTATTGTGGCAGTTGTTGTAATTGTACCATTTTGCTTAACACTGGCCTAAAGTGACAGTCGCTGGGCTTTGATAAAAGCTGTATTGTCACGTAATGAAATGCCAAAAAATTGGAGGAAATACCAAACAACTCCCTCAGCCCCATGGACATGTTTTGCTATTTATGCCCAACAGAGAACCCAAAGCCCAAATATATTCAACTGGCAATGGTATGAAACGGAGAAAAGCAGAAAAACCTCATATTAAAGAGGCTGGAACCACAAAATGTTTGACATTTTATGCAGCGCTCAGTGGAGGTCAGACGCTCATGCTGCCATGGTAACCAGGGCTTACAGTCTCACCTGTGCACATTCACTGGCCGAGCTGTTCCTGGAACCTTCCACACATGCACAAGTTCCGAAAACGAGGGACAAGCAGCGTTACCATGACGATGTCAGATTTAGTTAAGTTAGAGCCTTGGAAGAATAAATCGCCCGTCCTGCGTCTCTTCGTCAGTCCTGAAGGCACAGCACAGCGTCCACTTGCTGTGGTTTCTCCCTCTTGGGCAGACATGCACAGTAGAGGTACGTGACCTGGAGAGTGAGCGCCGCCCACCTGGGGTGGAAATCGATTCGATTCCAGGTCTACGAATAAGATGCGTCTTGACTTTATCGTAGTGTGACACTGCTTACATTTAGTGTCTCTTGTTGTGTTCACTTTTGTCGCCAACTTTGTAGAAGCCAAAGTGCTTCCGAGCACTAGCTTCAATCTGCTCAGTGCTGGTTGGATCTTGCTGTCAGCTGTGCCTCTTTCATGTTTTTTTTTTTTATTTGCACCCCATAAACTGTCGAAGTGCGTGGCGTGCTGCTATTCTGTTTCTCGCCTTTTTTGTTCTGTCTATTTTATATTTAAAATTTCTGTTATCGATTATTGGACGTTTTTGAATCGACTCAGAATTGTCCACGTCCAAATCACGATGCATCTAAGAATAGATTATTTTTCTGCAGCATTGGGACTGAGGCATGCTCCGCAGCGGGCGCAGAGTTTGGAAAACCATACCGTAGCCGGCCTGGCCGGGAGGGCAAAGACAGACGCTGCCAGCAGACGATGGGCAGGTGCCATCTTCTTTGCAAGGGAGCTCAGGTCCTACGTTTTTTGTGTACTGCTAATTCGAGTTGTTCTTACAGCGATACCAGTATCGGAAAATGCTGCCGATACTGCTGAAAATGCCAACCAATCAAATACAGTGTTATTTATTGGCTGTAAGAAACAATACGCAGCTACTGTCCAATTAGATCGGTTAACTCTGACTGATGTTACATACCTGAAATAAATTTTCTTTGCCGCTCAGAAACAAGACTCAGGAAGCTGCGCTGTGTTGCCACTGGCGATTTTTTTCTCTTAGAAGAGCGGAGAGAGTGACAGAGCCAGCAAAATGTCAGCATTCAGTGATATTTTACGTCCGAAAGTCAAAGAATTTTATGTGCTGGTATCTGATTGGTACTTGATATCAGCTGATCCGCGGGTTTCAGTATCCGAATCAGCATCGGGAAGGAAAAAAAGTGGCATTGGAACATTTCTACTGCTCATGAACACAAAAACGACAGCTTTAGACAGCGAGGCCTGTACGAACGTGAGTTTTCTGTATCGTCAGTGCGATGCAGGTAATTGTTATTGGCCGACAACAATCCTTGTTGTGTGTCCTTGTGTTTTCCTCAACAGTTGTTTCTTTATTACCTCACTCTCAGCTAACAACTATAGATGATATGAAAGTGAAGAAACAGCTATTCGAATTCTCTGAATTTAAATGCCCAGTGTACAACATTGTTAAGAGTTGTTGTTGGTTCAATTTGGCCCAAATAAATAATGCCACACGATAAATGGGCCTAGAAGACGTCAAATTGAGCCCGTGACAGGTGATCAATATCAGCCAAAACTGCTTCCAGCGAGCAGTGATCGGCCCCACACATCCTCATTCTTCGTTATCTGTCATCAGGCAACAAGCCTTGTTCAGGACATTCTCAGCTACATGTTGATTACAGAATAAGGTCTTGGAGTTCTGGGTTAATGTTCTTTGGACTTAATGTTGAGCAGCATGACTACATGTTCTGACATTTGTGCAGTGTACTTGTTAACTCAGGTAATAAGTCAGTAAATTGGCGTTAGTTTAGGCGCACCTTTGTTACCTCTGTAAATGTCTGTGATTGTGAAATCCAGAGCGCAGCGTGCCAAGTGTTGAGTGTTCTCTGAGAACATGTTGCCTGACAAACAGCGAGGTGCACGTTGAGTTTGCTGCTTTTTACAAGAGATGTAGTGAACTCGCACAATGGAACCTCTGTTTGAGAGTAACAAGTCCTCGTTTTATTTTTGAGCGGGCCTGTCCCTCCCCCTGTTGCTACTCTGCTCCCACTTCTCTTTGTAAGCTGCACAGATTGTACGCAGAAACAGGAAGTGTAGGACGCCCTGGGCTTCTGATGCAGCCTTTGACATTAAAAGGAGTTTTTTTTTTTTTTTTTTTTTTGTCTCAGCATCAGCCAAGGCTGATGGCCTTACAGCTGTTGTAACACACACACACGTACACATACACATGCACGCACGCACGCACACTAGATGTTTGGCAACAGCACGTAAACGTCTGTGTCTGAGTGTCTGAGTGTGTGTGTGTTGTGAGGACCTGGCTTCCTTCTTATCCTCATATCCGAGTGCGTCACATGCCGCTTGATGTACGAACCAGCCCGGGGGGGGGGGGGGGGGGGGGGGGGGGGGGGGGGGGGGG
>JAQLOL010000011.1:1690965-1709448 GCA_029783665.1 Naso thynnoides | reverse complement strand
ATTATTATTATTATTATACTGAAATCTTTATCCAGTAGGCTGCCAGTGATTGTCCTCCCATGATAATGGGTTTTGGCTGACCAGACGGAGGATTGTTTATGTGTTTACTCTGGCATTTCTGCCCCTCCACTGTAATGAATGCCATATAAATAATAGACAGCCTCTTTGATTCGGAGGTGCAGTTGGATGGTGAACACAGATATTGAGTCACAAAGGCCTTTTGTGGATGACTCCTATTGTGGGCTCAACATAGTGGGGTGGCTGTTGAAGTCAATCCTGGGAAGAGTGTGGAGACCTGATTAGGATTTTTATGGAGTATTTATCAACCCACAGAGAGCATTGTGTGGTCTCCGCTTTTCTCGTCATGAAAGGAGAAATGTGGTGCTCACGTATTTTTAACTGCGCATTGCATTTGTTGTTGTTGGCCATCTGTTTCCACAAAAAAGAATAGGTTTACAGTGTGAGTTTAAGTTTGGACCACAACGAAATGGTCTTGATCACTGAAAGTTATAGAAGGCTGCGGAAAACAATGAAAACATTTAATGAAATGGGTCTCTGCGGAGCTTAAATCAACAGTTTAAACTCTCGATGCAAAGATCCTTCTACATCCTTGTTTATTAGTACAAACTTTGGACCAGTTGAAATGTTTATAGTGCCTTTTGTTTCTTACGTGCTGTCATGTTTATACAGATGTGCCTGCAGTGTTGGTCAAGGTTATTTGGATCTTTTTGAGCCCTGATAGAGGTCTGTGTTGCTTTGAAAAATACACATTTCAAAGTGCTGGTTTACAAAGCTCTTTTATAACTGCCAAATATGCTGGAGCTAATTGTGTTTGACATTTAGTTTAATACGAGCCACCTTTGTAACAGTGTAGTGTTGATTTTTTTTTGAAAACTTTTCCATGGAGTGTTATGAATGTTCGTGTCTGCGCCCTTCTGTGATCGTGCAAACACAGAAACAGAAATACCTAAAGAACAACGAAAATGGGTTTTGATAAACAAAAAAGGTCATCAGTCAAAATCTTTGGTTTCATAGCAGTTTAATGGGATCTAACTTGTTCTTATTGAGATTTGCTCCGACTGTCAGATACAAGCATGATTTTACCTTTTAACTCTTATCTGAACCACTATCTCTGCACATTCAGGACGATGGAATGGCAGCAGCACGGATCTACTGCATGACACAATGAATACATGAAATTTTTTTGATCAATGGACCTGCTCTGTGCGTATGTATGTGTGTGTGTGTCTGTGTGTGTCTGTGTGTGATAGTGAGAGAGAGAGACACGTAGTGAGTGTTAGTGGATTGTGTCAGTGGTGGCAGTGGGAGAGGTGTCTATGGAGGTGACTGTTTTGTTTTCATTGCACCTGCACAACTGTCTCAGTCATACTGCTGTTGTTGATTAACACTGTACGTGAATTTATCTTGTGTTTCAACTAGGGATGCAGGTGGCGACTAATTTCCCTGACGATTAAAGGGAAATTTCAGTAGGGCTGCACCGATCCTATATTCGGATCGGATATGGGTCCGATATTGACTAATTAGCTGGATCGGATATCTGGTGAATGACGCCGATCCAGCGTTCCGATCCAGTCTTTTGTTTTTCTTTTAATTAATATCACACACAGCAGCACAGCGATTCTATTCGCTTCAATTCTATGTCTGCAGCGCCGGTTACGGTCCTCACGCACAGCACACACACAGCATGCAATGACTAATGCAGCCAAGTCTGCCATTTGGAAACATTTCAGGGTTGATATGCCGACAAGTCCGACTGCTACGTGCAATGTATAATATTTTTTTTAACAAGGCTAATGTCAAGCCTGATGCCTTCACTCACAGGGCAAGGTATACAGTTCATTCATTCAACAGCCGTATCGGATCGGTATCGGATATCAGCCGATAGGCTCAGCCCAGGTATCGGTGTCGGATTGGATCGGAAAAAACTGGATCGGTGCATCTCTACTACTCCAAGTATTTTTTCAGCCTTAAAAACAGTTTCAGTGTTGACATTTTCAGAGAAAATACCTCGCTATGGATACATCTGCAATACCCCAATATAATCTGATAATATCGGCAAACCGACGTATCGGTCAGGCCCCAAAATATACATCGTTCTACATTTTGTCTGGTGACATTTGATGGCCTGCTGAATAATCAGTTGGTAACACTAGAAACAGTGAGAACAGATTAGCTCCTGTTCATGTACTCCAATTTGCAAACACTGTGGTTGTATTGACTGAACCAGACATGCCAAAGTTTAACAATGATGGTTGCCCGCTGGCCCGTGGCCAGTGGAAAGACACTTGGACAGCACACACAAGAGCTCACTATCCTAATTTGACCAGTGCTGAAGAATTGATTAAAACGCAAAGACCCAATGCAACGAAAGCTGCCTGAAGTTTTTTAGCCTGGTAATGAGACTTCTAGCCCGACCCGATGCTACGCTTCCCATATTAGAGACCTTTGGGATGGATTCTAGCCGAGGCCGGGGTGATACGGCTGAACAGTCTATCAGGACAGTGTAGTTTCATATTGATTATTGATAATTTTTTAATTACCTGTCCTACTTTAAGCATTTACAAAGATCGTGCGACAAAAGGTAGAATTTAATCTCTGACTTCTGAATTTATTTGATTTATTTGGTATTTGACTGATAATTCCACGCTAAAAGTCAACGCCTGTGTCAACGTGCAGCTGATTCTTTAAACTACAGGCGCTTTTTTTCTGCAGCTTATGAATCCACAACAGTTACGGGGGATAGATTGAAAATACACCGAGACCTTTTTTTACTGGAAATATGTCCTTTGTTTTTTTCGTCATGTGGGTCATGTGTGAAATCCTGCAACATCAGCGACTTCTTCGACATAATCTTGCCGACTGAGTAAACGTTCATAACCAAAACAAAAAAACTCTGTGAATGTTAATTAATGAGACGTTGACACCTCTTGGAGGTTTTTGGGCCTGTTTATTGTTATGAAAACAGGGGGCGTGTTTCGGACACATCCCCCTTTCACAGGCAGCTTGTAAGTTTGTCCCTCACCCAGCTAGAAATAATGGATGAATCCTGGAAGGTTGTTGATGACGTGTGGTTGTCTGACCAATTAGATTTTAGTCGGATGAGAGCTCAACGACCAATAAATCGACCAGGAGACTCCAGCTGTAATTTTTAGACGGATGATGTGAGCGTTTGTCTCTCCGTCTTCCAGACAACGCTCCGGCTGCTGCTTCCTGTGCATGCATGTCGTTTTGCAACAATTAGGCTTCAAAGTTCAAAATTTTTTTTTATTATAGAGTAACTGAGATGTTATTACTGAAAATCTGTTAGTAATTATTGATGCTACTCATGACTAAAGAAAGCATTATTACTACAGTAACATGTTACTGGCCAAAACTGTGCCCAGCCAGCAAACAGGAAACTGCGTTGGTTGTGCTCTTGTACTGTTTGGATGTTTTGCTTATAGTTTTCTATTTGTAGGTGAGTCTAAAAATGTTACCACAACTGAAAATAATTATTACCTAAGTGACAAAAAAAAGTTTTCTTATGATATTACAATAAAAATTAGCCTACTTGTATGACTTTTTTTACATTCATCCTAAATAGTTGGTATGTTGATGATTGGTATTTGGCTAACTTTGGTTAAGTATTATTTGGCCGCCTAAATAATACAATAAAGAAAGAAATTATGTAAATACAGAAGTGCAATTATACAAAAGGGGACAAACTGACAGTACAGAGCCAATCATGCTGCTGTTCAGCTCTATTTTGTCTAGTGTCTTAATAATAATTAATTTAAATTGGTTCAATTAAAACTGTCAAATCACTATGAATCTAGCTGGAATCTCTATAAAATCATGGTGGCACTTTGAAATTAGCAGGAAAAATGAGGATTAGCATGAAATTATCAAACAGCACTCAAGATATCCATCCCTGTTTTCTCAGAACGGAGGAATTTTGTCCCGGTTGAGGAACACAACAGCGATGACCTTAATAATCACATTTCCTGTTGCCTGCAGTCCTCGCTCGCTCTTCAGCACTCGACACCGCACGACAGATCGACTGTCCTTTCCCAGCACTGCTAAGCTCAGCACTTCACAAAACACATGCACTACTTTTACTTGGGGGGTCAGTAACAGGATGAGGATGAATGTTGACATCACTTTCTGAAATGATACCTCCTCTCCCACCCCCCACGGTTTTACAGAGCACAGAACAAACTCGCTACGGCTGCTCGCAGTGGGCAGGATTGTGATACTGCAAGAAAAAAACTATGAAACACTTTTAAATAACCTTAAGAGAATTGACTGCAACCCACACAACATACCAGAACACTGAGCCGTGGACTCAGAATGCCGTCTACAAGTCATGTGTGTAGTATTAAAGTTTTAAGTTATAAAGTTAAGTTTTAACTTAAAATTTTTCTTGTGCTCCTTATTTTCAGAAAACATTTTAGAACATCGATTTATTTTGTTTGATGGGGGAAAAAAAGCTTTGCTGAAAAATATGTCCTTCCACAAGTGAGGTATTGATAAAATGTTTTTTTGTGAACGTAATGTTGGGTACCATTGACATTTGAACTGATACATGTGGTTGTAAATCTGTACTGGCAAGTCATTAGAGGCATATCTGCAGAACCTCGCTAAAAAACAATTACAGACTTTAAAAAAGTGACCTTACTCAGCTAGAATATTCTGATGGCATCCATAAAGACATGGTGCTCTTCCTGTGTTTGTACTTTTTTTCCTCTTTTGCGTCCGTCTCTTGGCAGTGGGGTGTAGCCCTCAGTCAGTAACAGCAGGAAGTCAGGACAAAAAAAAGCGGCCAGGTTAAACTCTCGTCCCTCTGTCATGAAAGCTCGGTTTCTGTTACAGCGTACATACATGCAGAGACACACCCACGCTCCTGCATACACAGCAAAGGCAAACACGAACATTTATTGTCTTTTTTCCAGATCATTCAAGTCTTAGGCTGCAGCAAAAAGAAAAGATGTTCGATCGAATCAGAAACTTTGAACAGAATAAGAGAAGCAGAGTGAGTAATGCCGGCACAAACGGCACAGGTAAGAGGGGACAGACCAAGGCTGGTTTTGTAGATGAGCGTGGACAAAGAATATTACGACAGATTTGTAAAGATGGCTGGCTGACCGACCACAAGAGAGCCCAGAGATGTGTTTGAATAGCATAACATCAGCTTCTGGAGTGTGTCCTTGCATGGCGACCTATAAATCACATCTCCATAGTCCAACATGGGAAGAATCAACATTTAAACAAGGGTGTGTTTAGCAGACAGGGTGAAGGTGGAGTGTATTCTACACATGAAGCCAATTCTAGATTCAAACCTTATATGACATTTAGATTTGGTCACCTTCATCGACGTTTAGTGGTCAGCCTAACAGGTGACTTTTTTTATTTACTGGGGAAAAACCAACTCACCTCTGACATTAATTCCTAAATATAATCCACATCCATAATGGTTCACGTTGGAAGTAACAATTCATGAAAAGAAAACTATTTCTAATGAATGCAGAAAGTTGAAAATTTGCGATGCAGGTCGATTTAGGGTGTGGCCCCTAAATTTTCTGCTTGCGCTCCTAAAAGTTTTCGGTAAGGGGCTGCAGCACTCCTAGTACAAAAAGTTAGTTTGGAGCCCTGATGTTATCTGGAGTTTTGGTGGTGTTTATCTGGAGTTTTGGGGCAGAGAAGGCCTGTTGGGCTCTGAAGAAACTATCCTGAAGTGTAGTGAAGTACTGTGTCTGGGGAGGGACAAACAGCATAAAGCACTCTGACTGTTCCCTCAGGTTAGACCTGTTGCTGTGGGCAGCTGCGCTTGCTAATGCTTCAGTCAGCGATGCTACGACGTAGTTTTAAAAAGTGAAGCCCCCGCTGTCAGCCTGCCATCGCCCCGACTTGAATCTTCTGTGCGTCGTCTCCCTCGAATTCTTTCTTCTGTTGCCTGATAGAAGTTTGTTTTTGCTCATTAAAACTTATAATTGGGATATTTTTTAATTATCATATTTATATTATTATGAAAACCGGTGCAGTCCTGAGAGCTGGAGCTCATCGCTGACGTCAGCGCTAGCCAGAGATGGTCACAAGTCTTTGAGCTCAAGTCTGAGTCAAGTCTCAAGTCTTGTATGGTGGTAATGAGCGTTCACCCGCTGCATGCCAGTTGGTCTGCTTCGAACACAGTGTAGCTTTATCTGTGGAATTCAAGGCATGTTCTGTATTATAGATAGCAGTAAAGATGGCTCGTGGGTAATGACGCATGCGCGCTGAGAAGGGAATGAGATTCAGCTTGTCAAAAGATTGTTCACAAGCCCTAAACCTCGAGTCTGAGTCGAGTCTGGAGTCTTTTGAAGTCGAGTTTCAAGTCAGTGTGCGTATGACTTGAGTCCAAGTCTCTGAGTCCCCATCTCTGCCTCTAGCTGAAAACAACGAAGGTGCATAGGCGCTCAGAGAGTCTGTTGAAACTTACTATAAACTCTTGTTTTAAAAGACGAGATACTCACTGAATGTTTAGTGGTGTCCTCTCATGCACCGACACTAAAACACAAAGTTAAACAACGGCATATAACCTGGAGATGACTGTTTGTTTATCTTGTGGAGCAGATGAAAGAGCCGCTTCCGTGTTGTATGCCGTTGTTGAACTTTGTGTTTTAGTGTCGGTACATGAGAGAACACCGCTAAACATTCAGTGAGATTTTTGTCTTTTAAAATGAGCGTTTCCTGTGTTTTTCAGTAGATTGCCTGAGTGCCTCTGCACCACTGTTGTCTTCGGTTAGTGGTGACATAATGATGCTGTAGGACCTCGTATATGATCATAAATATCTTTAGTATAAGGCTTAATGTGCAAAAAACAAACTCCTCCTTTAAGACACCTCGTTAGGTCCTGGAATTAGACACTGATTGATTTATCATGAATCAGTGCTGGTGCTAGATTTAGTCCAGGCATAATTAGGTTAGTACCCTTAAAATTACTAAATTTTTTTACCCAACCCTTTGTGTATGTGTACCAAAAGGTATTTTTCCTGCATCAGTATCAGCAATTTCACCAAGCGCTCCATATATCTTACACTAAATGACAAAATTCAGAAAAAGACAGTAGGAGCGGACATTTTTGGGAGCATTCTCACTTTTGTTCAAGTTGGCCTCTGTTCAAAAAATGAATGCTGTCTCTCATTCCTTCAGTTACCTGCTAAGAGGAAATCAAGGTTCCCAGCTCATAGTTATTCACCTTGAAGTGAACTTGACGTGTCCATCGGTTAACATACCACATCAGCAGACCTGACATGTACGTGGACATGAAAGCGTGTGACGAATAAGTCAAAGATGTTTGGAGGTCGGTGGTGTGTGATGGCAGCAGCCTCTCGCTCTGCTTATTGAAGCAGCGTGCTCCATGAGAAGGGGGCTGTAATCAACTTCCTGTGAGCTTGCGGTTAGCATCATGGAAAACTGGCAGACATCCTTACGTGCTTACAAGCTGCCACATGTGTACACATGCCAGCCGTATGGCAGGATGTGCCCACCATCGAGTCAATTTGCGCTCAATTGCAAATTAATTTGTTGTAGGTGTCCCGCTTTTATAAACACATGTAAGCAAAGCGCATGTGATGGAAAGTTAGAAGTTCACAGGGAATAGGAGCAAAAAGGAGCACCAAAAATTCCAAATGGCATTTCTGCTTGTTTTATGTTACAGAACACCGTGTTTATTTGGGAGAGGAATTTGTGTATTCTTGAGTTTTTCTGCCTGATCTAAGAACACTGTTAGCAGTGAGGCGAGTCACAGGGCAAACACCAACGCAGACAGAAGCCCACTCTGCAGAAAGGACAGACTTAATGAGGAGTAATGTTGAAGAAAAGGTTAAAAGAGGTGGAAGTTTTCAGCTGGTGAAAGGGAACTTAGTAAGACAAGCACATAACATTGAATCCAGTTGTTTTTCAGCTTTTATTTGTTCATTGTTAAAACACAACAATAGCAAAGACAGCACAGGATTTGAAAATTCATTGGATAAAACTAGTAGCTTCCCTCTGCGTGATGGAGTGTATGAGAGTTAGCTTGTTGTTTATGGGACTGCACTTTATTTATTATTTTTTTTCATTCAAAGCTTTGATTTGAGTTTTTCCATTGAAGTTCTGCATCTTTGTCATTGAATTTTAGGTTTTCTGTTATGCTGTTTATTTTATGTTACGTACATTCTCTCATAAAGAAAAAAAACTTGCTGCTGTTTGAGTTCAGGCACGTTTCGTTCTGAGGGCTCTGGGTCAGTCTGACCTCAGTGAAGTGTTCAGTTCTGCTTTACACCCACTTTGTGTAAAAACCAACAGTTTTTAAACAAAGCCTCCAACATATGCCACACTTAATTTCACAAAAGGCACCTTTTCGTAACACTTATGGTAAACGTGACAATCTCTTAAATTGATTAAACTCTTAATTGTTGCTTTAGATTTTAAACGTCCATTTTATGAATGAAGCTTTAAGCTTCACGTTATACAGCACAGCTGTACCTCATTATGAAACGGCGTTAAGACAAAAAGTGATGAAAGTTGTAAACGCCACAATATTAAATACAAAGTCAATGTAAAGACGCGATTGGACGTGATTTCACTTCGGGTTGAATCTCGCGATGCACTAGATGTGAATCACACAATGTGGTGTCCGTCACCTTCATCGCCCTCATGGCCTCAGGTTGAGAATATTGACATTTTCAGGCTACATCATGTGACGCCTTGTCACAACAGCCAGTCAATGTCAAGATTCTCCTGATGTGTTGAAACAACTGAACCACTGAGCTCCTGCAACACGACTTCATACACCACGGGATTATCTAATGAACACAGAAACAACGTTGTTAAGTTTTCCAACATTTCTGGGACTTACAGTGAAGAAATGATGATAAATCGTCCGTAATTAATGACAGAAAATGGCAGCACCCCCCTCTTCCTCCTGATGCTAATAGCTAATGCTAGTTATGGCTGACATAGAGCTGTGCGATGCAGTGTAACAGGCTCTGGATGTTTTTATGAACACAAAAACTTTGTCGTTAGGTTTTCCAAACCTGTCTGGGGTTTCCACAACTGATACACAGCAGCAAAAATGGTTATTTTGGCTTGAACGATACTTAAAATATGTAATCAGCACTCAAATATATTGTCATTGGAATGTGTATAACATGAACAAATGGGTAAAAACAAGTCACACAGACCTTGTGCTGCATTTAATGGAATTTCCAGTTAACTGCTCTAAACTTTTAACAGCCAAACTGCTCGTGTTTGTGGAGTTTTTCAGTGTATCAGAGACATGGAGTGAAGTCATTTTGTTACACACTCGCCCTTTTATTGCTTTTCTTTGGAAAGTTCGATACAATATAATTACATTCTGTTTTGTGTTGAAACTTTCAGCCAAAAATTCACGGCCTGAAACTGCAGCACTGTCTTATCTATTCATGTAACAGATAACATAAAACATAATACCGAAAACATAAAAGGGCCGTCCCTGCTTCCAATAACTAACACGCACTCCCTTTCATGCCAAACTCGGTGTTCCCAAAAATGCCCCTCCGTCTGAGTCCATTACAGAAACCTTCCTGAGCTACAAAGCTTCACTGTTCGCAGGTTCCTCACTCGTCAGGTCTTTCACGCTTATGTCAGAATCAAACAGTAATTCGACACATTTCCAAAACAAAAATCTGTGCAGTGTGAGGCCGGGCCATTTTGGTTCCATCAACAGTCCTCAGTGGGCAGCAGGGAATCCAACACTGGGAGAGTTTCAGTGCAGTAAAAGAATAATGAACTGAGTGGTGGGAGGTTTTTCCAAACAATGGTGAGAAGTCTGAGGCCGTGGACATCTGATCGTTCCTTTCAATCATGGATCGAGTCATGCGGGGAGGGTGGGGGGCGGTCAGCCTGAAATAGGTATGTTAAAGCCCTTCAGCATCAGCCAGGCTCAACACATGCTTCCCAATGTGGAATAAAAACATGTACAGGACACAGTGCACCAACAGATGATGTTTTTGAGATTTTATCAACAAATAGCATGGCGTCCGCGACTCGCTAACAGACATGACACTGAGGCGACAGTCAAAACCCTTCACATGTTCACTGTACAAATTCTTGGACTCATAAGCGCTACAGACAGACGAGAGCGGCCCTGCTTTGCATCTTTTTGCATCAGTAGTGGACGGTGTAAGTTTATATTGACATAGCAACAGAGGTGCCGAATTTGTTTACTTCCTGTTGCTGCTAAGCCCTGAGCGGCCACAAATGAAAGAAATTCAGCCGTAGTTTGACTTCTGAAATTATGCCACCAACACTCGAAGTTGCCTCAGTAGACTGTCGTCATATTGGACTTGCTTTCGGTGCGCTGTGGAGTGTTTGATCAGAGTTTGGTCGTGGCTCCTGTGGAATGCATTGACTTGCGCTAGCATTAGCATCAGCGTAGTCGCCACTTTCACAGACTTTGCGGTTTGCCCGTTTACACGGCGGGAAAGAAGGTCGCAGTTTCAAAAGATTCCACTCTGGAACCCGATTTCAAAACTTTTCAGTTTCAGGGTTGCCAGCGTGCTGTTGTCATGTAAAAGGAAGGCTGAACCGCAACAAAAGAGTTCTGTTTAATGAGGAAACTTCGTCTGAATGGGGTCTGATCTCCCATTATAGTACCGTCAGAAACTATGGAAACGTGTTTTAAGGACATGAGTGTTGAAATGTCGCGCTGAGGTCAGACTACACGATATCAGCCTGATAACAGCCCGACCGGGAGGACGTTTGGCGTCAGGTGGGCTCGGAACAATCAATGAGCATCGGGCGCGACAATCGATTGTTTCATCTTGTGTACTGTGTCATAATGGACGACAACCAGTGCTAAGACGCCTCACATCCTCATGACAGAAAGACTAGCGGGTTTGATTGATTACCCCCCACGACAGCTTGTCAGTAGTAGTAGCAGTCGGTGGCGAGCGCCTCCTTGCCGGTGATGTCACGCCGGTCGTGAACTGTGAACGATGATTGATCAGGGAGCAACGTGTGGTCTGCCATGTCTCTCGGCCGCGACGCGTCAAGAATTTATGACTCTTTAATTGCTTAATCGGACACAATGTACATTTTAACAGACAAAAGTATCTTGTAGTCTGACTTCAGCATTAATCAGCCTCATTGTCACGATCATCATCATCATCATCATCACCCCCCCACCCCGCCAAAAACAACCTGACCGCTTTGTCATGAGCAAAATAAAATGAAGAGGCTCTGTATTCCCTGCTTTAAATGACGCCTTGAATCAGTCGCTTAAAGTATTTGGATTTTAACTTTAGATTCAGAAGGACTCTGATCTTCTGCAACCAAACACAGTCGTCTGTCCAGTGAAGTCTGTCCAGTCTGAGGTTGTCTGCTTTAGTAGTTTATGTAGTTTCGGCAATACTGACACAAACATGAGACTTGTTCTTTCTTTACATTTTACTTTATTTATATGTTTTTTTGATTGACAGTGTTGCGTCAGTCCTAATATTTAATAGGAGAGAAATTACTGATTGGTAGTTAATCAGCAGAGCATGTCAGTGTTCTCTGGAAATGAAGCACTTTAATTCCTGGATATCTTACTTTCGTGTCCCACAGGATCCATGGTAAGTATTCAGAGGTCTCTTTAAACCCCACTTGACATTTAGACAGCCTTCGTCCAAGGAGAATTTCTGAATTTGCACATCAAAATGAAAATCTAATTGCAACATTCGGTTTCCTTTTTTGTAACTCTGCCCTTTGAGGCGAGTCACTGTACAGTTTGCACTGCCGTGCTAAGCTCTCGATGCTTTGTCATTGTTGTGCAAAGCCGGCCTTTGTGTTGCTTCAGCCATGTAGATAATGTTGACTAACTCATCCTGTGTTTGCACTGTTCTCGCTGCTGCATTCAGAGCTGAAAATTAGTCCGATAACTCCAGCTAAAGGTCTTGAGTTAAGGTTAGAATCTCTTCCTGATAGATGCAAAGTGGAATATGGGGCTGGTTTTTGCACAAGAGCAGCACGCTGAGGAAGACGTCAGGGCTGCCTTTGAACGCCGATGTCTTAAACCGGTTCCTGACATAGGAGCTCCCGGGCAGATTGTGCTGATAAACAGTCACTGACAAACGTCTGGTGAATTTTTCCTCCTCTTGTGCAGCTTAAACTGACGTACGCGGGTTTTTCTCTGGTGGTGTTGTGGCTTCCATCTGCTCCCCAATGAGACGGCGCTCGGTGGTGACCAGTCATATTTGGACGTCCTTACTCAATCGAGACCTCGATGTACATAAAAAAAAATGTTGCAAATCAGAAGCAGATTAAAACCAGCGCAAGTTCTTTAAAACTTCTTCCACCTCAAATAAGTCAAAGTGACCTTTTTTTAATGTCAGTCTTGTGAACGGTGGGTTTCTCATTTTGGTATCACATCTCATTATACTGATAAATCAAATGACAAATCGAGCAAAACAAGTTAATCCAAGTTTTCCTTTCGAATTTATTTGAATGGTTTTTGGCAAATCACCAAACCCACTGATGTAGCTGCCATAACAGCAAAATGAAAAATGAAATCTAAGTGCACTCGTGCACTAACTTGACACACTGAAACGGTGGACACAGGGAAATTAAAAGTATGATAATAAAGAGCATAAAAGTTCTTTTGTGTCACTGACGGACTTCACAGTATGATACACATCATGATACATGGGTCACGATATGATGCAGATACTATGAAAATAAGTATTGTGAGATATTGCCATATGGTTTGTTTGTCTTTTAGCACAGCCCTAATTTTCATCCAGCTGCTCTTTGCTGTAGGGATGACTCGATACCACATTTTCATGCCAAATACCGATTCTGATACGACAACACTGAGTATCTGACGACACAGATATCAGTCTGTTGCAGCCTTTTCCCCTCTTTCAAACAACAAAGCTATAGATATCACATCTGTACGGAAGCATTTTGCTTAACCTAGACATTTGAATTAATCAGGTGACTCGTGCTGCTAGTCTGGATCGTGTTGACTTCTCTTCTTACGGCATGTCACACATAGTTTAATCAAGCATTGATGGAAGAGTTTAGGCTAACAAATCGGATCAGATTGTACATTTTCCCCCCTTCCAATATCCGATCCAGTGATTTTTGCCAATATTGGACCAATACTGATACTGAATATTGTATCGGCTCATCTCTACTTTGATTGGCTCTAAGGAGTGGGAAGATAAATCAGTGTTTTTTTTTTTACGTATATCTGAGAAACTGCTGTAGCATTGAGTTTTATTCTACAAATCTCCGTAAATATGTCGGATGGTTACACAAGCGAGGTTTCCTCAGTTTAACAATGACTATCCAAGCCAAGCCGAGTCTGATGATAGCAAACTGTTTTATCAATACTGCGTTTCTGTCGCAAATCCTCCCAGTGATCATAACTGTAAGAACTCTCGATCATTTTTAAAGGATTTTTTTGGTCCAGTGGTCATGAACATAATGTGGAGAAGCCAGAATTTCCACATTTCTGAGCCTCACCAACATAAGTGTCATGAGAAAGTCAAAGCCAACAGGCCTCGTAAATGTGTCAAAACATGTTCTCGCAATTATCTGAAGAAGAAAAAACATGAAGTATATCGGAGCGGCACGTGAGAACCAATGAAGAGACCGTCAGGCGGAGCTGACATCAGGCCTGGCCTGCTTCTGCACGTCAACCGAACAGATGCTCTGCGGTTGACATTGTCCCTAATGTCACACACAGGCGGCAGACCTTACTGTCAGTGTTGCATAATAACGTCGGCAGCATGACCTGATGTCTCTTTTTCCTCAGAATGTAATGTGTCACGGCCCAGCTGTTCCAGCAATTTGTGCCAAAAGCAGATTAAATTAACTTGAATGAGCAAACTGAGTTCCAGCAAACCTCCATGTTGTTCAAACAGTTCAAAAGCCATTTTAATGAGTTTCTAATCACAAAAGTCAACACAAGCCTGGGTTTCACGTAGAGCTTAGTGTTGACGTTGCTTTTTATAGAGATGTTCCGTTTGCCTTTTCTGCTTTTTGATATGTGAACATGTGTCGATCAATAGCTGCACGGTTTTGAAAAAAGTATCTATTTGTGGGTTTTTTTGGACTGATATTACATTACGTGAATCTTTAGGGGATTTCAGTTAGTTAATTTGGTGGGGAAACACTCAGCGCATCACTGAAAAATGTTGTTGCAACTTTTCCAAAACAGACCCGAGGATCAAACCCACAGTGCGTGACGTGTAGCAGTGATCGGTCAGGTGTTTGAAAGTCTGGAAAACAGGTGCTCTGGTTCATTAGCAGGACGGGGTCTCTGCACGCCATAAGGTTTTTTTCTTTGTCATTACCCATGCTTGTGTTTGAGTCCATTACTGTAGACGGTGCGTCATTACTCGGAGCTGGATGATGATATTATTACTTTACTTTTTGAGGGTCACTGCTCGAGGGGTTTTGGGCTTGAGAGGAATTTCTTCCAATGAAGAGACAAATACTTGAGTTAGAAGAATGAGAGTGTGACTCATGTTGAGTCGGAGACTTCCGGTAAGAGCGTGACCTACTGGCTGTTGAAGAGAACTTCCTGCTCTGTCCTGTGCGTTTGTGCTTAAACTGCCTATTTGTGTTTGGACAGATCCCGACAAAAGCTCGTCCCAACAAATGTATTTTTACCCAAAACGATTTCTCTGTTTGATTTGTGGGATTTCTTTTGATGCCAACAGGTTGTTTGCTCTCTATACTTTCTTGACTGAACCGAACATGAGTGTCCTTTTGGGCTGGGCTGTGAGGACTTCCTCTCATTGTCTGACTGTCCATAAAAGAGAAGGGTGGGATTGTTACTAATGCAGTTTCATATGATGTAATCTGTAAGATGTGCACTTTTCCACACAGGGGTTAATGTCATTGCCTCTGGTGCCACCCTTACACCAAACTAGTACATGACATAGACTAATTATCTGGGCATTTGGTAAACACATTAAGGTTCTTACTGGGGAAAAGGTAAATTGCATCACATTTCCATCATATTTTTGTTAGAATCCTCCCTTCTGTTATGGTTTACATTAAGTGTTGCAGCCCCTCGGCTAACTGAAGTCTGTATTGGACTGTATTCTGAGCCGGGGGGGGGGGGTCGGACTTTGTGTTTCAATCAGTGATGCTCGGCGCTCAAAAGAAGTGAAAAACATTGTGAAGTTTTCCAATTATTTGTCACCCTCACAGTTTTATTGCTGCTGTTTACGTTTCAGCAGGTGCACATAAAAAAAAAAAAACCGGCATTACAGAATAATTTCCCGGGTGTATACATGAAAACGTTCGTGTATGTAGGGGACAATGTCAAGTGAGTCAGTCATTATTGTGAAATGAACAGGATCATACTCCAGCATCAGCCTTAATAAAGCTATAAATATAAATAACAGCACGTAGTACACCACTTTATTTTTTTATCCTGTTCTATATTGTGTATACAGTCTGTGTTTTAACCAGCTTTCATTTCACTTTGCAACTTTGTGCTGCACAAGGACAAGAAAAAAGAATTTTGGTGATGAGCAGGTGTTGTAAATCTGAGTGACAGGCTTCTGGTGCGCGGAGTTGAGCTGTGGCAGGAAGGGCCTGAGCCTCACACAGCATTACTCCACCTGGGCCATCTGTCCACATGGACAACCTGCCTGTGTCCCTTCAGTGACTCAGCAACACTGCTGCAATCTGGCCACGGCAGTTAGACCGCCTGCGGAGAGCCAGAATCTCTCTTCGTGTCGGCTCAACGTCGGGCTTTCACTGAGCAATCATCTCAAACGCCGAAACACGATGTCAGGATACTCTGCTCAGCTGAAGAGGCAACAACTGAACTTAGTAAGATGAGAAAGAAGCCTCAAATAGATTCTTTGAATAAAGAATCAAGAAAAACTCAGAGCAAACACACTTCCTGTGGAACACAGGCCGTTGGACACAAGTGTGATGTTCCAGTTTGGACGTGACTTGAAGGAGAATACCTGATTCTAATGGTACTGAAGGTCTTTCAGGCAGCGAGTATGTAGCACCGAGTATCATCAGGTACTACGGCTGTTGGAACAAATTCCCGGTGTTGAATAGAATTCGAAAAATCAAAAAAATAATAATAATGCTGAAAAAACTATGTACTCTTTTTTTGTCATGTCTGATCAACAATAAAATTTCCAAATCACAATACGACAACAAGGGCGGCGAGCGTGGCATGTGCAGCCATGGAGATCACGACTCTGATCGTTTGAAAAGCGACGTGTGGAAATTTTTTAGGATTTCTAACTAACAAGGCTGCGATAATCTGCAGAGACGTGAGTAACTAATGTTGTATGTTTGACAGGTAAGAGATAAAGTCGAGTGATCGGGTCGTTATTGGGAAAAGAACCGCTGCAAGGTGATGCGGTCTTCCATCAGCCTGGACGGGTTCTTTTCACAATAATGACCCGATCGCTCGACATTATCCTGCTAATTACATGGCAATTTACTAAACAAATCAATGATATGACACAGAATATTGATTTGAATATTGTTTTGTTGATTTGAAAATGATTTGTCTGTTTGATTCTACAGTCTGAACTGCTTGCATAGCAACATAGCAATAATAGCTGTTTCTTACTTAATTTATTTTGATTATAGAGTATGGTCTATATGTAAAGCGTCTTGAGACAACTTTGTTGCGATTTGACGTTCCAGAAACAAAAGTGACATGACTTGTTTCCTGTTTTGGATCTGGACCCTGGTTTGGAAACGGGTCCAAAGTTTCTGCTTCACTTCACCAGCAGCAGTCAAACAGACACGGGAGGCTCCGCCTCGACCTTGAGACGCTGCTGTCTTTATTTACCAGCAGCCTGAGTTGGCACCGTTCAACGAAACAACTGCTAAACCAACCGCTAACTGCCTGCTCACTTCCAGTCTCTGCACACACACACACACACACACACACACACACACCTAATTTACCGGTTGCTCTCACCGTCGCTCTACCACTCTCTTAAAGGAGTCACGCTGCTCTTCCAAAAAATAGTGACATTGATTAATGCTTTGAAAACACGCCATCCTCAGTGTGTCGCCTCACCTTTTCACAAAAAAACATCAAACGAATGATGGACACACACTCACCGGACTTCTTCCCACGGATTGATGTGACAGGACGTGAACCTCCGTAGCCCGAGGATGAGCCAGGTCGGAACGTCGTCCCTGACAACGGTCTGTTATTCATAGCAACGATCTGTTATGCTGAAATAACAGACCTTAGAATGCCGTGATCGACCGGTCAGAGTCAAGTATTCAACAAAGCCGTGTAATAAAGTTTGCTAAAGTTTAAACAGTCATGTGCTCAGGTGTGTGGTTTAGTTTGGTTTACTGTTCCAAGTCAAGCTGTGAGGCTTATTTTTGTCTGACACTCTTTTATTTGCAATGGTCGTGGCCAAGGGAGGGAAAAAACGGAAAAGACTTCCTCAGAATAGATACAAAGGATTTGTTCGCGGACAGGCTGCATTCATCCAGAGGTCTTACAAGTGCTAAAACTGCCGAGCGGACAACCGCTGTGTTCCCAAAGGGTCCCGACACGGAGACCACCAACGTCACATCATTGTCTGTGCGCAGGAGGAAGACTTCCTGTGTTTTAACTACCGAATTAACATTTCCTTTGTCCTTGTGTCTGTCTATTTTAAAGAGCAGTGTCGTCAGGAGAGCTGAGAGATGTTTGCCAAAGAGTTTTATCATGTTGACATTACATGATTATTTTGCCTCCTAATGTCATTAAACGTCGCGTGGTGGTGTTATACAACATGGAAATAAAGAATTGCCTTTACAGGTCAGTCTTTAGAACATTAAACAAAGCAGTATTTATTTTGCTACAAGGTCAGATTTGAAACTAGTAAAATATAGTTCTTCCTGCAGCGTGCGCTGTGAAACCAACACACAAAGCAGCTGAATCTCCCCAATCTCAAATCAAAAACGTCCCAACTTGATCTTTGGATCACAACTTTACTTTCCTCACATCTACAGCTCCAGCTTATTTGTTGCTACTGTACTTTGACTTGGTGTGATGGGATTGTTTTATTAACTTAAGTCGAGTAAGGAGATGTTTGTTTCAAAGCATGTTTGCTTGATTGACATGAGGATGGCTTCCTTGTCCCGCCCCTGCTGACACTCAGGTTCTGTCTTTTTGAACAAATCGTTCCGGTTCCGAGGCTGCCATGTGTCCTAACGCTGCAGCCCATGATTCAGGATGTGAAGTGGTAGAAAAACACAGTAAAGACTCTCATGTTGAACTGTAATGCACAAAGTTAATAGCTAAAATAAAATGCTTGATGATCGCTGATGTTAATGATCTGAGCTGTTCACTGTAAATTCTAATTAGTAAACCTTTCTTTAATAACGCATGCAAACCGACTGCCTTTAAAAAAACTGTCATACTTTACTTGATGGGTTAGTGCATAACGCCTTCATAAGACCTTTTATAAGGTGTTCGTAATACATCCATGACAACTT
>JAQLOL010000011.1:1605294-1616031 GCA_029783665.1 Naso thynnoides | reverse complement strand
GATGGTATGAGATGAACTGATCATAGGTGACTTGATTTATGAGGCAAACATTGATTATGACTGGAGACGCCCTTTAACTGTCAGCAGGAATGCAATGTGCCAACTGCGTCTTCATCTAAACACTGACTCGAAGCACGAACAGTGCTAAAAAATTCCACAGGGTACCTTTAAGGCTTAAGGAGACTTGCGGTACTGGTGGTGATGGTTAGGCAAGATTTGGCTTGATTGACAGGTGTCTCCACACATCACTCTCAGCTGCAGCGCTTGCTCGACCAACCACAGCTCCACTAAAATGCCCCAACGTAAACTTACTAGCTTTAAATTGGTGGTAAGGAGTGAATGTAAAACTGGGAGTGAAAGTTAACACAGTCAGCTGTTTTCTACAGTCACTGTTGAATGAGAGTACGGCCATGAGCACAGGCAGCACATGAAAGGAAAAGGGAATAACTGCACACTGGATTACAGCTCAAAACATCAGGAGCTGTAAGGCAGTGTGAGGATTTTCCTTTTCCCTTTTACCTGAAGTCAGTTTTACCCAGCACCTGGCCTGAAGACGGCCGGCTGTGCTCACGACAACTTCTTTGCTGCATAGACAGCACAGAACCAACCACAGTCTGAAGTGTGTGTGCTGTGTTGATTGATACAGGAAGACAGAATTTTCCATTTCTCTCAGCTGTTGCTGACTCTTTCATACGAAGCATAATTTTGTTAAAATCCTAAAAATGTGCCGTCAGGACACCCTCTCTAAATTAACACTCATGCCTCGTTTCTACTTCTGTATTTGTCTGGAGGCACGTCAACCGCAGGTCCACTCATTCGTCTGAGAATCTCCGTGATATTCAACGTGCTGTGCTTCGGACCGGAATTTGCCCCGAGTACGTTCAAAAAAATAAAACCGTTGGATTTCGGAGAGCCCGTATAACAGTGTGCTAGCTTAGCCAACAAGCTGCTACAGCTAACAGGTTGTTTTCTTCAATTAAGTGGCTCATTTGGATTGCCAAGTGAGTTTGTATAATTAAAAAGAATTAGTTAATAGTTCTAACACATTGTGAATTTCGATTAATGTTATTCTGCAACGGTTATAATGTTACATGGGCTGCAGTAAGATCGTCTTCATCAGCTTATGAAATACAGTCAGATTTATCAGTTTGAAACATGATAAGGCTTTAAACAGGAAACGTTAGTTTCTATCCTTCCGTAAAGAAATGTGTTTCCTGGCCTTGGACACAATTATCCGTATATTTACAGATCTACGCACACTAGTCACATGTGAAGGTGGAAACGAGGCGTCAGTTGCATCACTCAGTCAATTTCAACAGTCTAGCGGATCGTGGGGCACTGAATCATTTTAAAAATTGCAGACGGGGCTATTTCATTTCTATAACATCATCATTTCATTTCCATTATGTAAAATGTTTATACAGTACATCAAAATGTGCAGGTTTTCCTTTAATGTTGCTGTGTTCAAGGTCTTTAAGATGGAGGACAGAAGCAAAGTTTTAGCATTTAGCTTTGTTATCTCGGGTGCACACAGCCTGTTTGTTGAAGCTGTACAAATATCCTGAAGGACAGAGCTTTAATTCAGAGGCAGTGAACGAACAAGAACTGACACCTACTTGGCAGCCGTAACTCTGTGGCTGTCTCAAGTCCTTTCTCTTCTTTCTTAAAAAAAGAATAAGAAGCTTTTTTTTGTTTGCTCATGGTCTCTCTCCACTCATGGAGTTTCAGAGGCTTCCAGCCTCGACCAGCTGAGGCAGAGGCAGGTCTTCCTGGTCCGATTCTGCTCTTCACTTTCTCTCATTTCACCCTTCTTGTCGGCCTCCACTTCTGTTCAGCCTTAAACTGTCTGTGTAGACTGTCAGGCCTCGTTTCTGCATCTGTCTGTGCTAATGCAGACAGACAGGCAAATGAGCAGCTTCAGTCTGTCTACTGGCCCGTCTTCTTATCCTTCTGGAAACTGAAACTGGTCCTGCGGCTCAGTTTCCGCTGCTTCTGGGCAAAGTAATCAGCTCGAGAGGTGCTGGCCCGCGACTCCAGGATATAGTTCACCTGAAATCAAACAGGAGAAAACATAATTTTATTAAATTTGTCATCTGAAACATAAGACAATTCGACATCCACCGGTCTACACCATGAATACAAAGAAAAGACAAAGTTATCGAATTATTTAAATGATTTCCTTCATTGTTAGACACTCTGAACCACCACGTTGTATGCAGATTAAAAAACGATTTGTTTTTATGTTTGTGTCAAGTGTCTCACTGTGTCGACGACTACAACTCCTCCTGTATGTATGCAGGCATTTATTAGTTCATGCTTCCTCACTTTCCATGACTAGTGAGCTAACTTCAGCATCAGTAAGCGGACGTTGTTTGTTTGAAAACAGAGTTTTCAAGGTCAAGAATGAACCAGGAAGTGCAACATGTTTTCATGAGTTGTCACTAGGGATGGGACAATTACCGTTTTTAGTGTTAATCAGGATAAAACCACTCACAATAATGTAATCTTGGTGAATTTTAATTAATCGCACAATTGTCATAATTGTGAATTCAAGTGTCTGCAATGAACAACCTAATGTAATCCTCATTATTCATGCTAGTGAAGAGTCCACGACAAAATGCAAGCTGGACTTTATAGAACAGAGTAGATTTAATAATAATGTGTTTTTTAATTTATTTTTTATTTATACAGGGATACCTTATAATTTATCAGTACCTTTTTATTTAATTTAGTTTTTTTCTTTCTTTTTTTTAAAATCAAGGTGTGTCCCCTGTGAACATGAATCAGTAAAGCTTGTGAGGTAAAGTGATTACAGTATGTTTTACTGCCATTCTCTTTTTACAATTTCTTAATGTTTTCCTAAGTATTTAGTTTAGTACATATATTTAGTTTTTTAACTTTTATTTATCTATTTTTCCTACCATTTTTTTTTAAAATCGTCACGATAACATCGTGTCACGTAATTATTTTGGCCACAATAATCGTGGCATGAAATTTTCTAATTGTCCCACTCCTGCCTGTCACCACGTTCATAAACAGTTTAAAAAAACTGTTTCTCTGCTCTGAATGATTTGAACATCGGTGCAGCACAAAGTTATAAGTTAATGAGTAACACACTGTGTCATTGTTCACGTAGGTAATCATAAATCACTAAAGTAGATTTCAGCTTGGAAACTGTAGGAGTTATGATAAGTGACAAATACAATTATGACTTAAAATGTCCTCATATCAGCTTACGGCTACGTCTCATCATTAATCATATCAGATGCTTGTTATGGTGTTAAAGGCGGGGTTGGTAATTCTGTTTAGAAGTATTTATTGCTTTGTGAAAAACCTCTGAATGCTCTGGGGGAAAAAAAAGAAAAGAAAATCCACTGTCTGCAGCTACAGCAGGGCTGTAATACGTAATTTAGACGGTCCGGATGAATTCACTGCTTTGACGCGCTCCGCTCGTGCATTCATTACACGAGACCTGAGTCTTACGTAACAGCTGAGCAGAAAGCTACGGCTGAGCGAGCCAGTCCTACAGAGGAAGATGGCAGCAACACTTTCCCTCCCCAGCTGTGCCCACAGCAGCTTCTGCTGCAAACAAAGCAACAAACGACCGAACCAGAGAAGGCTGCAAACAAAAAGACGTTGCACAGTGCAGGAAGTAAAGTCAGAGGGCCCGATCTTCTGCCCGGTGCAAAGGCGGCGCACAGCGCAGCACAAGTGTCATTATTTTCCAACCAACACAGTTTCCATTTTCACGCTTTGCACCCACGTCGTCTAAATAGCAAATGTAAATATACAACAGTCAGTTCCTACCAAGCAACTTGATTGGATAAGAGGCATGAGTGCTGATATAGAGAACAACAGCACTGGGAGTTTTTACTTCATGTGTTATTCCACTTGACAGATGTTCTAATCACCAACTGTCTGTTGCTAGGTTACTTTGTAACAAACTTCACTGAGAAGATGGGCGTTCTTCCAGATTGTCTTCAGAGAAAGACAGAAAGACAGAAAGAAGCAAGCAAGAAAAGCAGTGGGCCCTTCTGTAAATTATGAAATATGCTTACGTGGGGAACATGTTAACTGTTTGCATTGCTTAGCAACAGTCCTGTACCCGTCCGGTTGTGAAACTATTTGTGTTGGCTGAGCCAAATTTAATAAACAAATCATAATCTGTTTTTGCTCATTACTGCCTGTTAAATGGAGTTTGCAGAACTGTTGTATAAAAGCAATATCACACTCGAGGTCGTGCTGTTGGACTGAATATCGTCACTGGTGCGACGATCTTCAGCACTCGGCTTACGACCGCATCACACCAGGATTCAAGACTTTGTTATGCCATTTACTGAGGTACAAATGCACAAGGGCATTGGAATTCTTGTGTGGAACTCTATGTCAACACATAGTAATGAATTTAAAAATATGCACAATGTCAAACCACACAGCAACAAATGCAAAAAAAATATAAAAAAGAGCAGGTTTTATTTGTTCATGGAGAGGAGCTGTGTACCGATCATCTTCTCTGCTGTTTTAACAGCAGTGACGATATTCAGTACGACAGCATGACCTCGAGTGTGATATCGATTAAACGAAGGGAGTGTTGGCCTTAAAAGGAGGTGTGGTCGGACGCATTGTTGGCACGAACAAAAACCAAGTCTAAAGTCTGGGGCAGTGTTGTCTTGTTATTTCCATTTGTATTATTATTATTAAAATGACTGATGATGATCTGCTTGTGTGCTGCTTTCACCTCTCGTACTCTCGCGTGCAAAAGCGCTCCCTTCTGAGAGCCTTCGTCAAAGTGCACGTGGCTTTTTAGAGGGGATGAGAAACGACAAACTGAGTGGATTAATCCTCGTTACACCCAAAACACATCTATGATTAAATGAGGGACTAAATCCAGCCCCTTTGTGCCCAAATAATGCAATGTCTAAACAGGAAAGTGGACGTGGACACACCCCAGCTGATCTTGCACCCTGTACTTTAGACTTTGTGCCATAGATTGTTAAAATAGGGCCTAGAGATTTGTTTCTCGAGACTACGTCTGTCTTTAGAAAATAGAAACCGAACACAGACATCCAGTCAAACTTACCTTTAGCACTATTTCATTGACAGTAGCAGCATCTGACTCAAAGTAGAGAGGCTTGTAGTCATGGTTGCTGAGATAAGTGAGCTTAAATATTGCATGACCTGTAAGACACACAGGAAAACCACGTTTAAATAGACAGACACACACACAACAGGTACAACACACTGATCACACCTCTCACTCATTCTCTCTCTGTCTGCATTTATAATTTCTTATAAAACCACGAAGGGGTCACATCTCAGAGTGAAGACGACTGGCTGCAGGATGTGAGGAGGATACAAAAAAAAGGAATTAATAAATAAATGTGATTCTTCGGGGACACATAATCGTTAATAAGGTTAGGTAAAATGTCAATTTGATTTGGCTTTTCCATGTAGGAAGACGGTGCTATGATTAGAAAAAGACTGGCATTAGACTTAGAGGAGAAGTTTGTTTTTTCGCCTTATAGTAAGGATATTTACAATCATACACGATGTTCTACAGCATTATTATGACAACCGCTGCAGTCCTGAGAGATGGAGCTCGTTGCGACAATCCATCATAAAATACAATAAACGCTCGTTTTAAAAGATGTGAAACTCACTGAATGTTTAGTGGTGTCCTCTCATGTACCAACACTAAACACGATGGATATAAAACCCAGAAATGGCTGTTTGTTTGTTTCGTGAAGCAGGTTGGTTTAAATATTTGTGTTCAGCTTCGTGTTTCAGTGTCAGTAAATAAAAGGGCATGACTGTAGTTTGTAGTTTACGTGTGCCAAGTTGGTTTGAACAAAAAAACAAAACAAAACAAAGTTGTATTTAAGCGGATGGTGTGTGGACACACACACACACGTGAACGCGGCTCTCAGGAGCGACGTTTCTGAAAACAACTCAGCATGTCGAGGCTTCAGGCTCGAGCAGCTAACGAGCAGCTAACGAGCAGCTAACGAGCAGGTAACGACAGCGCGAGAGCACCGCGGAGCACAGCTACGCTAAGTTACGATACTTCAGGTGCGTTGAGGCAGGAGGAAGGGCCTAGTTTGAATGTCGAGTTTACAAACAGCAATGAACAAATGCTTCTGACTCCACCTTTAAACGTACTTCATTTGAATCTGCCTTTCTTTCATGACAGCATAGGCTTTACTAATGACTGAATCTTTACAAACTTTCTAAAATGCACATGAATTTTTACTCGTTCATGCGGGTGAAATATTTTTCATCTGGAGAAAAAAGTGGCTGAGTGCCCTTACGGTGCACCGCCCACCAAGTAAGGGTACGTTCATCCACTGCTGAGCATGCGTGTGGACGTTTCAATAAAGAAAAAAGTCTGCATCAGGGGAGGGCTTCTATGACGGCTGTCGTTGTGTAGATGTGAAAGTTAAGCCGGCGTTTCTGTGGTCCACTCACTGGGGCTTCGCTCCTCTACCAGGTCACAGGCACAGAGGTGGTCCGAGTCGATAGAGATGGGTTTCTGTCGAATCCAGAACTTAGTGCTGGCCTTCTGACTGGTGACAGGATCAATCTCCACTTTCTCTCCTGAAATGCCTGCGGCAAAAGTCGTATGTCACTTCAAGAGTAAAAACTTCATACACATGATAACCTCTGACTGTTCTCATAGCGCACAGCATGCTGACATCAGCGTTTGTCTCACAGCTGTGAACAGCCACAACCTCACAGAGCCACCAGCACAGCTGTAAACTCTTTCTGATTTTTGAACTACGTTTTAATTTGTTTTACAGAAGCACCAGAAAGCAATTAACTTAATTAAATGTCCTTCATCACTTTGTTTGCCCTGCTGTTGCTTTGTGTTTGATGTTGACAGGATTCTCGAAGCAGCTGAAGCAGAGAGACCTTCTTTGCCTGAACACCTCGGCTTTTGTTAAACTTATAATGTACACGAAACTCAGAACTGTGAAAATTTGGGCTACGCAGGTGTTATTTACATGGAATGGAATATTGTTGCAGTGTGATCAATAGATATTTTTTTTAAAAACACAATATTTAACAAAGTGGATTAAAATATTAAACTTCATAAAAGTAACACAAAACGCCATTATTCAATCAACGGCTGTCAAAATCATATTTGAGACGTTTTCAATAAACATGAAGCCAAAAGTTCAGGTTATTGGATTTAAGACATTTATACATCAGTGTTTTGCAAAAACAACCTTTTTTTTTGGTTTCTTGATAAAGCTGTTGTTTTTTGTGTTTTAATTTAGCATTGTATTGTTTAACAGAAACACAGCAGAGCAGTTTATAGCTAAAAATTGTACATATACTTTGTTAATGCTACAGTCTTTGGGAAGCTGATGCGCACTTATAAATTCTTTTGTCATGACTGTTTCCTGTTTTGTTCTGTTTGTTTTAAATGGTCATAAACTGCATGCGATGTGTACAAGCATTTTATTAGTGTCCTGTGATTATTTTGTGTCAGTAAAAGGAAAAAAGGGGTTGTGAGTACAGCTGAGTGCTGAGGAGGGAAAGGGGGAGGAGGAACCGACACTGACAATTTTGACAGAACGCAGAAAATAGAAGAAAGACGGAGGGCGAGAGACACAGCCTGCTGAGGACCCACAGACTTTACTGTTCGGTCAGTTGTGTCTAGCTGCTCTATAAGAGTCCAAAATCAAGACCTGGAAAAAAGGATGTAATATGTTGTCTTTAAATTGTCTCTACTGGTACTGCCAATGATGTGGAAGAGCGTTCCTGATGAGCAGACTGGCACTTTTTGTGGATGCCTCTGCCACGAGTGTGTAAACAGCGAATGTACTGTAGAGCGCTCTAAGATCTGAGCAGACATGAAAAGCGACGTCATACAAAGTCAGCCAAAGTCGAGCTAAAAACCTCATTTAGAAACTAAAATGATTTTGCAACAGCTGATAAAATCTGTTCGTGCTAGTTATCATGACGGCTGGCATTCAACAGTGGCTGCTAACGCTGAAAAGCTACTTTTGTCTTTCGTTGCCTGAAATCCATTATTTCCCATTTTCTCAACATATTAGAAGTTAGAGTTGTAAATCTGCAGACAATATCAATTTAGATTGAATGTATTGCATTCTGTAAAACGTTTGACTATCTTATGAATCTGGAGAAAACTGAAAACATGTCTGAGATTCACAGCTTGCAGGAGGCAGTGCGTACCTAGCTGGACATCTGTGGTGAAGCGCAGCTTGTGGATCATGCTGATCTTGAAGGACTTATAATGGTGACTACTCAGCATGTCTTGAACTGTGGTGATGTCGATAGGAGGGTCTTCCTCTGAGCTCTCCTCACCCCTGGAGCCTGGAGAAAGGAGGACAACTAATGAAAAAAAATCTCATCTTCAAATCCTGATTTTAATCCATGATTTATAACTTTGAATTACAACTACACAAATACGCAAAATACCATTGTAATCTCTTTTCAGCCATCAGTGCAGTTAATTTGTTTTTTTTTTATGTGGGATGTCTTTTCCGAGTTTATATTAGCAGGGATAAATTTTTTAAAAATTCAAATTTTCACAGACCTAAATAAGAGTTTGGAGGGGGAAAAAGGTTGTGAAAGCAGTTCAATGTGGTAACTGGACTCAGTGTTCTGACAGCGGCACAAATGAGTTCAAATTGTGATGATTTTAAAATACAGAGAAGAACATTCATCACAAAAGTCCTGAAGAACAACGACAGACTCAGGTGACCATTGAAGACTTTGGGATTTTTTGCTGTTTCTGGTTAAACAAAAACTGTGTGTCACTTAAATCTATTTTGGTAAAACAACAAAAAAAACATTGGGCCTCATTCACCAACAGTTCTTAAGAACAAATTTGTTCTTAAATCCTACTTATGCACTTTTTATGAAGATTGTGTCTTTCATCAATGTTTTCTTATGTGGGATTTGTGCTTAGGTAAAAACAAATCCTACGAACTCTCAACGGCATAACTGTTCACTTTTGAGTGCTGACATGTGTGTGTGCACAATAACTGGATATCTTATTTTCTTAAATTCAATGATTTCTATCTACAATTATTCAATGATTGTTCATTATCTTCATTATTTTACAATAAATAAACTATATATGAAGGCTTTAAACTTACTTTTACACTGATTGAATATACATACATACAAACATTATATATATATAAATATATATAAAAACACATATTTCCCCATATATTTTTTAGATATATATCTTTTTTTGGCCTCAGATTTGAGATCAAGTCACTTCTTACTGACTTGGTCTCCTGCACATCCCTCTCTGGTTGCAGCCTTAACTGAATGTGTTCTCATGCTGCACCTTTTTTGTCTGCAGCTCTGCGTCCACTGCTGACACAACGAAATAATACTTATCGTTTAGAGCTCCCTGTCTGCTGCAGTACCTCCACTGAGGTTTTTTGCGCTTGGACTCCGCTACTTCATTCACTTTAACCTTCTGTTATGGCGTTTTATTTCACTAACAAATTCTCTACAGTTTGTGTGTGCACACGACCCCGCAGCCCTGTGACCCTTCATGGGGACTGGCAGGGTGTTCTCTTGTGCTAAATAGGACCAGCTGGCACACGCTCGCTACTTACGAAGAAAATGGGATTCATCAGTTTAAGAACACGGGTGCGAACAGTTCTGGGGTTTAAGAACAACGCATTTATATGACGCAGAGTTTTCTTAAAGCAACTTAAGAAAGAATCTTTAAAAATACTTAGCAAGATACTGGTGAGTGAGGCCCATTGTCCCTAAAATTCATGGGAAAAATCTGCGGTCTTACATCTGAGTGGAGAAAATCGTAAATCTTTTATAAAATAAGAAGAAACCGTTCAAACGGTCATATCTACAACTCCTGGCAGGTAATATCTGCTGCAGTGAAGCTGGTGGAGGGTGACTAACTATGAATCCGTTCAGTGACAAGATGAAGCAGTTGTGGTGGTTGTGTAACCCGGCTGACTCAGCTGTAATGGAATGACTTACTGTTTTCTCGGACCAGGCAAAACTCCAGCGTGCTCTGGGTCTCCAGCGTCGAGTCCAGATCTACTGCAATGTTTGGTTCTGTCTGCTTCTCCAGACGATACATGGGCCCTGCAGAGGAGCAACGGAGTTAGACGACAGCAGCTAATCTCCGCTTTTCTTGTTCAAAGTTTCCGAGGCGGGTGAAGGATCCCAGTCACTCTTATTGATGCTACTAATCTCCATCTAAAGGGATAATTTAGTTTCTTTCACAACTTATTTTCAGTTGAGTGTTCAGTTATTAGTCCTTCTGGTAATAATAAAACCATATTTAGAATATTTATTTAATATTCTGACTTTACAGTGTTAGTTTCTTTCCCAACTTTTTACTTGTCTGACTGCCTGCGTGTGTTTGTGATTTCACCAGGTTCCAATTACTGTGTGAGTACAATGTTGTCGTAACTATAATGTAGGCATGAGATTAACAGTCAAGTCTTATTAAATCATTTACCATAGACAGACTGATGTGGAGGGAAAGTCAAAAGGAGCTCATTTAAATCTAACTTAATGATGAGAGTCGTACGTTGTACGCTCCGAGATGGGCTGGCAGGCGCGACACGCTCTGTGTGTGAACAGAAACACGCATGTGAGCCACAGCAGCTCAACAGAACTATGCACGCGTGATGCTCAAGCATCCAGCGTGTCTCAGGCATCACGCCTTGCCACAGAAACAGAGTTAAGGCTTGTGAAAAAGTAAGATTGTATTTA
>JAQLOL010000011.1:1570024-1585799 GCA_029783665.1 Naso thynnoides | reverse complement strand
CCTCTGATGTCCATTCACTGCTCTCGGTCTGCCTGCAGCCTTTTATTTAGCTGAGCTGTCACCACCAACGACCCTGCAGGCCGCCTACGTGCTGCTTTCAGGAACCTCCGTAAATCACAGAGTTGAGGCCGAGCAGTCGTGGGACATCAGAGAGAAAATCAGAGGACATTTTCTCCATAAAATATGACCCGACTTTGCGAAAAAAAAATGCTGTTTTGTGCAACATTGTTAATGAGCAACGTTTAATTTCATTTTTTAAAGCAGTTGCAGTCAAAGTTGGTGTTGCTGTAGGTCAGACATTTCAGTTTTTGTCTCGTACAGTGCTGTGTCTAGATGTTCTTTCACTAGCTCCTGCGACTACATTGTAGTGTCCAGTGATACGTGTCCGTTACAGACATTGATATTAGCCGTCAAAACCTCTGCGATCATGACAAACTTTGAACAAATCATTTGTCTTTTAGCACTACTCCACAACTACTGAGATCATCTTAAGCTTATTGAAAATTTTGGTCACACAACAGAAAAAACAAGATTGGATTTGTGTTTATGTTTGGTGTGTTTGGTTTGGGGTTTCTGTTTTTTACCATCCTCGTTTTGGTGTAGCTTATTACACAAAAAAGTCTTAGTTTGGGTAAATGAAAAAAACCTCCCAAAAAACGAAGGTTTGATAGCTGTCCCTAGTTTGTAGATGTCGTCACTGTTTTCAGTTGCTTTCCTACACACAACACTAAGTTTTTAAACAAAGGTTTTTTCAGTTACATACATGAAAATGCTCTGTGCCTACAGCACATATCTGTCCTCATGGTAGGTTTTTAACAGGGCCCGACTGATTCTGGTAATTGGGTGTGAGAAAGTTCTGATATCCGATATGTATCAGCTGATATTGTACATGTATAATCGCCGCTGAATGTGTTTATGAAGTACTTGTGACAAAAACTTGTAATGGAGGCAGGATGTCTGACGTCTTAAACTTTATTCCAAACCTCAGTGCACTGAAGATTAAACACTTTTTAGTTAGTCACAAGTTGCAAACTACATAATTACACCATTTCAAATCAGCAGTCCAGTCATTCTTTCCTGCCTCAAGACAGTTTTAATATCGTCCCACATTGGTGAACCATATGCTGATACCGATATATCTGCGACGGCCCAATATCGGCCAATAATATCAGCCAGAGGATATATTGGTCGGGCCCTAATTTTTAACTTAGCTTTTTTTCTCATTACGCTCAGATCTGATTCTTAGTCTGGTAACTTAAATCAAGTTGTCTTTTTTGTTTGTTTGTTTTTGAATAATTTGTGAAAACCACAGTCAACCCAAATTCAACTGAAATTCATTTGTAAGGCTGTGAACCAGACTTTCACTCGTCCACAGTCAGTGTTTCCCAGCAGCATGGACGCTGAAAACACTGGAACATCGGACAACAACCACCACTTCTTAGGCAATTGGAATTTTTCGGATGACTCAAAACACAACAGGAACCAGCTCCAGCACTGGCTTCTCATTGTTTATCGTTAATTTAATCCATTAGAGCCTATTAATATTGAATTTTTGACCTAAGTAATAATAATAATAATCAATAGTGGCTGATATTTGTTTTTTAGAATAATATACATCGCAAATGTTGCCCCTTAAATGAAATTTTAACAAAATTTGTGAACAAGCTGTGTAGAAAGTGGGGCATTTTACGATGTGAAAATTTTCTCGCCCTCTGGTGGATGAACCACGCACTAGTGACACAGCCTCCACACGACAGCGAACGTTGCATTTTGGTTTCTTTCCCGGCATTTCTTCCAATATAGATGATGAACCAGAAATTCTCACGTACCGTCTTGGTCGTGTCCTCTGTTCCTTGAATATATTTTATCATGTTTTTTTACATCTCCAGTTTTACTTTGCTGTCAAAGCCATCTGAAAACGTCCATGTTAACCTTTGTGTGTCTGTGTGTGTAACGTCCATTTTCACTGCGTCAGAATCATCAGTGTGACAGAAGCCGTGCTCTCCATTCTGCTGCCTGTCTTTGAAATTAAGGAGTTGAAATTCAATCATGCAACGAGTAATAACTCCTGCGATTACTCCAGCAAGGTGTTTATTTAGTGCAACTTTTCCACTGTTACCACAGTATTGTCTTGTAAAGCATAATACTAATAAGAAGAATGTCCCAGTTTTATTCAGTTGTTTTACTCCAGTTGTTTCAGAAGGAAATCTGTTACAAAAATGCATTGTTTTACTTTTTATCTGTCTGCAATATTATCAAGTCAGCAATACACGGTAAACTCATGTTATTTCCTATTTTTGTTTGTCTAATTTATTAGTCATTTCAGTATTGTAAACTTGCTCTAAGGACTCTGATGTGTTCAGAAATGTAACCTGAAAAAAATTAACATTTGCACTGCTGACGTGTTTAATAAGGGTGAAAGGAAAAAAAACAGCTTGTGACTGTGTGAAGCTCTGCGCTGTGATGGGCCACACGTCTGGTTTCTCAGCTGTGGTGTTTGCTTTCAGCTAGTGTTACATTTAACAGCTACTTAATAGTGTCTGCATTAACAAAAAAATAACAAACTGCTTAAATATGTCTTTTAGTTGGCATGCATGGTGACATGAGATGTCAGGTTTCTGTAGGACAGTCATATTTGTACTTTATTGACCAGAAGTCACAGATTTTGTCTCATTAATAGATTTTATTTACTAAAAAAATGAACAAAATGGCATCAGTTGAATTTGTGTTTTAAGGAAGTTTTATTAAACTGATGAACTGAAGTCCTCGAGCTATGATTGGATTTTATTTTGGAGAGCGAGGTGATGTCGCTCAACTTCTTGTTTGATCAGTGTCTGTTTTAGAGTCAGACAAATCTGTTGCCCTTCATTTTTGAAACAGACTTTTAGCAAAATTATCACAGACATGGTTCTTAAAGCCTCCCTCCAGTCAAAAATGTGTTGAGCCTAATGTGATTTCACTTCAGTATGGGGCTGGGCAACACAGCCTAAAATTAAAATCCCCATTATTTTCATACCACGTTCAATTTTCTGTTTTAATCGATTTTTTTTTAAACTAAAGACAAGGAAATGATTTAAAATACATTGTTTTTATTTCAAACAAACATGAATTTCCCTATTTGGAATTAAGTGCGAACCCAGCTTTAACCAAACTAAACTTTTTTTTTTTTTTTTAAATAAAGGTTTGATCAAACAAAGATGAATCCCCTAATTTTGGATCAATAAAGTGCCAGCCCGACTTTCACCAAACTTCACTTATATAACAAATAAGACGTCAGAGCTAAAAGAGAGCCATAGGCTACCATACTCACCCCAGTGAAAGGGAAAAATCGATTTTCACACTTTTATTTTTTTGACACGATTTAAACATTAATTTGAACTTAAAGTTGATTTATTGCTCAGCCCCACTTAAAAATTTGACCCTCACTCTGTGCACAGTTTGACTGTAGAGGGCAGTTTTCACCTGCTGCCTGAGGCATTTTCTTTATGCATATTTTAATCTTTGCAGAAGCCGAGGAATACCAAACTTGCAATTATTCAGCTTTGTTATTTAAAAATAAATCACGATGTTACATAAGGAAACAAAATGCTGTTTCCTGTAGTTGTCCATCGTAGATCAGCAACGCTATTCCTGCATGAACAGTCGGCGTGTTGAAAACTTTAGCATTTGACTGAAAATGAAAATTTGAGATCAAGGAGTTTTTTAAAATTTCTCCTGCGCCAACAAGAATTCTTTTGGTTGTAGTCTGCTTCATTTGATCACTGTGTGGAAGCCTTTTGCTTTCAAATATGATCTGCTCATGTAAATATCATATCAAATCATGAAGGGAAATAGTTCTACAAAAAATAACACTGTTTTAGTAAAAGTTTGTGTGGTTTGCTTTGAAACTCCCGAACCCGTCCAACAGAGCAGCAGCCTGATCAGCTTTAATGAATCTTACGAACTAGTGCAGTGCCTGGTGAAAACTGAGCTGTTTGAAAGGGGCTGATGAGTGTCCTGTGCTATTTTATCTGCCATTAGCTTCCTTCAGCGGCGATACGAGTTCTGTTACATCAACATTTCATGGGCTCAGTGGAGTCGAGACCTCGCGTTAGACCGTACATCCCTCAAAAGTGCAACTTCAGGGAATTTAGTTTGACATCAAACTCGAAGAAGCTGTCGCCAAACGCCAGGTCTCACTTCTAAGAACATGAAAGGTTTAAAGCGTGTGCGTTGGAAGGTCTAGAAGTTTTCCTTGAGCAGCTTTAGCTGAAATTACAGTGTTTTGGAAGTATTGAGCCTACGACACGATAAAGAAGACTTGGATTATAGCACATAGAGCAGTAGAGTTTTTTGGATGAAGGTTTTTAGATGGTTTTGATGTGTTAAATCTGTATCTCCATAGACTGCCAGCAAAAGCAGCTGAAGTGTGTGGCTTGCATTTTTTTGGGAAAAAATCTGTTTACTGTAAAATTATGCCGGAAGGTAAAAAAAAGTCTTCGTTAATTTAAGACATCTGAGGGTGAATAACTGATGTGCAAAAAAAAAAAAAAAATCTTTCGCATGAAATATCACTTTTAAAAGGCTGTGAGGCAGCATGTGTCGCCCACGCTCAGTTTCTGGAGGAGCATCAAAGACTTTTACGCAATTTCAGTTGTTGGATTCCAGATTTTTAAATTTTGAGCCACTCTCTTTTTGTACTCTGAACATTTAATGTACTATGTTAAAAGGTTTCATTTAACGGGTCTGTGTAACATTTATCAGTTTAATTTTCCACAATTAAAATGAAAAATTGAAAGCTGGCAGATTGAGTTCAATTTTTCTATTTTCTGTTTTTCGTTTGTCAGAATAATGTATGATTAAGATGCTGGAGTCGTTTTTTCTAATTTTCTATTTGTGGAATTTTGGATAGAAAAATGGAAAATTGAAAAATGCAAAATAGGGAAGTTTCCGTTTCAGTTATGTGTCGGGCTGTCTGAGAGGGCGGGATCTAAGCGCCTGACTCATCTTACGTCTGATTGGCTGTCGGCGCCACTCGTCCCACATGACTGAGCTTACATTTGATTGGCTGGCAGGGCCGCCACCTGGCTGTGCACTCTTGTAATTACCCTCAGCAGAGACACAACTTGCGTTACCACATAGCTGAGTCTCAGAGTTATATCTGAAATTCTTCTCAAAGCAAAGGAGGGTAAAACCTCCGCTCTACAGCGACACTATCATGACCAGCGCCATCTTTGTTTTGAGAGGAGTTTCAGGCTCTGGCAGACCAAAAACCCCTTGTTAGTGAAAACTATGCAATATTAAATAATAAATAATAAGAATATTACATAAACAAATGTTAAATAAAAGGCAAGTCCAGTCCAGAAGGATAACAACCATGGCGATCCGACAAGTACTGCTTTTTTTTTTTGGTGAGTATTTCACAGGAGTCCACTAAGCATCAGGGCAGCTGTGTAGTAACACAAGCTGAGTCTCTGTTGAAGGCAAGGCAAGTTTATTTACATAGCAGCGTTCAGACACAAGGCAATTCAAAGTGCTTCACAGAGGCAAAGGAAATACATTAGAAATCAGATAGGAAGAAAAGGTTAAGATTGAGATTCAAAGATAGTAAAAGCCAATGCAACAAATAAAGGTTTGATAGAAATTGCATTTAAAAGAGAATGAAATAATTAACTTAACTTAGTTCATCATTAATTATAAAAACTGATTATATAAATTAAGTAAAATGAAGGTGACAGATCACTGATGTAAAAAAGAATTGACATGTAAAACTGTTACAACAAAAGCAGAAAGAGGCGAGATAACTGTGGATTAAATGAACTTTCATATCAAACTTATTGGAAATCAGCCCCAGTGAACAGGAATGTTTTTAGCCCTGATTCCATTGAGTTCACAGTTGGAGCAGACCTGAGGTGTTCAGGAAGCTCGTTCCACAGGTGGGGAGCATAAAAACTAAAAGCTGCTTCTCCTTTGTTTTGTTTTGATCCTGGTAACACTGAATAAATCTAACCCAGATGACCAGAGGGGTTTGGATGCTTCGTAACAGATGAGTATATCAGAGAAGTATGTAGTGAAGCTATCTGGCTACCTAGAACATACTTAGTTTTAATGTTACGTGAGTCACTTTTTACTCTAAATGCACATTTTGGTAGAGATGCCAACTCATGGGGAAGACTGTTTAAATAATGTTAAATATAAAAAATATATCCTGAGAGTCATATATATCAGTGATAGTTAGTTTTGCTTTGGACAAAACGCTACAGAAGCCGGCCTGTGGAGCTATCATGTTATCCTTGTTATGCTACATAAACACATGAGGATGGCAACCGCTCCGCTGACTGGAAAAAAACCCAAAACAACTGTAGAAGTAAGACTGTCACTGATAAGTTGATCAGCTGAGATACTGTATAGTGAGTCTGGAATAACTGTGCTGCTAAAAATGTTTCTGTACCGTCAGAAGTTCCAGCAGCAGTGATGTGATTTGAGCTGATCGATATAAATCCGTCTTTTCCTTCTCCTGCAGTGATGCTGGAGGACAGATGTGCAGCTGTGCAGCTGCTGCCTGCAGATCTTCTCACCTCATCTCAGGATTTTCCTTCAGTCAGTCCTCTGCAACAAACACTCAGCATTCACGATTATTCTTCCAAACATGTTTCAGTCCCAAGTTTGTCCATCATTCAGCACTGCACCAGTCAACTGTAGTGACACAAAGCTGCAGTGGTAACCCATCCATTAATAATCTCCTCAGTCCAAAAGTTATTCATCAGGAGGAACAACAGTGTTAGACAGACGCAGCCTGTGATTTTGTACTTGTTTGTGCCTAACAGTAAAAGGAACCTTGCCTGCAAAAGCAGCTGATTTTATCCATGTTGTAACTAGTTAAATTAGAAACACTTGCGAGAGATTAAGAGAGTTTGTGCCATTAACACAAAAACAAGCTTTGTGATTTCGAGAGAATGTCATTAAAAAATATATCGCAAACTCGTCTGTTCTGGACTTTTGTAAATCTCAGTTTAATTCATGTGCGTATCAATAATATTTTCTGACTTTAAAACGAGTTTGGAAGTCAGTCTTCCTCCCATGTGCAGCTTACACAGGTGTGGTGTGGAAACTTGAATCCAGCACACATGACAACGATACAGAAGCAGCAAGTGTGCTTTTAAGATTTCCCTCTTTTTTTTTCTTTAAATTTAATTTAAAAAAATTTTTTTTATCGCCTGATATCAGACAGAACAGTGAACTTTTTACAGTTGCCTGGTAGATAATGAAGTATCTTGCAACCGATATATTGGTTTGCCGATACTGGCCTATTGCAGATATATTAGTATTGGTGTATACATGTTCTTCAATAATATTTAAAGTGTTTTTTAAGGCTGGAAAAAATGCTTGGACTAGTAATTTAAAATGGTGTAATCATGTAGTTTGTCCACCATTATTTAATGGGTATTAAATGAAGTGTTTACTGGTCAGTGAACTGATGTTTGGAGTAAAGTTTGTTGGATATCCTGCCTCCATTACATATCTTTGTCACACATATTTGACAACCACATTAAAAAATATTGCATATTGAATATCAGCCAATATATTGGATATCAGAATTTTCTTACTCTTTAATATCTGTATCGACATCAGCCCCCAAAATCCCATATCAGTTGAGCTCTGGTATCTTGTGTGGAAAATGGACCTTTTAACCGGAGAATTTGTGATCACTCCTTTTTCCAAGTAAGTGAATACTTTTAATTTAAAAAGGCCTTTGCCCTCTCTTCTAGTGCCACCTTAAGGGCAAATTACATGAGCAAAAATGTCCTAGAACAACAAAATTGTCTGTACATTTGCTTCATCCAACAGTCCTGTGGTGTAATGAAATTCGCAGCTGCTTACTGCCCAAACTGAGTTTTCAGTTTCCTGGGCTTTAAAGCCCAAAGTATATAATTGTGGCTGTCTTCCACTGGCCAGGATTTATACACGAGTTGAAGGTTCTAAAGTGGTTGGTGGTGAGACGGTTGGTGATTCATTTCTCCTGCAGTGTTTCTGTTTATTTTTTCCTGTATGGTTTACGCTCCAATGAGTCAATTAGCTCTCCAGCAAACACATGGCTTCTGCCGTCACTGTCACCACAGGAGCTTTTCGGTGTGGAGTAAACATCAGTGGCTGATAGACATCTGGACCTGGATCACTACACCACCGCAGAAGTCAAAGGCGGAAAAAAAACCCCCAACAAACGTTTGATCTTGCTTTAGCATGTTGTGCACACAAGGGCTGTTTTGTTCTGAATCCCAGCTGCAGCTGTTCCAGCCCATGAAAGTGGTTTTAATAATCCAGAAGAATTGAAAATTTCATTAAAGAATTACAAAATTAGAGGGCAAATTGAAATGCTCATGGTATCAATGTTTAGCGTTGCGGCTGTGGAGGACCACAAAGGTCACAGAAATTGTAATAAAGCATGTCTTTTGTTAAAAAATAATTGTACAATTAAAAACAGGAAATAATCAATTAGTTTACAAATCCATCCATCCAAAGGCCTTTCATCGTCAAAATGAATTTTAAAAGAGTCATCCACAGGTTTGTTTCTTCTTGCTTGGACTATTGCATTTCTTGTATCTTGGAGTAGACCAGGTGTCTATTTGTGTGATGCAAGCAGACGCGCCCAGCATCATGTAAACAAACTGAGCACACAGGTGCACAGCTTTGAAATATGTGGGCATGGTAGTTTTTTCAATGTTAAATCCCAAATAAATCGGTGAAACTCCAATGATGTGGATGTTTGTTTTGTCAGCTGTGGTTCTGTGTCCTCACTTGGTCCTGATCGCAAGCTGTAATAGCCCACAATAACTGTTATAGTTACAAACTCACGATGTAGCCTAACGGCTAATTTAGCTATCAGTGGCTGAAGCTGATTAAATATTATTCCTCTGATTTTTTTTTTTTTGTTGTTGTTGTTACTTTGGGTGAAGCTTTTGCTTCTCAGCACAGATGGAGGTAAAGGCAAACTCGCCTCAGGCATTTATTAAGACATCTTTGGTTAGTTAGCCAAGCCAACTTCTATTAGCTAACATGCTAACTAATTGTAGCAAACCCTGCTGGCTTTCCAACTGCTTCTTCTTCTCCTTCGGAAACATGACCACATTGCACTGGGGTAGCCTATACAGGAGTAAAATGTAGGGAACATTGTATGTGCACTGACGTTTGCTGTGCATTGTGGGTACTTCATACTGCACTATATAGTGAATTAAATTATCCACTAAGAATTCAAACACTACTACAAAATGGCAAACGCACTATATGGTGCTATAGTGCACTATTTCTGTGAAAGGAAACAGTTTCGGACACAGAGAGAGTCTTTGCGGTGGCTGTCGCTAACAGTCCAGCTGTTAATATCAGAACCGCAGACACCTGAAGTTTTAAATAGTTGCTTAAATAACCATGCCAGTGTTAGTACATGTCATTGTGCTTTGTAAACATCAGCCACATAGGTTACATAAACCCCACACATTTTTCCAAAAACAACTTTATTTGTGAGATATCGTCTTTATTTACATTATGTCATCACTCAATAAACGTTGCAGAAAGTGGCTGAAAATGTTTATTAATGTTAGTTTAAAAGAACGTCAGTGTCAAAATCCTTCTTCACGCTTAAATTCAAGGTAGGAAGGTAGCTTGTAAGTAACTATTTTTCCACGCGTAATACTTTCGTCTCAAAGGCTCCTGGTTCCCCTTACTCTCGATTGGCAGTTTCTGACCAAATAAATGCTGACATAATTCTAAGAAGGGTGACTACCTTTAACTTTCTTGTGTCCTATAGTGTCTTTATGCCCTGTTTTAACATAAATAACGGCAGGGTTTTAAAAATGCAGTCTGAGATATACTGAAGTATACACATGGTTGAGTTTAACAACGACATTTGTAGAAAACAGGCGCAATCTCTGCAAATGGTAAGAAGTCAAAAATAGACTGGCATGGCCCTTTAAGACCCATCTCTATGCAATGGCTTTTAATTCCAGTAGTGTTTGACATTTAATCGTGTAACTGTATTTGTAAGCTCCATATATGAATGAATGGCCTTGTAGGTGATTAATAAAATTTTAAAATACATTCTAAAAGTAACAGGCAACAAGTGCATCGATGTTAAATTTGGTGTAATATGACACGACCTCTTGGATTTGGTTAATAATCTGCCTGCTGAGTCCTGTATAAGTTGCAACTGTGACACTGATTGGGAATTTAAAACAGGTAAAAATAGAAAAATTGTAGTCTAAGTATGAGATTTCTTGTGTTTTCAATACTTTAGATTGAGCCCTTTTCATTCACAGAGGGAGCTGGTCCTCTTTAAAGCATCAGATCAGCAAACTTGTATATGGACTTTTATTAATTGTCCGTGCAATTTATTATGTCAAAAGGCCAGAAGAATCTAGTTAAAATGTGGTCAAATCTAGTCAGTATAATAGAAATCATTTTTTGTATCGTTTTGTCACTGTTGTTTTAAATAGGTTCCCTGTAAAGCAGGGAAAAAATGCGTGATGGGGGTTTGAACAGAAGCCACGATTTGTCAGGAAGACCTGAGTCCAATTCATCTTGTCGACTTCTGCCGTGTGTTGGTGCCACCACAACTACTTTAAGACCGCTGACAGTTTTCCAAACCTTTCAAACTGCTCATATTCATCAGTCCGACAACATTATAAAAACCGTTTACTAGGACGTCAACTGCTAATGATCTTCTAAGAAACTGTTTTACGGCTCTCTTTAACTAAATATTCTTATTAAATTCCTTTAAATGATGGAAATAAATGTGTTGGGCACATGTCTTCAAAGACTCCTCTCTGTGCCTCGGCGCTCATCTTCATACATGTGTTGCATTAATGCAGCAGTGAGTGGCATCCTGTTAGTTAAGATCAAACCTTCTCTTGTCTTTTCATCTGTTTATACAACAGCTGGTGGCAAATTAGTAGAAGTGTTAGAGTGCGTTAATTCAGTTTCACTCCTAACTAACAGGGCACCATGGTCGAATTATCCCCGTACAGGCCCTGGAGCAAAAATTAGCTGTGGGCCTACAGCGTGCTGCAAATTACCATTTATATAAAGTGCAGATGAAGATGATCTCTGTAAAAGTGCAGTGTCTTCAATCGAATTATGCCGCAAGCATCATCATCATAAACATTATTATTCCGCATGAATAGTGAAGTAAAGAATTTTTTTTAAAAAACGGACAAAAGTGATTTACTTCCGGTACCTTTTTGATTCTAAAATTTCACAAAGTGATAATCTGAGTCTAAAAATAACATTATGTGGTAAATAAGCGAATCACAACAAGCACACAGGACCGTTTAGAGTTGTTGGAAAGTTTTTCTGATGACTTTAGTGGAGGCAGGCTAGCACTTCCCATTGACTACCAGTATTTGAGCTAAGCTAATTAGCAGTGGGTGAACTCTGCCCGTCTCTTCCTTGTTACTGCACGAACTTTTGAAAGAATCGTACTTATCTTTTTTGTCGGGAACTCAGGAGGAAGGCAAATAACAAAAAGGGAAAAAAAAGTTGTCATGCCCTTTTTAAGGCTTTTGCCATTTTTATGTGACATTATTACCATAACCCTCATTTGAGAACCATTAATACAATTCAAATATTTTTTCTAGGTGATACTTGCACACAGCCATGATTGAATTTAATTGTAGTTTGACGTTATTTTGATGTAGGCCCATTTAAGTGTATTTCAGTTTCACCTGTTTCTCTCGTTCTTGTGCCACCTCTGCATTCTCATCTACAAAGTGTGGTGAACTTCAGTTTTTTGACAAGGCGTGAGGACTGTCCACTGTGGAGTTTGACCCAATCTCTGTTTTAAAAAATAGGAGAGATTTGCTTTCATTGTAAACCAGCATATAAGACCTCATTTCAAAATAGCTGAATCTGATGAAAGGGGTAATAAATGCACACTCCTTCCAGTTAAATATTAATATGATGCACACGTTTACGTCTCAAAATAAGTTATTTGCTTAACAGGATTAACTGTAGATATTTCTAAACATTATTATTGCTGAAAAATAGCATAACCGGACTTAAAATAATAAAATGTTATCTGATGTGTTATTTCATCCTTCCTCACATAAATTTAATTACATTTTACAGACTGTGATGATGTAAGGGGCATAATTCATTATTGTACAGTCAGGTCAAGTACGTTTTAGATAAGCTTGTTGTAACTAAACGCCATGCCACTGCGGTGAATCGATCCCGGCATTAAAACACTCATCAATGAAAACGAGACATTATCTCTTTTTCTTTAGAAAAAAACAGCTGAAATTCTAAATCACCAGTGAGATGTCATTTCATGTTCTTTTTCTAACTTGTTTTTTTTAATAAAAACTAAAAATTTTAGGCTACAGGAGCAATTTGAGCAATGCTGTTTTCTTAATCTACTTATTTTTTTTCTACTTATTTATATGAGAATCTGACAAATAGGCTACTTTTGAAACTTTGAAGAATTGTTGAGACAGATTAGGCATTTTTATAGCCTCACACAGACTTGGACAAGTCTAAAAAGTGTCCTCGCCCCTCCTCAACTGAACCTGACCTGTGTGCATCTCACAATATTTCCGTTAATAAAAACTTCCTCCTGCTCCTGTCATGACGATTTCTATCTGTGAGCCAGTGCAGCATGAACAAGAGAGCAGACAGCTGATGAATACTGATTTTTATTCCTTTTCACACAGATGATATCAGGCTTGCAGGGAAAAAAAATGATCAGTCATCGATGGTTTATGTATACATGTTGTTTCTGTTTCAGTGTTAAATAGCCTGCAGGGCCTCTAAAATGTTACCTTCGGTTATTAACAGTGAAACGTGGCTGTGAATCTGTGTTGTGAAGGCAAATCAGCAAACAGCACTCATGACGGTGTGGGTCAAATAAATTTAAAATCAGTGTACATGTGACTGCGGATTTCATTTTGGGTTTTCTCACACTGACAAAATGAGCTCATAGTCTGCCGTTCACACCTTAACACACAGAGTAAGATGTGTGTGTTTAGAAGGATGTGGGTTGGACAAACGATTCAGAAGTGTAATATTTCCATATCGATTTCATAATAAAATGTCCAGAAGAATTCGTCTCAGCCTGAATATGATGTTTTGCGGAGCAGATGATCCACAGAAAGGCTAAAGCCTGACGTCGTTACACCCACAGTGTGAACAGGGCCACAGCCAAAATGTTTGAAAGCCGTGGCTCTCGACTGAAGTACACGTCTCACAAAATTATGACATTTTTTAAAATCTCACCTTATTTTTATTTTTAATTTGAATATTTACAGATTAGTTGAATATTCAAGTAAATTCAAATCCACAATGCACAATTCTAAATTTTTGGGAAATATCCAAACCAGCCACGGGTTCGAGATACGTCTGAGTCTAAGTACACCCGGGAATAAATTTGTGGGAACACGATGTGGACTGAAACATATTAACAGTGTTGGGGAATAACTAGGTGCATGTAACTAAATTACATAATTTAATTACAAAATAAATGTAATTGTAATTGTGTGTGTGAGACAGAATGTGTAAATAAATGACAGTTATTTTTCAAAATGTTTATGATCACAATATTGGATGTCTTCTGAAAAAAGCTTCAGCTGTATTTTGAACAATATCCGTTTTGTTGCTTTGCATGTTTTTGACGTGCACAGTTTCTTCTTTGGTCATTTCCAGTCAAGACTGTTCAGTTTGATCCAGTTCTGATGCTTTTCATTGATTCTTTTGTTTGAATTTGCAGCATCTGTCATTAACACCGCCTGGATTAAACACTGGAAAACGTTTTGTTAAAGATTTAGAAAAGAAATTAAAATGTAATAAACAGTAATTGAAATATTTGCATTACTAATTACATTTCAAAGGGGGTATCTAGTAATCTGTACCCTATTCCATTTCCAAAGTGACATTACCAACCCTGCATATAAATATTAAAAGTGTTGGACTCGGCCTGTAAAATACCACATGTGAAGGTTTTTAGCCTCCTTGTTGTTGCTCAAGTTGCTAAAAAAAATCCCAAATTTCCAGGAAAACAAAGGAAGAAATGACCTCAGTGTCATCAAAACTAGCTCCAGTCAGCTGCAAATGAAAATGTTTTTGGGGGTATGACCCTGTAACTGCACGCAGGTATTTTTAGGATTTGGTCAGCCGACGCGTTTCAGACCAGCGCCGTTCATCAGCGTTGAAGTGTGTGTGAATATTTTTCACATCAAACATGGCCTCCAGCCTCCAGCCTTCCGTGGGCTTCGCACGCCGACTCAGCTGCTCGTGGAGGCGGATCCATCCAGACGGCGGGGACAGACCGGCGGAGGACCGGGGGGTGGGTGGGGGGGGAGGTTCTCCCCTCTTTGCGCTCGGCTCAGCTCAGGATGGCGCACCGAGTTTAGCGCTGCCGGCCGTCTTCAGCGCAAACATCTGGATCCACATCAGATGATGCTTCCCCCCTCGGCCGATCCCTCCCGGATACCGAGACCGTGAGACGGTTTCATCCCGACGCACTGACTCATCCGTCTTTGTGCCGCGGTGACGAAGACGCACCGACGCGCGTGAGCTCCATGGTGCGTCCGGAGAGGCGCGTGCCGGCCAGCGACCCTCACTCTGCCGCGTGCTTCAAGATGCTGAACGACATTAAAATAGAGGATCGTCTGCGGATCGATGCGAGCTCTCTGCATGATCTGATCGGTGAGTTCAACTTTTTTTTTTTTTTTTTTGGTGCTCACCGACTTGACCGATTTTAGACGCTTAGGAGATTTGAAATGGATTTAAAATGCAGTTTCCGCCCTTTAATCAGCCTCAGCCTTCTGTCTTTCTTTGCTGAAACTGATTTTTATCGTATTTAAATGTGACCTGATTAAATGTGGTTATCTTTATCTGGTTATTAGGCTCACAGGCCTGTTGCCTCTTATATTTTCGGCTGTTTCTTATGGTGCATTCATGCATAATTTAGCCAGTTTTTTTTAAACAATTAAAAAAAAAGTTTTTTTGTGGAGAGAGTTTACAGATGGTGATTTCAGAGAAAACAATCGCAGACGTGGCCTGAAGGATGAAAGTTTCATAAAATCCAATAAAAAGTGTTTTAACTCCTTTCAGCACAGTTTGTTTTTCTGCATGCGTGCTGTTTGTTTTCTGTTTTCGCTCCAACATCTGATCAGTTCTTGACCTTTTTTTAAAAAAAAAAATTCATTCTGTTCCAATAACCTACAGACATGAGTAAATTCAAATTAAATTCATTTTGCTCCCAGTTGTTGTTTTATTTAACAGGCCTAACCCTTTTTTAAAACTTCATGACACATTTGGTCTGTAGCCTATAAATGTTAAATCATTCTTATAAAAATGTAAATGGACATTTTCCACGAATGAAAGAATGAATGTATGAAAACTCAGGTTACTTATGTTACACGTCACCACGGTGATTTCCTAAAGGGCATTTCTATTAACGCTGCCATGAGGCGATCAGTGACGCTGGCCGTGACGCGATGGCCGCAAATTTAATGTATTTTTACCCCATTTGTTACAACTGAAAGAAAGTAAAAGTGCAGTCAGCTCCATTAGGCCTTTTATTTGTTTCATGTAGCCTCAGTCATCTGACACATTCGAGGGAAATACAGAAAAATACCAAATGAATCTTTGCGGTGTTTCACAGTATTTTCCCCCTGTAGGCCTCTTCATTTATTTATGTAGAATATATATATATATGTGTGTGTGTGTGTGTGTGTGTGTGTGTGTGTGTGAATGCTATTTTACTGGTAACTTTTTATTATTATTCTAGGTTACATACAGTCTGAGC
>JAQLOL010000011.1:1550446-1568218 GCA_029783665.1 Naso thynnoides | reverse complement strand
CTAATGGAAGTATGCAATTTGAAACGCAGCTAATCTGAGTTTCATGTCATGATCTGGGATTGACAGTCTCACTCAGGTTTAATGTTTAAAACTAACCTACATCATACTGGGTGTCTAATTCACACTTGAATGAAAATGCAAACTATTTTATCAGCACTGCATAGTAAAGCTCACGCTAGCCTTGCTAACAAGGATGCTAGCACTAGCCAGCCAACAGGGCTGCTTGGGTTAGCACTGGCTTTGTGGCCAGTGGTATCCAGAGCTGTTTAAGAGGTTCTGGCGCTAGCGACGACCTGTGTTATAATTTCAACTTGTGGTTGTTAGCTAGCGCTTATCAAAACGCTAGCGTATATTAGCCACTAACACCTACTTCAGCTAACTTAACTGGCAAATAAATTACTTGTCAACAGTTTACATACAGTTTACAACAAACCATGCCTTTCCACTAACTCAACTTGTAATCCTAACATAAAGATAAAGTTGGGAATAGATACGTTCTGTCCCTTCCTTTGGCTCTGTTTTCAGACTGTGACAGGGACTTTTTTGGCCAATCATAAGTCATTTCAAAGAGCGCATGCTCCTCTATGTTATGCTTCTTAGCGACAGGTGACGTTGCTACAAGCTGATTGGCTGCTGAAACAAGTGACATGCCTTTTAATTTAAAACTGGCCTCTGGCAACTTGATAAGGTGAGTTGCAGACAATACCATCAGTCAGCTTGATTCAAGCTAAGATGGACCAGTTTACACTGCTGCAACTTCCCCTGCAACTGTTTCATGTAGTTGTGAATCCTCCGTGTAAACTGGAATTAAAAGAATGAGCGAGAAAAAACGAAATAATGTGTGAGTTGGAGCAAAAACAGGAAGTGGAGGGTGCAGTAGAGTTGCTTCCTTTGGAGTCTCATGCTAAAGCTAGCTTGATTTTCAGATGCTGCCTACCCCAGCTTTAAGAAAACCAATACATAATAGACTTGCTCGTTGATTTCATACTGTCTAACCTCACATGGAGTAATACAAAAATGCTTATGTTATATATAATATTTAATAGTGATTTATCAGACTCTTAATTAATCTTAATGGATGAAGGATGTGCACTCTCTGTTGGCCAGCTCACATGAACATTAACTTTGTAAGCACACAATACTTAAAGGGCATCTCCAGTCATAATCAGTGTTTGCCTCATAAATCAAGTCCCCTATGATCAGTTCATCTCATACCATCCACACACCCAACTGCAGTGTGTGAACGTTTATATTCAGTTTTGCTCAAGAATACAGTGCTGAGTAAAAGTGCACGTATGGGCTCACGTATGAGCACCGGACGTATTTTAAAATCATTCTGTGGTTGCACGTTTCATCATTTTGACCGCTGCTTCAATTTTGAAATTCATTTTAAAAAGATAATTTAGCCAAATTCAAACTTATCAGCATCCGCGTTGTTCATATCTGGGTAGTCGTTGCAAGATAATTGACGCCACGAGCATGCTGAGGCGACTACCTGGATATGAACAATGCGGATGCCATTTTATGTCTTCTGCTAAAATAAAAAGGTCTGTTTGGTTCTACAGTTGGAACTGCTTCCATAGCAACGTAGCGTTAATGTGAGCTGTTTCCTGTTCTGGATCTGGACCCTGGTTGGGAAATGGGGACGAAGTTGATTCTGATTCACTTTACTAGCAGTAGTCAAACAGGACACGGGAGGCTCCACCTTCCCCATGAGAAGCTGCTGTCATTATTTACCAACACCTTAAGGTGGCACAGTTCAATGAAACAACTGCTTAACTGCTAAACTAACTGCTAAACTAACTGCTAACTGCCTGCTCACTTCCAGTCGCTCCACACATGCAAAACTTACTGGTCCCTCACTCACATTTGCTCTACCACACTCTCTTGAAGGAGCCACATTACTTCTGCAACAGTCGGGTACAGGCCTTATCCTCAGAATAAACTCTCAAACCAGCGGATCTGCCTGAAACTGTGACATTGTTTTGACATTAATGCTTTGAAAACACGCCACCCTCAGTTTGTTGATTCACCTTTTCAAAAAGTGAACGAATGATAGACACACAGACACCAAACTTCTTTCCAGGAATTGATATGACAGGATGTGAACCTCCGTAGTCTGCGGATGAGCCGGGTGTGAATAGCGTCTCTAACAGCGGTCTGTTATTCATAGCACAGAATGCTGCGATTGACCAATCAGAGTCAAATATTCAGACATTTGTGATGTGAAATGGAGAGTTTCAAACACAATCTGACATCACACAGCTGTTTCTAGGATTGTGTGTACTCTCCTGGCCTTTCTTGTTTATGCCTGAATGAAAGTCAATATCCAATAAATGGTGTCTGGTCTGTGGGTTTTACTGACATACCACATCCCTATTTCTCATAGTTTTATCCGTGAACACTCACTTTTCCACTTAAGCACCACCTCTGCACTCCATCCATGTCTGAGTATGGAGAGCTATAGCTCTAAACATGTCCCTGACATGAAGCTGTTTATGCAGTAGATTCGTAATGGGTCTGGGGATCAAAGAGTGAACCACAGCGGCAGAGCCAAACCACCAACAGGGGGTGGGGGGCACGCGCTATTCTGTTGTGTAGAACATAACCATCGGATTTATAGAGCATTGTAGGGTGGGATGGCATGTCCAAAGAGTTTGTTGAATAAATTATTTTTATTACCATTGACAAGCCAGAGAGAAAATAAGAACCAGATTCTCCCTGTCCCTCACAACAATAGTTCACATGAGACAGACGTCATACTGCGGACACTGTTTTATAAATCCCCCACTATGTAATGTCTTTACCCAGGGCTTGGCCAGACTACTGATTGGTTTATTGGTTTTGGTTCACTTCACACAGTAACTACTCTGTTTTTGTGCTTGCAGCCCACGTTGGCTGCTCTCAGTTACATTTAAACAATTTCATATAAACTCAGGATAACTTTTTTACTGGGTCATATTTTGTTTTTTTGACCATAATGTATTATTACGGTACCCTCAAGTATATTTTTGAGATTTGGGAATGTGACATTGATGCAATGACAATAAAATTCCAGTAAAGATGGTTTATTCCTGAATTTTTGACCATAAAGGACACTTACCATGTGGTTTAATAAGGTAGAAAAGATTTTTAAAAAAAGAGTAACTCAGCAAGTAAGTGTAAAAACACACAGCAGACTAACTTTCCATCCAAAGATGTTGCAAAGTGAGTCTCTGGTGTCAAAAGCTGCTGTCAGAAATGAACTCTGCAAAATGTCTGCAGTATCCGGTCCAGACATCAGAGTTGCCCTTTTACACATGAAGCACACAAGAGGACATGATCTCTGTCAAATGAGTTGTCACATACTGAAAATCATCTTTTTGATTTAAGCAAGGGATGGCATCTTGAGGAGAGTACAGGAGGCAGAGCATGATACGGCTAAAGATTCATCTTGATGCGTTGTTTGAGTCCTGTTAATAATACTACTGGGAACTTGGACATGTCTGCAATAACATCAAAAGAGTGAAGCAATACACAGCAAAGAGAAAAATTATGAAGCAGCTCCATGTAACACCATCAACACAGCAGTCGCTAACTTTGAATTTTTCAGAAAAAGACCTCTCCTGTTCACACATGGGTTCAATTGGATATTACTCAGATATTACGCATTAGTCTGTTGAATGTCCAACAGGCCAACAGATTTAAAAGTTTACCTTCTCATAAACAGCTCCTTCAGGAAATATCTAGACAATTCAGGGTAGCACTGCATGAGTAAAAGGCTTGGGTGTTGGATCTATTGGATGGGACTTTAGAGAGACTATATTACGCTAATGTTCGGGTCTTTGATTTTGGACTCCTATTCCTATAGACACAATTGACGGAACAGTAAAGTCTGTAGATCTTTGGGAAAGTGTGGCTCTCTGTCTTCCTTCTATTTTCTACTTTGTCTCAAAATAGTCTGTGTAGACTCCTCCTCCCCCTTTCCCTCCTCTGTGCGCACCTCCACACTCTGCTGTACTCACAACACCTTTTTGTCCAATTACTGACACAAAATAAACACAAGTAGGACACTGATAAAATGTTACTTAAAGCTCGCGCTTCTCAATCTTCAACACTACAAAGTAATGCGGGGACAAAAGTCCTTTAGCAGCAGTTTAGCTCACGTGCCCATGTTGAGGAAGTGCTAGGAATAAATGCACACAGAGGTAGTTTTCTTTTGTTGGACGAGAAACAGGAATGCAACAACTCTACTCCTGAGTCCTCACCTGCAGCAACTCAAATCAACTTGTGTCTGGTGCTTGCCTCTTTAGAAAAGCTAAACAAAGTTAACTTTCCTTCAGTCACCCCGAAAAGACACTTTATTTGAGTCATATTGAACAAAGTGCTGACTGTAAACCTGAGGCAGAGAGCAGGGCGCAGTGGTGTCTGAGCAGAGTGGGTGAGGGTGCGGGCACAGTGCCGTGTGCACCGCGCTGGCATGCCCATATAGGGAAGTCCAGCACGCATTGAAGTAACTGTAAAAACAGAGTTTAAGAAAAAAAAAAACCCTCTGAAACACAGCGTGCAGAACCAACTGAAACAAAATTTACTTCCTATTGCACATGCCTCATTATGTGACACTTTGGCATTGTTAAACACAACTACCTGCCATTATAACAGCATTTAACAGTCAGAAAAGATGGAAAAGCATAATAGCTCTCCTTTAAAATAAATACTTTGGATCCTCCCACTTTTACCATGTCAAGAAGTCAGCTAATCTGTCTGTTAACCCGCTGCTTTTTGCAGAGCACTGTCAGTCAAAGTCAGTCCACTTAGTAATTGAGAAAATGTTTAGAACAATGAAATTCCTCACATTTTTAAAGCTACCCTGCTAATTCCATGCAGTCAGATCTTAATGAGAAGTCGTACAGAGAGAGCGTCGGCACCTTTAAACAAAGAAAAAAAGCATGCAGACATGGAGGCTGCTAGGGGTTTAACAACACATCAGTTTGTACTAAACCTTACAGTAGAAACCTGATGGTTCGGGTACACAGATTGGTACAGACCGATGAAAGCAACTTGGAACCAAATTCACATGCGGAAGTTCCACCTGGAAACCTTGAGCAGGTTTAGCCCATGCTGATTGAGCTAATGTAGTAGAAGTGCAAGCTTCTTTTAAAAAATGTAATCAGGAGACTTCCTTAGACTTTCCAAAGTGTGTGGATTTAACTCTGATAGTGAAACGGGCCATTTCGCAGAGGTGTGATGCTCTACACAACTTTAGTTTTAGCTCGGTAGTCATGGATTCAAGCCACAACGAGGAAGAGGCTGGCTGCTTCAAGCAGCATGTGGGCAGTCTCAGACACTACAGTGTATCTGGTCAATTTTCAAAATAAAACACCTTGTGAAGATTATTTTGTTTTACTGAATCACGTATGGCGAGCTATGGCGCATGGACGTGTCAGCAGTGTTTTTCTTATCCGAGTTAGGGAGCAAAAAATAAAGATGGGAAAGGAGAATGATGCTATGGTGAATTTTTGTCCCAAACTCATACCGAACCGTGAGATCTAAACCGAGGTGTGATCCGAACCGTGACTTCTGTGTACTGTACTAAAGGCTACATTGTGAAAAGATTTATATGTCAGGATCTTTATAAGCTACGCAGCTTTTTGTTACTATGTGACAAGATTTATACTCTGTAAAGTAATCGTGATGTCAGTCTTTTTTTTCATCATAAAGATATGGTGTTCAAGGTACAAAGAAATCTATTAGGAATGTGTGCTTGCACTTATTTGATTGGCTAGCACCTTGCTAGATGATGTCACATGGCACTGCAGCAGACCATGCCATGTTCACCTTCTCTGCTGGCCAACACTGCTTGTTTTTTATTGGAGTGAGCCACACCAACCCTGTCTGCTTTATGTGTGTCTGTTATTTCAGCTCAGGCTCTATGGGGTTGTAACATTTCTCTTGTTTCAATCACACATCCATCATCACAAAGCAGCTACCAACTCTTGTAAAGGCACAAGAGCTTGAACATTGTGCTGTTGTCTTAATGATCACATCAGAAAGTGTGAAATTCAGTTTTGCTTAATGATTTTTTCTCCAATTAATGGACGTAATTCAGAATAACTCAGTTATTATCTGTCAGAGTTTTAGAGTTCAAAAAGGACCCAAAAGCAAAAACTTTGGTCTAAAAAAATGTCTGTGTCAAAATCCTTCTTAATGCTCATATTTAAGTGGGAAAGGCAGCACTTATAAGGAACTATTTTTCCAGGCGTAATAGTTTGTCTCAATGACTCCTGGCCCCCCGTCTCTCTCGCTTTGCCTGTCTCACAGCCATTTCTTCCTCAGTATATTCTGGCTTGTGCGTCTCCAAAGTTGTATAATATGAAGCATATTTAATGTCATCTACATCTTTGTCGTATCATTGTCAAATATGTTGTAAAGTTGTTGTTTAGTTGAGTTTCTCAGTAATATCTAACTCTTGTTATGTAGCTCAACCAGAGCAATCCAGAGTAAATGTTGTATGCACCTGTGAACATACAGTTAACAGGCAACCTCACTTTTTTAAGATCGGTTTACCAAACTTTGACCACTTGGTGTCGCACGTCTCAGCCAACTGAAGTGAGTGACACAAAGTGTGTCGCGACAGTCAGTCAGCGGTTAAATTCTCCCGATGTCGCTGACGTCTGGACATTGAGACCCAAGCAACTGTTTCTGTGTGTGAATACTATGGAGCTGTACAACCAACTTTAGAACGTTAAGTTACACCACAAAATAATATAATGAACACAGATAGGACATTGTTAAGTTTTTCTGGAACTTCCTCAGCTGCTAAAGTGAAGAAATGATGATTATATGAGGTTTCTAGCGAAGCTTATGTCTCAGCTGTGGCTGTGCGACGCATTTTCAGACCTCCGGTTTATTTTATGAACACAGTCACAGCGTTATTAAGCTTTCCCACGTCTCTGGAACTTAAACAACTAATAATGTACAGAAATGGTGATTAAAATGGTTGTAATTAATTATAGAAAATCCGCTTTCTCTTGAGCTAATAGTTAAGCTTAAGGCGGTGTGTCTTGATAACGTTCCACAGCGCTGTGCAGCTTGATGTCTAAGGTTAAACGGAACAGCATGCACGGTCCGGCTGTCATTCATTTTCATTTATAGCCTAATCAAACATCATTATATTTTAACCACGCTGTCTTGTTGCTTGTTATTGTTGCAATAAAAGATTTATGTGTGTCGTTGGGCCGTGTGATGTCAGTACATTGCTGCTTACGTATGCTTTAAATTTGCCGGGATCTCACATGAAAACAAGTGCTGGTTTAGCTGATTTGCATAAAATTAAACCAGTTTAAGCCTGTCCACTGGTCCGGATAAAGGAACCGTTAAAACCGGACACCAACCCAAGCCTACTCTGCAGGCCTGTCATTGGAGTCTAGCTGGCATTTAGGAGGCTGAGATGACTGAAGACCCAAGGGGTCATTAAAAACCTGCATGCTTCAAGCTGTCCACATTATGAGCTTCCTGCTCTCAGAGGAGACCTCAGCAATTCACACACAAAGCACACACACTAATGTTAAGTCTTTCGCTCTGTTTTAACGATCCTCTGTCTCTCTCTGTTGTTTGCTTCTTCTGCCCTGTTCTTTGTTTCATATGGTCTTTCTCTTCACTTCGCCAAACTGTGTCTGATTCCATCAAGAGGAAGACAGGGAGGATGTGTGTGTTGTCAGACTCTTCTACACCAGTTTAACAGTTTCTGCCTCGTCAGTATTCCATGCACAATTGTACTGCTGTGGATCATTTACATAAATCTTTTTCATTTTTTAAAATCATGAAGACGAACAGATGTCAGTAATCTTGTTGGGCTCATTTCACTGCCAGGAACATGGCAGCTAACAGTGGAAAGTCAATGGAGCCGCAGCACAGTACAGTGAATTTCCCATTTTTCAAGTCAGAAATAATTAGATCACCACTCAGTGAAAGAAATAAAAAGATATGTGAGCAAATTGCAAGCTTTGGGCGTATGCGACCTGTACACTAGCCTTGCACAGCCAAACTAATTCTCAAATAAGCAGTAGTCTGGTACTTCCTGATTCACTGTTTCTTTCCAATGGGAGGACCAACAGATGCAGTCAACACTGCCTCTGGATGTATTTGACAGACATACAACCATACAACCAATCAGAGCTGTTTACCTCGTCTTTCTCCTTGCTCTCCATGCGAGCCATCGCCATGTTTGTTTTGAGTGGAATATCAGGGGAGCCGAAACCCCTCATCATTTAAAACTACACAATATAAACTGAAATAAATATTCTCAACAGACAGAGGACAACCTTGGAGACCCAGCAAGTCCATCGTTTGACTAGACCAGTGGTTCCCAAACTTTTTCAGCCCAAGGCGCACCAAAATCTAAGCCAACATCTCAAGGCACACTTGTATTATTATCTGCGCAAAATAGCCTCTACCCGACAGATGACGCACTCTGGCTGTGGGCTGTTGACATCCCCGGTCCAGCTGAAGCCAAGTGACAGGTAGCTGTCATTATACAGTCTATTGCCAGTGCCAGTTTTTTTCTTATTTTCGGGTGGTACTGGTGGGTTGTCTTCCCTGTTCCTTGGTTCTGCCATGCCCCGCGAAAGCCAGCGATCCATTTTCCACTTAGATTTCTTTTTTTTACAAAGTTGTTACTGCGCAACTCTCGTGCATTCTCTCATGAATGGCGTGAACGGCAAAAACTTGTCTTGAGATTACTAAAATGTCAATGTTATCAGTGTTATATTTTATTTTTATTAGGGAAGGCCTATATTTTTCCCCCTGCATTGGAAAAAGAGTTTTTTAAAATGTACTGATATTGTAAATAAAAAAATAACTCATATTTTCATGTACAGGCTTTATTTGCCATAATAATGAATACCCATGGCACACTTTGACTTGCCTCATGGCACACTGCTGCATACACTTTGGGAACCTAGGGACTGGACTACTATTTGTAAGACCTCAGCATAACACTGGAGCACTAGTTAGGGGGAGACTCCCTGATTGCCACGGGGTATTTCGCACACTGCTTATAAGCCTCATGTCCTCTGAGTGGTACAGGTCGGTGTCAGTACACGATGTGAGTCCTGCCCCGATGAGAGCAGTACATGAGCAAAGACTACCATCATCTTGGGGAGCTAGCTACAGCTACAGCTACATCACTTGGACATGTGGCTATTAAACGGTAATCTTTATGTTACTTATTAATGTTCTACTTTTCCCTACTTTTTTATGTTAGTTGAGTTAGGCATGGCTTTTTTTGTAAACAGGATGTAAACTGTTGATGAGTAATTTATTTGCTAGTTATGTTAGTTGAGGTAGTGTTAGCAGGTCACGTTATGCTAGCGTCTTACCCAGTACAATTTGAAATTACAACACATGCCATCACTAGCAAAGGGCCAAACGGCTTTGGCTAATGCTAGTTACAAAGCCAGAGCTAGACTTTTCAAGCAAGTATCATGCAGCCCTGTTAGCTGGCTAGCTCTGGCTTCATTGCAGGCTAAGCTAGCAAGCTTAGCATTTCCATTCAGTTATGATGTAGTTTAACCACTGAATCTGATTTGGACCATCAAAATCAGATTGTGACATAAATATCATAACGTGATTTGTTTAAGTAGCTGTAGCTAACTGTCCAGGACGGGGGACATTTTTGTGTATGTGTGACTCACATCAACAAGTGACTAGCATCAGGCACTGACAGTCAGTTTGGTACGGCACAGTATGTTTCGGAAGAGCATCCCTGGATCTGGCTTGCGTTTCCCCTGCTGACCGCACCCTTTACTTGGTGGGCAGTGCTGTGTTGCCATATTGTACTGCAACTTTTTCCTTCAGGTGAAAAATATTTCACCTACATGAACAAGTAGTGAACTCATTAAGTTTTTGAAGATCTAATCATGTATTCATGTAAGAGTTACAGAACCACCTAATGAAACTGGCTTGGAGAATTTCTAAAGAGGGATTTTTAGTTTTGCAAAAAGAAATCATCTCCTGACAGTGAATCACGATGGTTACAGGAACACTCTCTGTTGCTCTAAATCTTTTTTTTTTTGGTGATTCTGAGTGATAGGTTATTAGGTTAGTATGAAAAATCATGAACACAGTTAATGTACAATAGGAATGAATGTATTCAGTTATTGTTATAGTCAATGTGTGAGAGTGGGCAGCCATGCAAAAAGGGAGAGAGAGGAACAGAAACGCACAGAGCAAGCAAAGAAAACCTTTGGAAGGAAGCGAAGCCCCACCTTAGCCAGGAACATTCACACACACACACACACACACACACACACACAAATTCAAGTTCTGTGTTCTGCAGCTCTAAATGTGAAGCAGAATCTCTTGTTGAGTGACTCAGAGAACTTGGCTTTTGCTGTGAGCAGCTGGGCTGCTACTTGTGTGACAGTTGACCTATTAAGTACTTCCGCTACCCGTGGAAGTAGTTTAAGACTGATCACATCAATTAATTCCTAAAACTGCGATGGCTAATAGGGAAAACACTATCATTCAGTCATCCAACCAATAGCTGAAGTACATCTTTTCAGTCAGGGACAACAGCATTTTCAAAGCAGAAAAAAAATGGATCAAGGTACTACTTTTTGATACCACCAGTGAGAGGTACTAAAGTCAGAAATTTCAAATGGTACACATGGTGACTTTTTTACTCCCCCTCTGATATGCTTGGTTTGGTAAACATGATCATGCTGTGTGTAGTTTACTAACAGCACTTTTGAAATGAACAGTTACCACCTCCTGCCATTTGGTGCCACCCAAGCCAAGGTTGCCATGTGCAGCTTTCCGGGGATAATTCCAAACTATTCAAATATACATTGCAAACAGTGGCATCTTTGTTTTTCAGTGCTGCATCACTTCTGACAATCTGGGGCACAGAGCTCACCAGTGATTGTCAACAACGATTTACGTGTCAGCTGACACGTTACAGACAGGAAGAAAATAGTACGATTACCACAAAGCAAGTGATAAAGACTTGCAGGGATATTATACCTCTGTCTATTTGCAACGTTTCTGATGCTGCTGCAAATCCATACACAACTTCAGATGTAACTTTTTTTGACACATTGATTCTCTCCTAAACAAGCTTCAACATATTTATCTGAAATGGGCCAAAATTCAATTATAATTCACCAATTGATGTTCAATATTTGAGGCTGTGACAGGAACTATGGGATTAATGATTCATCCCTGTACACATCAGTCTGGGTAGATTGAGGGTAACATCAGAAACATGTACCCGATGCATCAACTGCTTCTTCTGGTGCAGGATACTGTATGTTCTCAAAGAGTAGATGATGCGGTGTAGCAGGTGTGAGCTTGGTTAGTACTTGGATAGTTTGTAAAACTGTTGTATTAAAGAAAATCGTACGAGAGGGAGAACCTTTGCACTGAATATCATCACAGCTGTGGCGTAGTCATAGGCTCGAGGCCACAGTACAACAGCACTCCCTCCTGTCTGTATAAATTTAAAGGAGATGTTAGAGTCCCATCTATCAAATTTAGACAGATGGATTATTTTAGTTTATAGAATTAATGACATGATTCTTTTAATGAATAATATTTAAAGACATAAAAACAATACTTTGTCAAAAAACACGTTTAACCAAGTAGTAGCAAATCTGAAAAGGATAAAGGAGAAATATAATGATGCACATTTCATTACTGATTATTGGTGGTGACCTAAGTGACAGCAAATGATTAAATAGATAGATTACCAGCAAGAATATCACCCTACTCAAAATTTAAAGATGACATATGCTCATTTTAGGTTCTTACTGTCATTTTAAGTTACTATTAGAAGATGTTAAAGATTTTGATGTTAAGAAAACATTTCTTTTAGTATACCGTCCACGGCTGCAGCCCTCTGTTCCACCCTCTATGTCCAGAGCACTGTTCTGGTGTCTTTCTTTTTAAGGTCCACATTCCGAAAAGCTTAGTCTATTCCTATTGGCCAAATCCCAGAATCCTGAGTAGATACCGCCCACCATTTCCACATTAACTCTGCCGGTGTTTCTGCAGCGTGGATGTAACCAGAGAATCGTGAGGGTAGCTGCACTTCTAATGTGAATATCACATCATCAACTGCCTCTGAACCGAACATGTTTAAGCGGAAATGCAATCCAAAATGGAAAAATTAAAAAAATCAGCAAACAAGATTAAAGGTTTCCCTGAAAATACTGCTATTTATAACCAATGTCCATTATATCTGTCTAGTAATTATTGCAACCAACCATACATTTATTCACTGTGCACACATTTGCTATGTTTGACCAGTACTGTTACCATTATTCATAATTTTGTCAACTTCTTATGTGCTTCTATATATAATTTCTCAAACGGCCCTTCATGATCTTTAGGGATGTCAAAATTAACACACTATTAACGCGTTAATGCATATTAATTTTAGTACTGTTAATTTTTTAAACGCACAATTGACGCGCACACATTCTGGCCCTTGGCTCACCCCGTAGTTTGGGAAATCAGGAAGTGATGCAGCCACCACAGATACACAACTTACGACAAGAAAGTCAAAGTGGAGGAGTAAGTTTATGTGCTAGACAGTATTTGTCATAGTCTGTATTATACTGGGACACTATTAAAAGGTTACCAATGAGTCTCTGTGGTTGGACTGCTCCATGTTTGCACTGGTCAGTTGCAGTGAGCTGTTAGCTTCCAGGCTAGCTCAGTTAGCACACTGTACCTCAATTGAATAACTCTGTAACTCCGTTTTCTGACACATGCTGTAGTCTGTATTATACAAGGACACTGTTGTGTGATGTCTTACTCCCAAATGTAGGCTGAATGTTTTACTCTGGAGTTATAGTCAATAAGACACAGAGACGAGACTGAAGTAGCTAAAAGACATGAACAATTGAGCCCTGATCGCAACAGACCAAATTTAGCAGAGCAGCGAGTGCTTGATCAAAATATATCACAGAATTTTCCATTTTTTTGGATTGCTGCAATAATAATAAATATACATTTCCATAAAACAAGCATGTTTGTCCAAACACATGCTGATAAGAGTATTACATACTTAAAAAATATCCCTTCAAGGTACATTTAGAACTGAATAAAAAGACGTGATTAATTTGTGATTAATTGGGAGTTAACTATAAAAATCATGTGATCAATCACGATTAATTATTTTAATCGATTGACAGCACTAATATATATATATACAGTATTATATATACTGTAGATATATATACATATAAAATATACACACACGATGCCATATGATGATTGCTAAAAACTGAAAAACTGTCACAAATTAATCTATGCATACTGCACAGGGAGAGAGGGGTCTCTGGGGTGAGCTAGACTGACTTTTGTTGAGAGAGAGAGCAGCACACTGCGCTGTCAATTTATAAGGGAAAACATTTTAATCTCTATGTCGGTTAGCGTAAGTGTAAGGGCCATCAGAATTTTAAATCCTGACGCTGCATGACTTCTGTGCACCAGAAGAAAAAATAACAGCAAAGACAAACTCATAACCAGGCTCAGGTCTGCTGATACTCACCCTGCCCCCCTCCCCATCATCCCCCTTCTCCTGAATGAGAGACCTTCCCTGCCAGCAGCCTGCCTAGTTCACAGACTACATTAAGGGCTCCCATTTCAACCCAGAAGATATGATGTCATTGAAATGATGTGCAAATTTGAGAGATAAAAACAAACACTTGTGCAGTAATTTTTTAAAAAATTATCTTTCCGACCCGTCAAGATGCCGTCCTGGGCAGCTGCCCATGTCCACCTATATCCACTACTGGCCTGGATTGCATTTAATTTTTCACCAGTACCTGCATTACTCATACTGCACAACAATGCCTTCCTTATTTGTTTTTGTTTGTTTTAACACATTGCTATTTTTGGTGTGAACAGTGGCTAAAGCACAATTTCCATGAAGCTCATGGCATCAAACCATAATGGCGCAAGTTTTAGCTCTAAATGACAAAACCATGCGTTGAACAATAAAAGACTGCAGGATTATCTTTTCACAGGAGCGTGGGTGTTTAAACTATGGCAGCGGTTTGTAAAGCTCAGGGCCTGGGATAATTGTTGCTCAAAGACAGAAACACGCTGCAGAGAGTGAGAGCAACCTTATTTTAATGTCTGCCTCAGCTTTCTCTTGTGGTTTTTCATCTTAAAAAAACAAAAACAAAAACAAAACACTACTGTTCACTAATTCTGTTGTAATGAGTAGCAAGATGTGTTTGTCCTCATTTTTGTTTTTCATCATTGTTTGAAACCTGTATGCTGTAGCTTTTGGGACCCTCGTTTTCTAAATGTGTATATGTGTATGCATGTCCAGTAGTGTTTTGGCCAGCATGGGGACACCAGTGAAAAGTTAGTTTTTTTCTCGTTTGTCTTTTGGGCCAGTGGTGAACACCAAATTAGAAAAAATATACATTGCTAATCCCTCGACAGTTCTATGACTTAAATAAACCATTCATTTTTCCCCATTTTACACCGTGGCACAGAATGACAGGTGAAAGATGTAAAGAGTAATGTGACGACATGCAACACAAAGTAGGTTATAAATCAGACTTAAACTACATGAGTTCATTGTATGAGCAGTCTGCTGTTTTAGAAAAACTCTATAAACAAGCACTTCTACAAAGTTTATATGATTGACAAAAATCACCAGTTTAAAACATAAATATATAAAATGATCTGTATGGCATTATCCATCAATCCATACCCTTTACTTTTAACACAGGCCTATCGTCTGTAAATTCAAATAATGGTTTAAATTAAATCATAACAAATTAAGTGAGGCCTGTTATGTCATCTCACCATTTATATGTTGTCCAGTCCAGACATTGCTATTATAAAAGAATATAAATCATCTGTGAATATGATAGGTGAGCAAGAAAGATGTTCAGTGTTAACCTGTACACTCTCCAGTCAGCATGTCCATGACCCGTTTCTCTCAACTGGCTCTCCATAAACATGTGGAGCTCATTCAGTGTGCAGGGCTGTGGCCGGGATTTCAGAAATACTGAGGTCAAGAGTCTCAGCTGCACTAGGAGAATGTTAATGCATTTTGAGAATCACTTATAATGTCAATGCCAACACATAAATGAAATAAATAAATAAATTAAAAAATGGACCAAAAATTCACGACACCCTTGATGATGTCACAGCAGGGACACAAGCACTGAATTAACATCGGTCAATCATGTAGCTTTTTTGGAACCAAGAACACGGCTTACTGACTGTACCATAGTGTACTGTCCAGCTCTGCCTACATTTATATTCTTGGATGTGAGGTAGTGGAGCAGGGAAGCAAATAATTTATTAAAAATGGATTTTAACTGAAAATTCATTACACCTATATAAAGGAAGATAGGTGCTGATTTTTTCCCCCTTTTTTTAAAATTGAAAATTACAGTTAAAAAAAAAACTTTTCAACTTTTTGCAAAAATTAAAAACAAATAAATACTAACATGCTCTGCAGATGGAGGGTAGCCTACTTGTGTAAAATCTTTGAAAAGATATTAAATACAATACATTTTATGCCCTTTACAATAAGAACTAAGCATTATTTTTATTTGCATAAAATAAAAAGGAGATGCCTTTAAAAAAAAAAAGATTGATCAATGAATTATGCTTTCAGCGAGGTTCCACAGAAACATTTTGGCAATAATCACTGGACTCAGAACTGTTGATTTGTGCGTAATTTCCTGTTCATTTCCTGTCCAGAAAGATTCTTGAAAGAACCGAGTGAATTATAAAATATTGTCTGGTCAAAAATCTTGGCAGCACAAAATGAATTCTGACTTCTCTGTCATACATGCAAACATATATTTTATATTCATGCTGTGATGCAATCCTTCTCACCTCAAATCTTGCACAAGAAACACTTTTGATAACAGACAGCATGTGTGCGGCCGAGTGTTTATTCAAAGCCACTGCAGTGCAGTGTGACTCATTGTTATGTATCTGTCATGTTCCACTGCGACTAGCTTTGCCACTAAGGCTTTCAGTGCAGAATCTCCTAATTATCTCTGTGCAAAAAATATCAGTTTGTGAGCACAAACCCTGACTGCCATTCCTGTGGTCAGTCTTGTAGGTACTTGTTTATTGTCAGGTTAAATATATAGGTATAAATAAATGTTGATTCACAATAAATGAAATATAGATATTGTGGTTATATTACATGTAAAAGAAAATTGTATAAATTTAACAGCACCTCCTAAATCATTTTGTTTCTTCCTTTCCTGGCTCTGTCATAGTAAGTGGTGGTAATGCACTTTAATGCTGGTTGCCACCCACCATAAAATGGAAGAATTTGTTAAGTGTAATTGTTGTTTTGATTCTGAACAATTATGGTTGCAGGCTGTTTCACCACCTCCCTTAACTCATATTTTCATTGTAATTTATTTGCCAAATACGACAAAACAGATGAATATGACCCGAAATTTTCCCGAAATTTCTATAGATGTTGTGGTAACATTTCAATTTTGAATTCTTTTGAAAATCTCATATCATGACCCTAGCATATGTAAACAAAACTGCCTGGTTTAACAGTTTGATCTGTGTTTTGTGAGTCTGCAAAGTTACCTACAGACTCATAAAAGAGTGGGAGCGGGGGCAGACTCATGTACCAGGGTGAATAAACTATGAGTTCAGTAGGATTGTCTGTGCCAAGCTTGTGTTGGCCTTAGTTGTATGTGGATTTTAGAGGGTTTTATTTTAAACGTCTGTTTATGTTCACGTTCTTTTATGAAAACCTTAATTGACACAGCTCTAATTTTAGTTTCTATTTCTGAGATTTATTTAAAATTCTAACATTTAAGTTGCAAGTTCTGAGTAAAATGTCAGAATGAAGGAAATTAACTAGATTTTAGTCTTACAATTCTGACTTGTCAGATTCTATCTTTTATCTGAGAGGTCATTCATCTCACATGGTCCAAATTCTTTGCTTGGAACAAAGACATACATCAGCAGCTGATCTGATAAAAGCAGAGGTCATCTCTCCCTCGCCCTCTCTGTCAGAGCTGTCTAGTCCTGAAAGAGGACTGTAGAGTCTGGAGCTGGGTTACACACTCAGAGACAACATGCACCATCAGCAGTGATGAATTCATCCTCATACAAATGTCTGGCCTGGGGACAGGAGGAGGGATCCCCTGGGAAATAAAGTGTGCCATCCCCCCCCCCCCCGTACACATGTGCTCGTCATATCTACTCAAAGCTTTGCCTATTTATGGGGGTATAAGTGGTGTTAATTCTCTGTGCCTTCAGAATGTTCAGTAGTAGCAGGTCCAGGCTGACTGACATTTTGAAAGGAAGTATTGTTTCACCTTTGACCCAATTAGATAAATATGTGGGCATTTATTTAAAAACTCTCTGCAAGAGATTTTTTTTTCAACTAAGGCAAGATTAAAATTAATTAAGAAATTAAAGAATTGGGGAAATAAAGAGATATTGAATTTAAAAAATAATACTAGTTAATAAGAAGGTTACTAACTATTTAGGATTGGAAAGTGTCTTTATAGCTACAGTGGAGTGACCCTGGACCACAGCGTCAGTCAGTCATTCTGCAACTTTGGTCCGGACTGAAAAATCTCAATAATTTTTGGAAGAATAAATTAGTTTAGACAATTGTGTTGCTGAGAATGAATTGTATTAGTTTGGTGAACCTCTGACGTTTCACTGAGCACCACCGTCATATCAACACTTTTATATATATATATATATATATATATATATATATATATATATATATATATATATGTATATGTATATATACAC
>JAQLOL010000011.1:1515052-1532309 GCA_029783665.1 Naso thynnoides | reverse complement strand
TACAAACTTTTAGGCATTAGTTAAGCATTAATAAGTATTAAATTTGTAATTAGTTAAGCATTAATAAATCTCGAATTATCATTTATAAAGCATCGTTACTACATGAAAAGTCCTTAGGGTAAGGGTTATGGATAGAGTTGAGGTAACCACAACCCTAAGGAGTTTTCATGTAGGAACGAATGATGAATTCAGTATTTATTTATGCTTAACTAATGACTAAAAGTGTGTAGTTGTTAGGAAGTGTTACCTTTCTATTTTTTTTAGCATTTCAAAACTTTGCCTGTCTTTTGTTGCTCCTGTCCCAACTTGTTTGAAACTTGATGATGCCATCACATTAAGGACAATATGTATAACTTAAATCAATGAAATTGATTAAGTAAAATATTAAATATATTGACTTTTGCACTGTTTCCATGGTGTATATGTTAAAACAGATTAGACTTTTTTGTGTTGTTGCTTTTTACCATAAACATTTCCAAGCATTTCAAGGTCAGTTCTGCATAATTTCTGTCTGTCTGCACCTCAAATATCTAGCTGAGCTGAGATAGATTACAGATTTAATAACTGCAATACTATAACTTATTGTATAAAGAAGAAAATTTGTTTCATGCTCTGTGAATTTCCTTCAGGTTTGCAATGGCCGTATGATTACATAATGCCTCTCAACATGTCAAAAATCTATGCGCAACACTGGCACGTACATTATGTTGTTGCAGAAAAATGGGTAATGAGTTTGGCTGTACTGTGACTTGCAGGTGAGAGAGACCCTGGCTGCAGAGACAGGACTTACTGTGCGTGTGGTCCAGGTGTGGTTCCAGAATCAGAGAGCAAAGGTCAGTAACAAAGTACTCATCTTTTATCTGTCACCTGCCAGGGGACTAAGGCTGTAAAGTAGCAGCCATGCTAACTCAGCATATTTACATGTGTATTTCATACTGATGTTTATTAATATGCATTGCCCCTTTAAAACAAACAAACAACAAACAAACAAACAAATAAATAAATAAATAAAGGCTGTGCTAAAAAATTGATAAGGCAATTAATCGCAATATTTATTTTCATGGTACCTATACCAATTTCCAGCTCCAAAAATCAACACTTTGAGACAACAACAACAACAACAACAAAAAAAAAAAGCTATAACCTCTGTTTCAGTGTGTCCAGTTAAAGTTCAAGAGTACATGTTACATTTTTCATTTTTGATATTATGGCGGCTACATCAGTGTTTGGTAATTTGCCAGTATCAAAATAAATCAGAAAGGAAATTTCGTATTAAATTGTTTTGACTCAATTGGTCTGCTGAATTATCAATATAATGTGATGTGATGTATTAAGATTACACAGATCGTACACAGCAACTTGTATTTCAACTCTGTTTTTACATTTTCTGTGAACTGTGTGTAATATCACAATATGTCGTAATATACATCATATTGTAATGTATCCGGTTGAATATCGTATCATGAAATCCATGCCAATTCCTAGTTTTAACAATAATGCCACTTTCTTAAAAATATCCAAGAAGGCATTAAGTCAGCCTCCTTCTGTTATCTGAAGCCGTTCACTAAACATTAGAGATGAATCCTTCCTCTGCAGGAAAAATGATGTGACCAACATGACCAATCGAGGTAACTGAGCAAACACAACTGCTTTCAAGATTCTCCAGTAGCTGGCATGATCTTGTTACAGCATAGTAACATTAGCCCAGAGAGCAAGGTTTACAAAAATTTGCCTGTGGATGGCTTCATTTGTGTCATTTTGGTCCCTCAAGAGATCCCACAGCTCTTCCCTTAACCTGAGAAGCAGCATGTTTGTTGTTCACCAACTTGACCTGTGTGTAAGATATGATTCTAATGCCGGCAGAATTGACATCATGACAAATCCATATCACATGTGAAAGTGGGGTCTTAATGTCTTTTTTTCTTTTTGCCAAAGTGCTTAATGGTCTAAATCAGTTCTTCATCAGTTAAGCTTCTGTGGATCAAGAATTTATAATCTATGATTTGCTCGGCTTGGTGGCATTTGGGAGAATTAGGTTGTCAAAGCCTTGACTATCCATTAGGCTTTTACCACAGTCAGCTATCAATCTATAAGTATTACATTGGTTGTTTACTCATTTCACAAAGTTTCCAATTTATCAAAATCATTGCTGAAATATTTGATAATGACGGTTTATGATTTTCCAGTCACTGTTATACCATTTCACCTTTTTTGAGAGAAGGACAGTCAACCAGAGTCAAAGAAATTTCTTATGGGTACAGCATGGAAATGCTCTCAGTACAGTTGGCACAGCTCAACGTATTGGCAGACATGAAGTTACAGTATCTATGCACCTATGTCACCAGCTGTCTCTTTATAAAGTCTTCCCAATTTTCTCTTTATGAAAAATAATCATAGCCCCTCTTCTGCTCACTTACTATTGAATAGTCATGAAACAGTTGCTTGACAGTATAATAAGTAATTGAACATATAGACAATTTTGAAACTTTTTGTTCAAATCTGGTATTTCTTCCTAAATGTCAACGATTTCATGTGCAGAGTCAAAACAGCACTGAATGTAAGCCTATCTAATAACAAGTACTGAGGCTGTATCACAACCTGACATTCTCTGTGTCATCCAAAAACTACAACACTTCGATGAGCCACACTGTTGCACTGGACGACATGTTCCTTCATTAACATGAACACACACTCTGTAGTTTATTTTGACTCAATCCCAAATTCGCCATCCTGCTGCCCTCATTACTCACACCAAATGTGGATTAATCCACTGTTGTAAATAGCACCCAACAAATGAACTGTTTTCTCCTGTCTGAGTAACATTTGCTAAAAACTACAGTAACCGAGTAACATTTGCTAAAAACTACAGTAACCAACTGTTTAAGGACAAAACTGAGGCTTTTCTTAATTGAATGATCTGTCTATTTGAGTTACATCTTCAATTGTAACTAATTAACTTGGGACTGAAAGCCACACACAGTTTAGGAGAGTCATCAAGTATGTAGAGATGGACTAACTAGGCCCTTTAAAAATATCCCCCATGTTTAAAACTCACTTGGTGACAAAAAACACTTGAGTACATCGTAGGCGTACAAGGAATTAAGAAACTGAGCTATATTTTCTATTACAGGAAATATATAGGTAGGGGCTCATGATAAGCAACATAAATAAATAAATGATATATAACATAATATGTGAAGTACAGTTTCAAGTACAGCTGGCCAAAAAATGCAATAGTTAATAATAATTCCACCAGTAAGTTAAGATTAAAACTTCAATTAGCCGCTGTATAGGTGAAAGGCAACTTCTTCCACATTCTATTTATCTACTCTATTTATTTTATGACTAAAGAAGGGCCCAAATCATTTGTGTGACAAATTTGAAAAGCTAAATTGGGGATCTGTCCTATGTTTCTTTTGATCATACACAACAAAATATGCAAAGCATTAAAAAATTCTGAGCAGATTTTTTGGTTGTGATTTGGGGGGAATACCTGGAGGAATTCCATTGCACACTTCTGTTAGTAATTTTATATTGTAAACACATCTGTTAGAGGTTGACAAATGAGCTCTCTAGCTGTCAATGTCTTCTCAATAAAAGTCTGTCAGCCACATTTTTTTCTTTATTTATTTACAGATGAAGAAGTTAGCCCGCAGACAACAGCAACAGCAGGAACAACACAACAGCCAGAGGCTAGGCCAAGGTGAGGATTTATCATCTGCAAGTGTATACATTGTGTTGTAAAGCTGCTTTCTCTGATACAAAACAAAAAAAAGCACAATTCATGTCCATCTGCAAGATGTAATCTGTCAATTATAATTGGAATGACAGTGTACTGAAAGCTAGGTAATTTAGAAATTATTTGGAGAAACAGCTTGAAATATTAAATTTATTACAGGAACAATAAACTGAGTTGAGTCACTCAGCAAACACTTCCAGTTTTGTAGGCTTTAGAATGAGTCCCAAGCTCTGAAACCAGTGTGGCATCTTTGCTGGTAAATATGAGTTTTCCGAAGGCAGGGCTATAAAATGTGGGCCATAGCCATGATTCATGCAGCACAGCTCCTCATAGCTAGCAGGCTTATTGCCATTGTGATCTCACAGCGATATGAGCAGACAGTTTAGATAAGTGTCTCAGTGCTTTGGCAAGCACTGCATCTATCTGTTCAGGGACTCCCAGCATGTCAATATTGGCATAGCAGCAGGGTTTATTATAGTGGAAGCTGCTGCAGTTAACCAAATGAGCTAAGCAAACCAACAAATGGGGGTTGTTTGAAGTTGATGTTAGGATGAAATGAAGTCTCCTGGATGAGTGGTGAGCCAGTCAGTTTAGACAATACATTTACAGTATATTCTTTTAGGAAGCTGTTTGTTGAACAGCATTTGTATTCTGTAGGAAAGACATGGATCTATTGTTTGTTATACATATTAAAGGAGGTTTGATGCTCAATGCTCAAGACCAAGGGGATCTTTATTATTATTTTTGTTGTTATTGCATATAGTCAAGAAGGCCAATGTATATCAATAGACAGAGAGAAAATAAATAAATAGAAAGAATGCTGAAGCCATAAACATACACACACACACACACACGCACACACACACTCATGCGGAGAGAGAGAGAGAGAGAGAGAGAGAGAGAGAGCTAGAAAATCCTGATAAAAGTAACAGCACCAAATTTACACTTCATCTATTCACATCTGGATTTTGTCCTAATATGAGACAACTGAAATGAAATCTGAACAAATTTGCACATACCCTATTTAAACATGACCACATGTCGATTGGGTATATCAGATGACTCTGATATTAATAACTAATACTAAATTATATTCAATGCATCAATTCCATTATTAACCACTTAATCGGGATTGGGTCATTGAGGCAGCAGTTAGTGGGGGGCCCCTGACTTCCCTTTCCCTGGTCACATCAGCCAGCTGTGACAGGGGGATCCAGAGACGTTCCCTGGTCAATGCAGAGATAAAAGCTCTCCACCTGGACCTAGGTTTGCCCAGGGCCTCTTCCCATGTGGACATGCCTGGATCACCTACCTAGGGAGGCAACCAGGAGGCATCCTTACCAGATGCCTGAACCACTTCAGCTGGCTCCTTTCGACACAAAGTAAACTCATTTCAGCCACTTGTATTTGCGATCTTATTCTTTCAGTCATGACCTATCCTCCGTGGCCATAAGTGAGGGTAGGAATGAAGACTGACCGATGGATCGAGGGCTTGCCTTCTGGCTCAGTCTTCTATTTGTCACAATTGTTCAGCAAAGCAGGCACAAAACCACTTCTGCTGCACCAGTTCTCCAGCCAATCTCCTGTTCCATAATTCACTCATTCTTGAACAAGACTACAAGATAATTCCCTTCCTTGGGTTAAGAGTTCATTCCCTACTCAGAGTGGACAGTCCACCGGTTTCCTGCTGATAACTATGGCCTCAGATTTAAAGGTGTTGATCCTAATCCCAGCTGCTTCACACTCGGATATGAATCAATTCAGTGAGTGCTAAAGGTCACAGACTGATGGTGCCAACAGGACCACATCATCTGCAAAAAGCAGTGATGTGATCCTCAGCCCACCAAACTGCAACCCTTCCCCCATGAAAATCACAAACAGGATTGGTGACAAGGTGCAGCCCTGGCGAAGGCCAACCCCCACTAGGAACCAGTCTGATTTACTGTCCAGAACCCAAACACAGCTCTCACATCGGCAAGAGCTGTCAAGAACCCAAATGCAGCTCTGGCTTTTGACCCCTCTTCCCATACTCCCCCAACACCTCCCACAATATCTCACAAGGAACCTGGTTATAAGCCTTCTCCAGATCCACAAAACACATGAAGACTGATTGGGCAAACTCCCCAACCCTTTCCAAGATCCTTGCAAGAGTGAAAGCTGGTTGGTTGTTCCACAACCAGGATGAACTCCACATTTTACCTCTTAAGTCTGAGGTTCAGCTATTGGTCAGACCTTCCTTTACAACACCTTAGAGTAAACTTTCCCAGGGAGGCTGGTCCCCCTTTTTAAACTGGGGGACCACCACCCCAATCTACCATTCCTTTGGCACTGCCCCAGATTTCCATGCAATGATAAAGAGATGTGTCATCCATTATAGCCCCTCAACAACCAGAGCTTTCAGCATTTCTGGATGGATCTCATCAATCCCTGGAACTTTGCCACTGCAGAGTTGTAAAACTACCTCAGTGACTTCCTCCAGGGAAACTGATGTTGATCCCCCATCATTCTTTAGCTCTGCCTCTATTGTAGAGGGTGTTTTTGTCAGGTACAGGAATTCCTCAAAGTTTCTCCTTCCACGGCTCTATTACTTCCTCAGTTGAGGTCAACAGTTTTCCGCCCTTGCTGTACACAGCTTGCATGGTCCCCTGTTTCCCCCACCTTAGGTGCTGGACATTTTTCCAGAAACACCTTGGTGCCAACTGAAAGTCCTTCTCTCCGAACTCCTCCCACACCCGTTGCTTTGCCTCACTGCTGAGGCTGCCACACCCCGAGCCTGTGGTTAGCTTGCAACTTCCTCTGGAGTCCGCCTGGATAACATATCCTGGAAGAACTCCTTCAGTCAAATGGCTTTCCTAACCACTGCTATCCACCATGCTGTTCAGTGGTTACTGTCCCTTGAGGTACCTATGACCCTGAGGCCATAGCTTTCAGCTGCAGCTTGAGCAACTGATGCTTTGATTTTTCTTTCTTTCAAAATTCTTTTTATGAGTTTGAAACAATACAAGTTCCGAGGTGAGGTAAAATAATCTGATGCTTTGATTTTTTATTGGATTTTATTAGGGATCCCCATTAGCTAATGCTGTAGCAGTCAGCTAGTCTTCCTGGGGTCCACATAAAAATATTCAAAATCACACACACATATCATCATACTAATAGAAATGCAAAAGCTAAATGTCAGAAATCAACGCAAAACCAACCTACACAGGGGATGCCAGAAAAGCTCTACCGGAGGTGAGAGTTGAAGGCCTCCTGGACAGGAGCCTCCTCCAGACATTCTCAGTTCAACCTGTTCATAATCACCACACCAAATGGCCACAAGACACGCTAGAATGTTGTCATGTCAAGGTGAGAAATCTGCTTAGGAAAACAATGAATACCACCCTTGAAATCTGAACCTTGTTCTCACTTGTTGCCACTGACTGTAGCAGAGGTGATATCAGGTTGCATGGAGGGTCTGCTCAGCTCCTACTCAGGGCCTCTACTACCTCCGAACCAGCAGCAGCAGCTGGTAACCATGAAGCACAACGGCTACGACACTGACCCCTTCCAGCAAGGCCTCACCCCACCACAGATGCCTGGCGACCACATGAACCCGTACAGTGAGCAACACACTATATAAACTGCACCTGTTAAGAACTGTGTTCACTCTTTTTTGTGTTCTGTGTATTTCCTGTTTTTCCTCACATATCAATATGGACTGGTGACTTTTGTCCATAATGGTCTCCACAGGGAAATATGTACAAAGTGTTTGCTTGCTTGAAATCCATACTGGGATAAATTCACAACTTCACAACATTAGAGGAGTGTTGCATTGTTTTTACATGTTCTCTTAATTCCAGGCAGCCACTAGTTCCATCAGTCTCACAGCACTAAGAAATTTCCTGTTGCAAAGATTTAAAACTTGTTGACTGAAAATACTATCAAGTTCCATTATGGGAAATATGGGATTAGGTGTGAAATCAATACATCTCAGCCTCTGCTGCTTTGAATCTGTTCTGAGTTCCCAGCCTTAGTTAATTGTAATACTAAACCACTGGAGTATTTTTTTAACTCAAAGCACTTCATTGCTGGGCTGTAGAATATCAAAAATGGCTTGTGAAAAAATTAGGAGGCAATACTGGGCACTAATATTAATAAATTTATTAAGTATGTCTTAACATCAGAACGAGATGGAGATAACATCAAGACAAGAAAATCAACACAGGTGTTAATAAATGTAAAGAGTTCATTCACTGAGACACCAGCAGTTGTTTTTTTTTCTTTTTTTGCTCCTTTCAGGTACAGACTCCATGTTCCAAGACACTGACAGTGACACATCTCTGATGAGTCTAAGTGACTGCTTCATGACCACTGCAGATGTAGGGTCCTTGCAGGGTCGAACAGGGAACCCCATTGACCGCCTGTACTCCATGCAGAGCTCCTACTTCACCTCCTGAGACCCAGCCACTGTTTTGGTACAACCCCACCCACAACATCACTTCCCAGTCCCTGAACAGAGAGCACATGCCAGTGCAGATAGAAGACAGACCACGGAAATTTTTCAGCATGACATTAAGGAATTATCAGGGAAATGTGGCTGCAGGACAGAATCCACCAAATATACCTGACTGACTTTTACCAGCCAAAGGAAATGGAAAGCTTGAAACTAAAATGTGCTGTCTGCTTGGGGTGTTGAAGCAGTAGCCTTTTTTTCCCCCTTTGTTTTCTCAACTGGATTAAATTTGTTGCAGGGAAAGCAGTCAATATTTGTACAGATATCATAATTGAAGTGCTTTTTGTAATATGAAAAGTTTGGAAAATTGATGAAGTGCAAATTTGCTGTTTTAATTTTTTATAATTTTATCTTGATTTAATCTCATTGAGATTTAAATCTATGTCGCAAGAGTGTCCTGGCCAATACAGCCGACAGCACAAATTACTAGGGTTATATAAAACAAATATACAGAAATTTACAATGTCAAGCAGGAATATTATGGCTTAAAGTTCAAAGAAAAAATATTTTTGTCCAAAACAAATAGCATCAAAAACCATTATGTTACATGTTTCTCGGTATGTAATAAAGTTTAGCTGGAGCATTAACACTGTTATCAGTTATTTTTAATGAGACAATAAGTAAACAAAGTTATGTTGATGTAATTTTAGCCAACTACAGAGCTTTTCCAGTGTAAAAATTGATGGTCTGTGAGCCAACTGATTGATGCCTGTTGCTGAATGTATATAGTGCTCTCTACGTAATTACTGTTCTTCAGAAACATCCAGTTTTGCATGTTTGGGCAGAGAGCAATTTATTTATTTCTCAACAATGTGCTGGTGTACAATAAATTTTAAATTTTGTATTAAAAAAGACATTATGATCCCACTTTAATGTACAAAGATAATCATCATAAATCATTGCTTTTTGATATCTGCTATTTATGTTAGTATTTGTGCTGTTTATGTGTGTAAGTTAGTATTGCTTTGCTATTTAATTTGTCAATTGACTTTATGTGGACATTCTTAGAAGAGCATTTTAAATTTGCTTACCTATCAAAGGTATTGGTATGTCAAATAAAAATGCATCCTCTCGAACTCTCTTTTTTGGTTGAATTAATAAGAAACATTGTAAAAGTAAAAGACGACATGAGGGCATAACATACACACACACACACATACACACACACACACACACACACACACACACCACCACCACCACCAAGACTGACAAGATGACTGAGATACCGAGGTCATCTGCGCTGCATAGATGCATTTTCCCTGTGGCCAAGTAGCAGCCATCTTAGGATCCTTTTTGATTTGCCCTTAGTTACTTCAGAGTCCTTGTAAGGACTGCTAGGTTTTCACAGGTTTAGGAGGTGGTTTTAGTACTAAAACACCTAGTGAAATACACTTACACTAAAAATTTATGAGTCCCTAAATTAGGACTGACACCCATTGTTTTTTAAGGAGTTGCTCCTAAATTATCTGGTTCGGTGCAACTTTTAGCCTCCAGATATTTTGTCAGTATGGGTCCTGGTGTATATTTTGACTGCTTTTCTTTCATTGACCTTCCATAGCTAACTTCAACAATTTCGTCATCGACACTATCCACCTGTCTCCTGGATCCCATCTCAACTAGAATAATTAAGGAAAGTTTGCCCTTAGTTAGCACTTTGCTACTAGATATGATGAATCTGTCTTTGAATGCAGGGTATGTTGATAAAGAAAGTAGCTTTAATTAAACCTCTTCTTAAAAAGCCAACTCTTGATCCTGGGGACTTAGGCAGCAATACACCTTAGCTAACCTCCCTTTTTTAAAAAATGCTTGAAAACCTGCATAACAATGGCTTATTCAAGAAATTTCAATCAGGCTTAGAGTACACCAAAGCACTGAGACTCCAAGAAACTAATGGCCTTTTGTTAGCATCAGACAAAGGACTAGTCACTTTGCTTCTGGTGTTAAATATTAGTGCTGCATTTGACATGACTGACCACCATATTCTACCACAGAGACTAGAACATTAAACTGGTATTAAAGGAACAGCATTAAGCCGGTTAAAGTCCTTCTTATCAGATCACTTTCATTTTGTACATTTAACAATTAATTCTCTTTACCTAACAAAGTAAGTCACAGAGTTCTACAAGGCTCAGTGCTGGGACTAATATAGTTTACCTTGTATTTGCTTCCCTTCAGCAATACTTTAGAAAACACTCCATCAGCTTTCACTGTTATGCAGATGATAGCCAGTTATATTCATCAATTTAGCCAGATGAATCAAATCAGTTAGCCAAATTTCAAGCATGTATTTAGGAGGTTAAGTCCCAGATGACCTGCAGTTTTCTTCTACTGAAGTTGTAATGCTTGGCCCCAAACACATAGAAACAAACTAACAAATGATATAGCCATTCTAGATGGCTTTACTCTAGCCTCCAGCACCATAGTAAGAAATTAGGGGGTCATTTTTGTTCACGATATGTCTTTTAACTTCCATATTAAACAAATCTCAAGGACTGCTTTTTTTCCACCTTTGGCTTCTCTGCACTTGCTGCCTGTAAAATCAAGTATAGAATTTAAAATCCTTCTCACCTACAAAGCACTTAATGATCAGGCACAATTTTATCTTAAAGAGATATTACTATTACTTCTATAACGCTAAGGTCTCAGGATGCAGACTTACTGGTGGTTCCAAAAGTTTTCAAAAGTTGAAAAAGCTTATAGTTAGGGCTGGCTCAGGCTCACCTTGACCTGCCCCTAGTTATGCTGCTATATGGGCTGCTGGTGGGCTTCCATGACACACTGAACTCCTCTTTTTCTTCATCTCTCCTGATATGTTTTGCGATCACCCTCAATAAATGCCTGTTACTAACTTGTCAGCTTCCCTAGAGTCTTCCTGCTTTTTTATCTCACAGATTCTCATGGACTGTGGTCGCACATGGATTGGTGATCATAGCTGTGCCTACTACTGTAGCTCTGCTTGATGCTCACTGCAATTATCATTATTATTATAACTAGTACTGTGATTTAATTTACTAGTAGTGTTATTATTATTAATAATAATATTACTAAATACTGACATATAGCTTACATATTATCATGTACCATTACTATTATTTACATTAAAAATGTCAACATTCACTCATTAGACATGACACACATGCATCAACCCCTTTTCACAAAAACTCATGTTAAACCCATATTTCTCACACAATCAAATCCAAAGTGGATTTAAAGTGGGTTTTATGGTGCTACAATTGTACAAATAGCACTTTAAAAGCAGCCTGGTAATTACTAGGAGTTCTAATAAACAATTCTGTACCTTTTGTTTTTCATCATATGCTGGTGTTCAGTGGTAATGCAGGAAAAAATGTGATCAGGGTCAGATTTTCATACAAGAGACTTTTGCATTAAGAACTGTACACAGACCTGCATTTACTGTTCAGCCTTTTTTTTTTCATTAAATGTAACCACAACGGTTTCCCAAAATTAACCAAATCGTTTAGTTGCTTAAACTTTACCCATAATGCGAGCCATAGCCATGATCTTTTGCAGAATTATTCAATATTGATGTATTTTGCAATAGAATGTGAAAAGGATACTTTGACAAGTCAGCATGACTGAATTGTTGTGATTGCATCTTGGGGCAGACCAACAGCAGAGACCTCAAGCCTTAAACAAAAAAAAAATTGATGTCTCAAATGTAATTTGAAGGATGTGATCAACTAATAAGCTAAAACAGGAGAGGACAGAATATAGGAAAAGACAGATAAATGACAACAAAAGTCAAGACAGGAGTCACAAGTCAAGAATACAGAATGACAAGGAGAAAGAGGCTGCACAGGTATCAGCAGGTGAGAAGTTTGCCTGAGGTGTAATACACTGTGAGATGTTAGTCAACACCTGGCCAGCTCCTCCATTATTCTGACAGCAGATCATCTTGGCATTTGTGCTTCACTTTCCCTCTAACAAGATCTATCTTGATGAGCAGCTGCTTTTCTCAGACCTGTTTGCTCTTTTCTCATTCTTCCCCTCTCACCGACTGCACAATCACCCCGAAGGAGGAGTGCTGTCGATTACTCATCGGTCCCTTCTCCTTTCTCTTGATCTCTTGTTTCTGTCCTCGAGGCAATGCATAGATTATTGTAGTGATTATTATAGAAGACCTTCAGTTTTGGATTTAAAAAGTCTTCATAAAGACACTGAAACTACAGGAGACATAACAAAGCTTGTGAAAGGGATACGATCGCACCACAGCTCATCGGAATGGTGCAGCAGTTAACTTTCGGGGAGAAAAAAAGCAATTCTCCACTCAAAAGCAATTCAAATCTATTTATTGTTTTGTAAACTGTATTTTTATTTTTTTTTGCATTGGATCTGAATCCTAAAACCTTAGAGGGTCAAATTATTTAAATTTATTCCTTATGTTTCATTACAGGTTTTTTTTTTCTGATGGATGTGATTTTCTTTGAGAAATGTAACCATTCAACTTTCTCCCAATACTGGACGTTCTCTAAAGCAACACTTTGAACCTCAATTATGTCTCTGCACTGTTCACAGATAATAAAGCCTATGCCTGAAATAATGCATGGAAGTTCTGGAAGGTCTGATGCCCAGTAGTTTGCATGTGACCTGAATCTGTCATTTCTTCAGGCAGGTGGGTGAGACGTTTGGGCACTACTGCTTCAAGGTTGCATTTCTTATGGTATGAGTGAGATCTGTTGCTCTTCTAACCCTTGCCACAAAGAGAAGATGGGTGATTTTCCGTAATGTGGAAGAGATTACAGGCCTGAAGGAGTGAGCAACAAGTGGAATATCGTTATAAAGAATTCTTTTTAGTAGGAAAAATTGTCATCCGAGACCCGAATGGCAAATGTACTTAAACTTGAAACATCAGTCAGAGGTTAACCCCAGGATTCCACTGGATGTGTGTGTGTTGCGTAACTGCGGCGTTGCATGTCCGCTCCATGCTCCACCGTCCGTCAGCACCCACTTTAGAGCGTCGCACAACAAACAGCTTGAGTCGCAAGACTATGAGATTTCACGGTAATTAAAATATCACATGTAACCACAGTTTCTGAAAACCTCTGATCTGTTGACTTCAGGCCTGGGCCCAACCATTATGTTTTGTTAGTGTAGTACAGTGAAATATGGTCCTCTGTCAACACTGAGTTATTTTATTTTGAAAATCAACCGGATGTTTTACTATGATTCTGTGCCCGACTTCCTGTCCTGCATGATCTGTTCTGTGCTAAATTGCTGCGTTGTGCTCTGCCATCCGGCAAAAACAGAAGTCTGCGGCCGGGGCTGTGACGGAGTACAAACGCAGCCGCAGCAGGTGGAAGTACATACATTGACTAGAATTGAAACGAATCAGCTCTGGTGCTGTAACGGAGAGCAGATGCAACGCACACGTATCTGGTAGAATTTAGGGGTACAGGCCATCAACATCCAACAGACCATAATCTTTGAAAGCTGCTCCAAACTAAAGCACAGCAGTCTTTGCATAAAAGGTAATGGGGGATTTGAAGTCCTGCTTTTTGAATGAATTGGCAAAAAGGTGAGTGTGGTGCCAAAACAGATAAGCTGCTAAAGCAGACTGAAGTTGTTGAGATGAAAGAGGTGCTTGACATTCCTCGTGGTGCATTTCATTTGGCCTTTAAGAAGTTCTCAGAGAACTGATACGCACTGATCCAATGATGTTTACAGGCTGTGAGATTGTTTGATTCAAGGCAGGCCCCAGAAACGGAAAAGAGTAACACATCTGAACCAACTAACAAACCTATCGGCAGAGCTAATCAAAAAAATGGATTACCTTATGGCACTGTGTGTTCAGAGGGGCCTTCACCCCTGGTTTAGATTGTGCTGAATGCTACAGTGTGACATTTTCAAGGGCTCAAAAGTGGCGCTACTCGACTTGCCAGTCAGACTGCGGAAGGTTCAGCAAATGCAAGACCCTCCTTATGGATAAGTGGGAGGCACTCAGCTGCTCACAAAGAGGCTGACAATTGTGTGCTGAGATGTCTGAGAAAGATGGAAGACTTAGAATGGACAGACATATAAGCCCACAGCACCCTCTGACCACCCAGCCGGAGCACCCAGAAGAAAAGGAAGAGGACCACAGCTTTTGAGGATCTCTTAAGAGTTTTGATTTTAGACCATCTGTTCAAACATATTGTGGGTACTAAAATTTTAAAAAAGTCCTGACACAACACACAGAATGGGTGCAAATCACTGACTGATAAGTCATTTTAAAAACTAATTTCAGTGCAAAAACTTTTTGTTACATGACTTTCACTTTAAATGAGCAGATGTATGTTTACGAACATTTTCATGTTTCAGGTTTTAGCAACATAAGTCTCATTATACTCTTAATCCAACTAGTTATCTAACCTTACAACCCAGCCTATAGCTCTCAGGTTCCCCCTAAAGGAAAAATCTACCATTTTTCATATAGATGTCTAATCAGAGTTGATGCTCATTGTACTCAGTTGAAGCAATAAATTCCTCATTTTGAGCTGTTGTGCTATGTTGAAAGATGAGTCTTCAGAGTTGTCCTGCTCACACAGTTGTTCTCGCAGTGCCTAAATGTACCAAGATACATTGCATCAGAAAAAAAAAACAGTTCTTACCGGGTCTCCAAGATTGTTATCCATCGCATCAGAACATTTCTTCTATTTAATATTGCACCCTTTTTAATAATGAGAGGTTTTTGGTCCCTCACAACCAGAAAATCCTCTCAGAACAAACATGGCGCTGGCTCGCCTGGAGTGTGAGGGGAAAGGCGAGGTGTGTACAGTCTGTAGGTCTACTTGGAACCAGTGAAGTCACTGGTTCCAGGAAGAACAAGAGATTTTGAAGCTGCGTCCCAGTGACACAGAAAGCATTGAAAAAATATATATATTGTTGGGTTTTATGTTATATCCTTCATTCGGACACACAGAGATAAGGATTAAAAATGCAGAGTTGCCCTTTAAAATCTGGCCTTTCATACATTAGAAGGTGCCGGTACTCTCTAGAAAGGCCAGTGAACTACACAACCCAGACTGAGTCTGCAAACTCTCACACCACATATTTGAATTCAGTGTTCAGTGTGTTTTCATTTCAGAGCTTGTACCTTGTAGACGCACATATATGTGGGTCACTAAAGAAAACATGTCGTCCAGCCACGGCTGATCTTGGTTTAATTATGACAGACGGCAACAATATTTACCCACCATCTAACAAATCTCTTCCTCCTATTTGTGTGAGCTGAATGAACATGAGTGGAAGAACTTTGTTCCGCCTCGTCAGGCTGCAGGGTGAAAGACAAACAGCCGCCTCTTTGCCAAACAATTGATCATAAAAAAGTGATACATATGCACAGCAGCACACAAAGACAGCTCATGGTTTGGGTTCAGTCAGGTGGAAGATACAGGGTGAGACATATGTCAGAGGCTTTCTGCACGATGAAACCTGCCGCCTGACAACGTTTGGTCTCAGTGTTGCCAGCAAACATTTCCCAGGCAAGTCAGAGGCCAAGGTGACAAAACATGCTCACATCACTCCTCACTGGGCAATCATCAGATGCTTAATTATGATAATGAGAAGAAAAAGCACAACAAAAAACTACATGTATATAAAATATTTGTCCAAATGAGATTGGAGACTTCCATAGAAAAGTACTTTACAAAGCACAGTGAAAAAAAAAGAGGTGAGTTAAACCACCTTTTTTGAGCTCTCCGCCTTTTTGTGTGTGGCTGCTCTGAGAGCTCTCAGAAAGGTGCTGGTGCTTTTTTTAAAAACTAGCCAATGATATCTCCTGGACAAGACAATGATTTTACTGGTGGGGGGGGCTTCCACCGAGGGCAGAGGCGGAGGAGCTGGCACTGAGCTTTGACCAGGAACAGCCACAGAATGAGGGAACAGAGGTGACATCTTCAGAAATTACTCCTGAAGGTGCTCAGGAGCACCGTGTAGCTGTATTATCCTCTACTCCTTATCCATGTGGTCATCAAATCGAGGAATATTCCACAGCTGGAAGAAAAGATCGTGGTCCTCTCTCCCCTCTCACTTTTTGTCTTTTTGTCTGTCTGTGTGGGTGGATGTCACTCTGCCTCAGATGCACTGCTTCGATAACCTTAGCCTGTGTGGATTGACCTTAATTGACCTTTTTTTTTTTAATACCAGCCAATCAAAGAGGCTTTTTTCATTGTCACCGTGTTCTTCTCACCTTATTTTATATTCAGCAGTTGCATGTCGTGTGTAACTTCAGCTGTATAGATGTAGTTTAATTGATTGATTGACGTTGGAGAATTAAATCGGTGGGATGACTTTCATGAGCTTTTTTATTTTATTACATTACATGAGTGATGTGAGCACAGAAATTCACCTGATGGACCTGTCTTCTGAGCTAAACTACGCCTGACAGTTAGGCTTCGTTCAGACCAAATCAGACGATCCGGTGAAAATGCATATTTTTCTCGTTCATTTGGATGAAGCCAATTTGATTTTGGCTGCAGCTGTCCGTGAAAATTTTTTAAATCGCCTCAACTTTTTCACCGCAGCTGGCTGTGTTGCGCTGCGACACCCACATAAAGGGGCCGTCTTCCAGCGATCAGCCACGACGCGTGGACTGGGAGAGGAACAGAGGACACAACTTGACGTCACACAGTGGGTCCTGTTATGTTTATTAAATGACACTCACACCACTGGACAACCCTGCAGAGCTTCTCAGGACCACCTAATTTGGTCTGAATACAGCCTTAGCCTGCTCACAGACAGCATAAGTTACCGTGGTTACTGAGCAGGGATTAATATAAGCAAAGATCGTCAATTATAACACAAGATACCCTGAAAAACTGTCTGAAATTCAGTATACTCTGTGACAGTAACTGTTGCTGGTGTTTGAAAACATGAAGACTTTAATGCAATTTGTGGATATTAGATTTTAAAGGAACTTTTAATGACTGTGAAACCACATTTCAGACATTTTTGATTATATTTTGATTGATACATACCGTTTCACTCTGTGTTAGAGTGTGTCGACCTGTCAAACTGTAATTTTCTAG
>JAQLOL010000011.1:1495096-1507505 GCA_029783665.1 Naso thynnoides | reverse complement strand
TAGCTTTCCTGTGCACAAAGGGCAAAATACGCCAGAGTTTAGGCCGAGAAAATCCTGGTCTAAACAGACGCACAAACACTCTGCCTGTGTAAGGTACAGCTTAGTTGGCTGAGGTGCACACACACGTCTTCACAGTCACACACACCATTTATTTATTGTTTGTTTCCCACACAGGTGTTATTTAAATGTCCTTTGAACATATTTTCGATCAGAAACAGTGGCGTAGCTAGAAATAATAATCCTTTAATTCATAATTAATGGCTTTTTGCCTGGTTTTTTTTTGTTGTTTCTTTGTTTGTTTTTTTAATATCCAGACATGATCACGGTTCTCAGCAAAATTACACCTGTAAATGACCTAGATAACTGTTAAACATTTTTAAGTGTCTGTATCTGTAGGATATTTTACAGGCATGAAGAACACTCACACCAGAGGAGACTCACATGCATTTTTCCATCTCTTTTTTCCTCTTTCTCTCCCTCCCTGTTTGTGCAAGTGCGATCATGTCATCAGAAATAAAGTGAAAATATTCAAGTAAACACCGTGCGTCTGTGTGAGTCAGTTTCATCAGTTTCCTTTAAATGAACGGATGCTAACGTTAGCTAGCCAACTTTAGCACCAATTCGTAAAAGCCAAAACTTTTTCTTTGTTCATTTAACGTACTTAATCAACTGGAGCAATGTCCTCTGTTTTTCTCATCACTAGGAAAGTGGCAGAAAGTTTGATTGTAATTTTTTCACTCAATACTGTTCAAACTGCATGGGACACAGTGCTGCAGCATGTTCTTAAGAAGGGGCTTGGACCTGCGCATGGTATTTTAAAGGGTGTTATGTCAGACTTAAAGACCGATTTCAAACAATAAGGAAACCCTGCTGGAGAACTGTGTTGAGGTATGTCAAACATTTGCTAAATTTGCCCTAGAAATGATCCAAAATGCCCCCAAAACAAACAATAGTCTGGACGTCAGACACGCATAAGGACGCTAGTAAACACAGTTTCAACAGACTTTATAGAAAGTTTAACAGTATTCTGGTAAACCGTCTAAACTTGCTTTGTGGAGCAGAATTACCCCCGTGGAAATCAAGGTCTGTCTTGGCTGTTAGCTAACACTGACATTATCCAACCATTCCTCATTTGTTTGTAGAACCATGGGCTCATCATCATGGATGCTTTTTAATAAATGCTAACAAACACTTACAGCTACACAGAATATGACCACAGGTATAATTCTGCCCCAAAATCAAGCTGGTTACCACGAATCCACATTTCTCTAAAGTTAGTCGTTTCTGCAAATTGCAGTGATCCATTTGCTTCTTTTTTCTGTAGCTTCCGGCAGTCTGTACAAAAATCTCCAACTTTTTGTAAATCTATTTGTGCAGTAAATTGCACAACAGCTCTTACTCATTTTAGATGTGTTTTTTGTGTGTTTGGGAGCACACAAACTCTATGATAATGCTGCCACTCTGTGGGCATACCTACAGTGATTTCCACCAACGGTGATGTCACGTGCATTCTCTGTACCGTGGAGGCCAAGTGCACCGCCAGCGTTTAGACGGGGGCCAGCTCATCGTTTAGAGGCAAGGTAGGAATTGATGTTAGGTTAAGGTTAGGATTAGGCATAAATTGGTTAAGGTTAGGGTTTGGGTTAGTCTGTACAAATAAATGGAAGTCAGGAGGCCATTCAAACAGCCTAAAAGAGCAGCCATCTCTCTCCATTCATGTTCGTCTGAAAAGGAATGGAGGAGTCTGTGAGCAACTGGATGTCTATAATATTGGTGCATCTCACAACATGCGGATGGAACAGTGAGCCGGCGGAGCAATGGGCCGGCAGAACAATGGGCTGGCAGAACAGTGGTGCGGCACCTGCTAGAGGAACACAATGAGACATTAACATTACCTGCTTCAAAAGGCACATAAAGACGGCACAACAGTAACTCAGAGATGGGCAGTATTTAATAAATGTATTGAAAATATATGTGTAATTACATGTGTTTTGTCATTTCTATTTTGCTGTACAGAAATGATTAAGACTTAATTTTTAAAAAATGAAAAATAAAGAAACGTATTGCGTTAGCACAAGGTAGCATTTCTGGTATACAGGTTACCTGCCAGGCAAAGGTGAAAGTACATAAGTTAGCTGAGTTATATGTCAACCTGAGACCTCACTACAGGGACTTTACTGCTGCTAGTCAGTTTTACAGTTTATATTGTTTAAGAGCGACATTAGAAATCATTTTTAATTGGTCTGTGCACAAGCATGGTGGTGAACTTCTGCTTGGGCCAAGAGTCAGCTGTTTCCAGTTTACGTCCCATCTTCATCCACACTGCATTGCCGAAGAAATATCAAGTATCAGTTAAAGTAACAAGCTTTTAACAGTTGGTTTGCACTCAAAAGTGAGGCTTCGCAGACCTCCTAATGGATCTGTAGCACAATACCCTGACAATCATGTCACCTGTACCCTGATTTTCATTAGAAATTGTGAGAGGGGCAGGCAGTTACTGTAGTATAGCAGCAGACAATTTGTGCTCCAAAGTAAGAAAAAACAAGATGACATGATTAACCAACTAGAAACAAACTCAAGGCTATAAGGTTAGCACCTTGCTTACTAATGTTAGCTAGCTATCTGTAGCCTCGCAATTATGCAAATAACTGTACAGTTATAATTCCTTTTCCTGGCTTGCCTCTGGGAGCTAAGGAACAGACAACAACCATACAGTGAACATCATCAACATTTATTTTAGGCAGAATTTGTAGACATCTGTAAAAACTTGACATTTCTTGACATTAGTTTGTTTGCTCTACAGACAGAAGAAGAAGCAATCAATGTTATTTATGAAGGCAGAAGAAGAAATACGTCAGAGTCAGTGTTGTGAGATGTACAGTAACTATCGTATTTGTACAATTAATTTGCCCTCTGTACAATGTATGATCAATAATGCCAAAAAGGCCAAATGTATGATAATTTTGCCATTTCTTTGAGTGAGTTCAGTTCCCAATGGAAAAACACTGACACTGTGTATAGATATGGTGAAGGATAACAATGGAAGGAGTGATCATGTGATAGGACGCAACTGACTGTGTTGTGTGAGCAGTTGGAGCGGAAAAAAAAACAAAAACCTATTTCACTGACAGTAACACATACTGTTCTTGATGTGGCTGTTAACATAGCTTGTTGTGAGGACACCATGTGATAGCTATTACAGTATTTTCTGACATGGCTCAGTTTAGGAGAGGAGGATCAGTGATAGTATGAAAAATTAAAGGAGCAAACAAGTCGAGGGAGAAGAATTTGCAAGAGTGAGGTGAGAAGGTAACATAAAGTTAAGACAAGGAAGAAGGGCGGAGAAAAGGAGAAGAAAAAGAAAGAAAAGAGCAGACAAGAGGAGATATGGTTCTTAACCCTAAAAATGTCATTTTAATGACAAGATAAAACAAATACCATTTGTTTGCCCCTGTTACCCCGACCATGATGACACTGTGGTCCACTGCATCCTTTGCAAATCATCAAAATACAAGAATACATTGTCCCCATTTTTTGTTTCTAATCCCAATATTTACTAACTTTTGTATGCTGGACTGGATATATCCTTGGTTTTTATTTCAAATACATTTCACATGCGCACGTGATCCATTTCTTCTTTTGTTTTGTTTTTTGGATGTTTTTTTTCATCATGTCCCCTTTTGGGCTCCATACAAAACACTTCAAGAGCTTGTATTTGTGTTTGAAATGCTTAAAACCAATCTCGTGACCAGTAGCTCAAGGGAAGACGTTGCTTTGGTGTTTGGTGAAAATTCTCTGTAAAATAAAGGGATGAAGTCAACATTTGATCAGATTTTACATGCTAACATTTCTGTGTGGCTGGTGGGCTTTTTTCTGAGGTCAGAAAACTACGACCTGAGCTGGTGTCCATTGTGATGTGGGACTCTGGGTGTCATAATTGGAACTTACTTTCCAAAAGCTGACAGGCTACATTTTGTGAGGACATCCCGTCTGTGTCATTTAACTCTCTTGCTTTAAGTCAGGCAACAATGATCTAACAGATATTTAATTTCATATGAAGCTGCACTGACCATAGTGGCCACTGGATGTCACTGTAAGACTTGAGCATGTTCAATTCCAGAGTCAGTTTGGTAAACAAGAGAAGGATAAAGTTCATTCTCCTTGGCAAATAAAACCTTTTACCAAAACCCAAGAAATCTCATCTGGTGGGGACCAAAACACAAAAAAGCCACACCCACTGTTAAACAGCAGAAACAATGGAGCACATCTTAACTTCAGTGAAGCGTTAACGGGCAGCCCCATAAAAGAGAGGATGATGGAAACTTAATTAAAATCTCAGATATGAAGCACAGATGGAGGATTTCACTGATGGAAGGTTAAATGTTGACTTGGAAGTCAAGGAAAGTTGTTTTCCATGTCAGTTGGAGAGCACTTAATGTTCTTGAAGTTATAAGAGACTCCTATTTAAAAGATTGGCTGCAAGGCTTGCTTTAAACATGCCTTTAGTTTTAGAAAGCTTTTGTCCTTGTACTAAGTGCTGCTGCATGGTATGTACATATCCCAATAAGGGAAAAAAATACTAATTAATAATTTTAGTTTTTCTGATTTGTTTGATTACAAACTTACCCAAAACTTCATTAATTATACACAAACACAAGCTGACAAAAAAAGAGTTTCCATTCATACATCAGCTAGTGATTGCATCCCTGTTCAAATGCACTTTAATGCGTAGTATGAGAAATGAATGCTTCATTGTTCAAATCCACTTGGCTCCATGCAGGGGTTAGTTGTCTGCCCTGACATTCAACACCGCTTCTGACTGTTCAGTTCCAAGCTGTCAGGTTCAGTTCAGGACAAAATACGACTGAGTTATCGGGATATGATTGTGTTATGTCAGCAAACATAGAATACATATATTTTTATTGACTGGAGCAAATGTGAGGGGAGCAGTGATCAAATAAGACTGCATTTCAGAGGTAAATTAAATGTTTTGAATATTTCCAAAAAGTGATGACACTGTTTTAGTAATCGTTAAGATCTATCTCAAATCTGTATAATCAAAACAGTTTATAATGATTGGATTTTCAAATATAAGAAATTTGACAGATGTTTGTAGGATTTGTTTTTAATTTCAATGTTTTACATCAGACATTGTTGGAATAAAATAATACAAAAGCTATTGATTTTTTTTTTTGTAATCTCCATTAAGCTGTTCAAATTCAATTGGTGGATTTCTCAAAATAAATAACGTTTTCTTGTGCACCTCTTCTTTCACGTGGCAGCAGCTCAACGCATTAAAAAAATGCAGACCTAGTCACCAAGTTCAGCTGTTCAGATTAATATCAAAATGGAGACGAAATGTTGACCTGAGTGACTTTGAATGTGAAAGGGCTGTTGGTGCCACGGAGGTGGCTTGAGTGTCTCAGAGGATTTTCACCACAGCAGTCGAAGGAAGAAGAAGCATCCAGTGTGGAGGAACATCTTGTTAATGAGGGAGATCAGACGAGAACGGACAGACTTGTTCAGGCTGACAGAGAGCCACAGACACCTGGACGCAGGAATGACAACAGTGCTTTGCAGAAGAACATTAATGAACAACTTCAAGCACACAGGCTACAGCAGAAGGAAAACACAATTCATTTCCCTCCTGTCAGCCAAAAACAGGAAGCTAAGGTGACAGTGGACCTGAAAAACTGCCTGATCCGACGAATCTGGATTCAGATGCATGATAAGTTTGGTCAAAACGCTGTTTTGAAAACAGCCTTATACCACAGAGATACACCTAAAACAATGTTTCAAATAGAAGGTGCTACCTTCTGCAGGGATTAATGTTTTAATGAAGATCCATAGTGAAACACCAAATAATGTTTCCTATCAAGTAGCTGAAGAATGCTGTGAAGACGTCAGAGGCCTTCAGATTTTGCCACAAAGTTCCTCTGTGCTCTCAAATTCAAGTTCCATTCAAATAATGTACTTTGATTTCTCCCCAGCATGCCTCCAAGATGACTGGATTAGTTCCTCATTGCTCACTAATGTTTTAAAAGACAAAGATATCACCACTCTAAGGGTCAAACTAAATAGATGCATGCATCAGGTTTCTTTTGATAAGATTTACCTTATTGCTAATGATCTGCAGTACACTGTTGTTAAAGGGATACCCCAGGACTTTAGCATTAGGTTCCCATAAAATGAGGGGTCAAAATTTGGGTAAAAGATGTAGCAATATTGTGACATTTGGTCTCCTGTATCAGCTCCAACCTTAAAAACACAGAATCCCACCTAAAGTCTCAGTGAGATCTTGCATCTATTTTGTGTTCCTTGCAGCTGATGATGAACACTGTATACATACAGTCCAAAAATATACCAACATGTTTTAAAGTCTTTGATCAAATAGCACTTAATATAAATACAAAATAAATGCAAACCAGAATAATTTAAATTTTTCAATGAGATGTTTCACAACAAGAACCAAGACTGTTGAATAATGCCTCAAAAAATCACAAAATTGAGCTAACTGACATCAACTACTATGACAAAAATATATTTAATAAAATTTAAATTTAAAAAACAAAGTTTTATTTTTCCAGCATAACAATATGCTAACAGAATTCAGTTCTCTCTGGGGATTTTTTTTACGTGATGAAAGTTATACATTAACAGAACATCACTACACTTGACTGTGCAGGCTGCAGGATGATGCATTGACAGTTCAGTTTTATTTTCTTAAACACTGCAAGGCAAGAGCAGTGGTGAGACGGAAAAATAAACCACTATGCTGGAAATATTTGTCACAGTGTTATAGTATTGAAGAGCACTGAAGTCAGGGCACGTTAAAGCTATGATGTGTAGAAACACAGAAAGAGGTGAGTTAGTGGTTGGACAGCTCAGTGGCTGCAGCTCCAGACTGAGTGCGTACCTCAGCTGCAGGATCAGGACCACAGAGAGTGTACCTCCTCCACAGGATGATGAAATGAGGACAGTGATATTCAGCGAAGCTCTGATCACTGCCTTTACTTCACATGTACAGGTGAGAATATTCAGCATTTGAACCTACTTCAGTTCACTAAACACTCAACAGCTACAAGCTGATTCAACAGGTAGGTTATAGTTCTTTATTTATCACTTGATTGTTCTGACAGATCCTCTATATTTTTGTTCCATTTTTTGTTATGTTGTTACTTTGTTTTTCACCTGAATAAGAACAAAGTGTGTTTCCTTTTCTAGAATTTTTGGAGTGAATTTACTTGTTTGCTTATTTGTAACTAACTTGCAGCCACAGATTGGACTCTGGTTTCATAATTAATCACAGGTTTTGATTTTCCAGAACGGCTGTTTTAACTTCTTGTTATTCGGAACAATCTTCATTTTAAAATTTAAATGTCAGTTTTATTATTGTTTTGGTCATTCTCACTTGACTGCAGGTGGAAAAGAGACCAGTAATATTTTCTTTTTAGGCCTGTTCCCCAGAATGGAGTATAGAGGTGATGTGTGTTTGGAGGAGCTGTGTCCAGTCTGTGGAGACAAAGTCTCTGGGTACCACTACGGTCTGCTCACCTGTGAAAGCTGTAAGGTAGAGTTGTCTTTCTGTTGTGTCTTTTTTCATTGCACTGCAACCATCTACAACCTAGACAAGAAATTCTGCAATAGTTCTCTAGTTTTTGTTTTTTAAGGTGGACAGCTCATCAAAAAGTTATTGTTACATTGTAAACAGCAGGAGAAAAGAACTGCCTTCTTAAGGTGAACCCCTCCACTTTTTCAACACTTGCAGGGGTTTTTCAAAAGAACAGTTCAGAACAACAAGAAGTACATCTGTGCAGAAAACCAGGAGTGCAGAATTGATAAAACTCAAAGGAAACGGTGTCCGTTCTGCAGATTTCAAAAGTGCCTTCATGTTGGCATGCGACTGGAAGGTAAGGAGGTGTCGATGTGCATGTTAGTGGAATAAATGAACAGCTGCTGCAAAGAATCATATTCCGTTGAGTATTACAAAACTTTTCTAAATTTGGCATACAAATATCCAGCTGTAAAGTGCTTCAGGTTAAGAATGACTACATGGCTCCATAACATTTCCCGCTTAGACAGAAATAGTTTTCAGAAGTAACACATATGAGAGGACTCATTTCTACAGTCTTATCGTTGTTGTGCCATAATGTCTCCATATAGCAAACACTGAAAGGTTATGAGGAGGTTATGTAACAAGAGACGGGATTTTAATGAGTGAAAAAAAATATTAATTGAGATGTGATTACTTCATTGTTTCATGCTGTTTTGTTTTTCTCTTTACAATAACACAAAAACAATACTATTGCTTATAATAATAATAATAATAATAATAATAATAATAATAATAATAACAATAATAACTGGAAACAGTTTAATATATTCAGCTTAAATTGCAGAACCGTTTTTGCTACGATGTTCTGCATTGAATTAGCAAGCTAGCACATTTCCTAATAGTTTGAACGTAAATTTGCTTTCATATAATCAGTATTGTCTAAAAGTTGAAATAATAATTATAATAATTTAAATGCATAGCCAACTTTATATAAAGAGACACTATGTCAAATATAAAATTTTGTTACTTGGTCCATGCTCAGTCATAAATATTTATCATCCTTACCAGACCTCTCTCCATAATATTTAGACACCAAATTACAGAAAAAAAAAATCGTACATTACGTGTAGGTTACAGGGATAACATATAAGTGTTTATTATAGATTTAGAAATAAGTTACAATGAAAGTACCTTTGATTAGTAGTAATAATAGTAACTGTTTCAATTGTAGACTGTACTTTTACCTTCAGTGCTGCTCGCATTCAGTGTTATTGCATTCTAATTCATGCAATAATAATAATAATAATAATAATAATAATAACAATAATCGTAATAATAATAATAATAATAATAGGGTGCTCTTTAATCGATTTGTAATATGACATGACATAAAAAAACTGGTCTAGCATTCATCGGTTCCTCAGATGGATCCTAAAGTACAAAATATTTTTCAATTATTTCTTACAGTGTATATTTAATAATTATTTGTTATTATTATTTATAATTTTGAAGGTATATCAATAATTATCTTTATCTATAATGTACAGGTCTACCCTTACTTACTAGTAGTAATAATGGTACACCACATAGGCCTATTTGAAAAAAATGTTATTATAATTACTGTTTATCTTAAAATACAGTATTTCATGGTAAGAAGACAGTTTATCATACTTAATGTGCTTTTTAGTTAGTGACATTACAGCACTGATTATCAAACACAGTACTTCTTAATTTAGAAAATTATTCATTTATTTCTCTCCATTTTTATATTACTCCCTGTTACACAAGATGCAACTAAACTCTAGTTCTTTTTGTCCTCTTAACCTGTACTTACACATTTGTAATACTTTACAAGCCCAGTATTATAGATGGATGGAATGGAAAGCATGTATTTTAGCAGAAAGGACACACCAAGTATTAGCCACACTGACCTGCAAAGTCAATTCACATTTAGGATTCACTCACTGTGTCCTCATGATGAAAAAAATAGTTAATGTTGATTCACTCTCAAGAATGAGCTACATTTGGGGTTATCTGCCCATTAGGGCAAAGAGTGCAAATGTCAATAAAAATCATCAAATAAATAGCTCCAACCAATCAAATTTTTCTCATCAGCTGTTCGAGCAGATCGGATGCGTGGTGGCAGAAACAAGTTTGGCCCCATGTACAAGCGTGATCGAGCCCTCAAGCAGCAGAGAAAGGCTTTGATTCAAGCCAGTGGATTCAGTCTAGAGAGCAGTCCATCTCTGGTCTCTTCAGCCCACAAGAGCACCAGCTGCCATCCTCCACCACTGTGTTCACTCCTGCCCTCCAGCTCACCTGGTGCCAGCCAGTTTCAGTGCACCTTCTCAAACTGGATCATCAAGTCAGATCACATCAACAATTCAGCAAGTTCACACAGCTCTGCTACAGGAATTTGCTCCGATGAGTTTTACTCTAGACAATTTTCTCCACAAGGTCCCAAGCTGCCTTACTTGGTGATAGAGTTCATGCGCTGTGATCCAGATGAGCTGCAGCTGCAGAATGAGATCATTGCTCGTCTCCTGCAGCAGACGGGCTGGGATAAAGGAAACTTCAGCAGTTTCAGTATGATGTGCCTGATGGCTGATCAGATGCTGTTTTTCATTGTGGAGTGGGCTCGCACATCCATCTTCTTCAAACAGCTCAAGGTGAGACCTTATCTGCTGATATTAGTTTTTGTACACATACAAAGCAAAATTACAGAAACACTTTCACTTTCTGAAATTTAGAATTAATTTGTAACGAGTATGCTTTATCGATGTGGTAGGGGATCACTGATACTATTTCCAGACAGCAGGAGGATAACGCATGTTGTTGTCTTTAGCATATTGTTCGTGGTGCGATTAGATCACAACTTTTTGCAATCCCGTAAATCTGGCAAAGATCATTTATCACAATAGCTTCAAAACTACAGCCTTGAGTACTGCCTTCACAAGGATTTCAGCAAGACAGCTAGTAGCCTACAGAAATCAGCACTTGACAAGGGCTGCCGCAGTGGTCAGGGCTGTCTGGTCCTTTGTGGGCACCACAATGGTGAATGTGGTAAACATATCTATCAGTGCCAGCACATTCTCATACTCTCCAGCTCTAGGATGGTTTATCCATGGCAAAGACCTCCAGGAGTGCGGTGACATTGGTACAAGTCACTGGTGTTTGTGTCTTGAGGATAACATCTCTTGCCAATGTACACCTCTTGCAGTGCTGCACCCAGCCCTGCACATCCTTGGACAATATGGGCCAGTAGTAGCTTCTTCTCAGTTTGTCTGTTGTGCTTTACTCCCTGAGATGCCCACCGTGGTCATGCAAGGTTTCGTATATTGCTGCAGAGAATCTGGCACCACTGGCTGGCATATTTCTTCAATATACTGTGGATCTCGTAGACATCTGAACAGCCCATGTTGCAGGGTTAGATGGTCCTACTGCCCAATCAACTTCCATTAAGGCTGGGTTATTGCACTTAGCTGCACCCTGTTACGCTTATTGCCTGTCCTCGGGGCTGTAACCACTTGGCCGACTTTGGGGTCTTGCTACTGAAGGTGTTGAAGGTCCTCCCAGCTATGTCCACTGATGTGGCTCCTCACAGGCGCTTGGCTGATCTGGCTGTTTTGCGACTGTTCCTCTGGGTCTTTGCAGGAAGGCCACACACACTCCTGTACTTCTTCCTCTTTAATCAGGAAATGTTTTCCTGGGTCCTTGGCTTCAGGCTCTGATTGCACTGAAAGGTGGGACAGCACGTCTACATTTTGATTTGACCCCCCAGGTTATGGTGCACCTCAAAGTTGAACTCAGCTAACTGAGAAGTCCGCCTCTGGTGGCATAAGGTCAGGATAGGCGAGAACTGATGGCGTAGTCAGGCAGTTGCTCAACCACTGCCTGGAGCTCATCATTCTGCACAAATGGTTGACTCAGGACTCTTTAGTTCTCCTTCTTAACAGAACCCCTGTGGATCTGCAAAAGCCTTGCTAGCTTTTTGAAACGAGAGACAAATTTACAGTAGTGAGATGTGAAACCCACCACTCGTTGAACATCTTTCACAGTGTGTGGGTTAGGCCACTCTTTCTGCTCTTTCTTTTTGTATATGTCCACTTGTACACCTGAAGTTGACAACACATACCCAAGAAACCTGATCTCTGTATTGAGTAGGAAGCACTTCTTGGGCTTCAACTTCACACCGTGTTCCTGGAAGGGGCCCAAAAACTAGATCCAAGCTTTTGCGGTGACCCTCAAAATCTTTGGAAAAAACCAAAATGTTGTTGAGATAGACCAGCAGCACATCCAATGCCAGATCACTAAGCATGGCCTCCATAAAATGTTGAAACATCACTGGGGCATTGCAAAGCCCAAAAGACATTTGCATCCAATGGCAAAGGCCAAAGGATGTGGTAACTGTTGTCTTCTCTTGGTCTTGATCATCGACGGCTACTTTGAAGTACCCCACTGTAAGATCAAGGGAGAAAAAGGTGCTAAGGGCATCGAGGGACTCCTCTGCTCAAGGTAGTGGGTAGGCATCCTTTCGCGTCGCACTGTTTAGCCTCTGATAATCACAACAAAAAAACAGATCGATCCATCTTTTTTCATTACAGTTATGGCAGATGATGTCCAGGGACTACAACTTTCACCCTGGTGGATCAGGTCTTGTACATGATGCTTGACTTCTTGAAACACATGAGGAGGAATTCTTGAATGCTGTTGCTTGATGGGGTGTGCATTACCAGTTGGTACGCTGTGTTTAAAGGTAGGGTGGAGGATGTTGGAAAAATGGTTCAAGCAAGCAGCATTTTGAAAAAAACACAGTTCAGAAGTACAAACCCCTTTCGACAGACTCCCCCTCTC
>JAQLOL010000011.1:1479047-1489785 GCA_029783665.1 Naso thynnoides | reverse complement strand
TCAGAAATTCTACAAATGTGCTGCAGCCACCCACCAATAACCTGCATGTGTGTGTGTGTGTGTGTGTGTGTGTGTGTGTGTGTGAGCTCCTGGCTTTCAGCAGCAGCAGTTGACTATCCAGCCAGCACATGCTTTGATGTTATTGTTAAGTTTGAAAGAGGGAAAATTGTAAATTTGTGTTGATGGTTAAAACAAACTTCTGTTTATTCTTCTATTTGGTCTCCAATAATCTCAAGCAATGTGGCATCTGTCATTTTTGTGCTTCTTCCTTCACTTAAATCTGGAAGTCCTTCGTTCATCTCCTTCCCCATCAAGTGAACTTACTCACTGCTAAAATAGTGAAATGTCAGTAATACCCTGTTCATTTAAGCTTATAATTCATCATAACTGAACACTTACAGACTGTCGGTACTTGTGTTCTTTGATTCAGATAGAGCTGTCTAACATCCCCTCTCAAGCTTGTCCTGCCTTGACCAACTTGGTCCAGAGAGGACAGAAGCTGGTTGAGAAACTTCACATGCTAAAGGTGGATCGCCCAGAGTTCACATGCATCAAGTTCCTCATCCTCTTTAACCCAGGTTAGTAACAACTGATGTTTTTATCCAAAAAGCTTAATAATGGGGAAAAAAAAGTGCCCGGGGCCACTATGTTGTGGTATCTGAAGTGGACAAACTGCAGGTCATATTTACGCAACACGTATCTGACCGTATCAAACCTGAGGTCCTGAGTGTGATCCCAATTAACCCTCACTGGTGGTCAAATCATTGGGGCCCTCAGGGTCCCCTGTCTTTCGGCTTTGATTCTATTGAAATGTGGTACACTGGCAGTTGGTCCCCCAGCGGTGACGGCTCTCCAAGATTCAGCCTCCTGGCATCGAGTGTGGCAGAGATATAAGCCTGCAAAACTTGTCCAATTTAAATACCTTAACATGTGGGCTCTCAGTATCTTGAGAGTAAAAGGGCCAATTTCTCCACAATGCTTGGGGCCAGGAAGCTGAGACTTGAAGGGCAGTTTCCTTGGCGCCCAAGGACCAACATATCTCGATATCAGGCCAATCAAGGATCTTTTCTCACTTTTGGTCTCCAATTGGCTCAAAACTTGGTAAGCTGTAAGCTGGGCTCCCAGGGCAAAGGCCCTCATGCCTCCTGGGCCCAAGCATTGCGGAAATATGGCCTTGTCCATTTGGAGTACCCAGGGCGAAATACCTCAACATGTGGGCCTCGGGTACTCCAGGGACCATGTCTCTACAATGTCTGAAATTGTAAAAGTAGGTTCCTGGAGGGCCGGGCTCAACATGGCGAGTTTCAGACCTCTAGCCCCAAGCATTTTGGAGATCTGGCCTCTGTTCACTTGGAGTGCATGGGACCCCCATGTTCAGGTATTTGAAGTGGACAACAATTGTCCAGTTCAAATCCCTCTAACATGGGGGCCTCCATTCCCGAGCTGTAAAGCAGAAAGATAAAAAGCAACAATTACCAGAAAGACACCTGCAAACCAATACAGATGAACAGAGACAAGACACTGATCAGATATGTGGATTTTATTTATTGTCATGTTATTTATTATTCATCTCAAATGTCTTGATTATTTCAGCATCCGTTCGATTATGTCTGTGTGCTATGAGCAAATCTGGCAGGATAACACAGTCTATTATAAACAGTATAAAACATTAAGTACATATGATATGAATAACTGGCTCTGATAAATGATAAAATATGCATCCTATGCTTGCCAGCCCTTTTAATTTTTTTAACCCTTTGATTAGAACAAATGATAAACGACATGGACAGATGGTCTTAAGTTCAGCTACTAAGACAGACAGTTACTAGTTATTGCGATTAGTAATTAGTTATTATCAGTAAGTCAGTCATGGACAGCCATGGTTGTACAGTTGGCTCTACTGTTGCTGTCCAGCCAACAATAACTAGTTTAATCCAGTTCTTGAGATCCAACAGGTAAAAAAGAGAACCTGCCATTTGTTTCACCAACAGTAGATACAAAGGACAACATGAGGGCTCTAAATTTTGTTTTGTTTTGTCTTGTTTTGTTAACACTATTTGACTTTTATCATCAGTCATTTAGTTAAGATGTTTCATAAGCAGCTGTACTCAAGGGGTACATGATGTGGTTCAAGAGCTTTAATCAAATAAACTGTCAGTAATGACAGTTCAGAAAAAGAAGAATAACTCCAAAATTGGAACTTTATTGTTCTTCAGTTTTCAGCTCCATGATTTTAAAGATCTGACCATTCTTAATCTAGAGACGTTTATTGGTTGTGCCTTCCCCTTTCCACCACTGACCAGATGTGAAAAATCTTGAGGACCATCAGTACATAGAGAGCGTGCAGGAGCAGGCAGAAGGAGCCCTGCTGGAGTACACACTGTACACCTCTTCTCTCCTTCTGGGACGCTTCGCTCATCTGCTGCTGTGTTTGTCTGAGCTCCGCTCTCTCAGCGCTCTGGCTGAAGACTATCTGTACTGCCAACACCTGAACGGTGAAGTGCCCCACAACAGCCTGCTCATTGAGATGCTCCATGCCAAGCGGAACTGTGCATGAAGATTCAGGGGCTCTGCGATTTCTCACACATTTCAGCACATGGCATTGCTTTGAGCTCTAAAACTAAATAATAGAAATTATCTATATAAAAAAATAATATTAGAATGGGAAAATGTGACTTGGAGCCATAGAATTGTTGTTTGTTTTTTTAATCATCATGTACAGAGAAAAGTGCTGAGTGTTTTTCGTCCAGTGTGGCATAAAGATGGAAGCCAGGGGAAGCTGCTTACCATCAACGTAAGAAAAAAACCAAACCAAAGCTGCTCTGTAACATTGAAAAAATGCTTCCAAAAATACTAAACTGTTGTTTAAAATCGGCAATTATTTAAGTTAGAAATTTGCTGAATTTATTTGAGCTCCAGGACACTGATTTTTGTGAATCCAGCAGCAGCGAGCTGAGTCCATATGAAACATGTGAAACAGGAGAGCTTATTTCTTTATAAGAATATTACTAATTAGTTAATGAATTAACACCAAAATTTGGACAATCTCAGTGAAAATATTATACTTATGCATTCTGCTCCTGGGGGGATGTGAGCGCTCTGTATTGCACAATGACAATTACCAGATTTTATTAATGTAATTTAGGCTATTCAGACACAAAACAAAAACAAAAACTCTATTATTCTGCTTTGTGTTCAGTAACGTCATCCAGAATTGTGTTCATTTCCGTGTTGACATTTTATTTAGGTATTAAAGTAACTAACAACTGTGGGGGACAAGGGGTTTTTTTTTTTTTGGTTTGTTCGTTTGTTTGTTTTTAACATAAAATCATTCTATATTCAGGTCCTTGAAGCAATATGCAGTTTTCATGGACAACACAGCACATGTCCACAACATATGTGGTATTTTTGAAACCTCTGGGCTATAAAATTTCAAAAAAGGTCTGTGAGTTTAAGCAATGAATGACCACAAAAGTTCTGAGGGAGCCACTAATCAGTCCAGTAGGGATGAAAACGTTCTAATGATGCTGTGGTTGGTAAGCGCTGCATGAACACAAACTTGAGTTTTTGGCAACATGCCTCAGAAATTTGCTAATCTGTGTAATACATCCTGTGGGGATATACACGTAAATGTTGGAATATGTTGGGCTTATGATTTAGTTCAAGATAACGCATGGGAACATGAAGGCAGTGGGCGATGAGAAAACACACACACGCACACACACACGCACACACACACGCACACACACACACACACACACACACACACACACACACTTCCTGCAGGTTAAAATCAGAGCACATTAAAGCTTTGTTATTGGTCACTGAGATCCCACCGATTACTCATTCAGCCACCTGTTTTGCCCACTCTGCTTTAGTAAAAGGCTTAATCAACATAATGCACCATCTTGTTGTGTGGAGGTGCCCTATCTGATCTTGTACACCTCACTGGAGTTTATTCCCTCCCAGCCTTGACATCCAGCTGGCATCAAGTTAGCATCCGTCCTGTTCAAGGACAGAACATGGCAGCATGATTAAATACAAAATGTAGCTGGCTCAGAAAACCGGCTGTCGGAAACGTGCAGAATCTGCTTTGCCAATACAGGTGACCCTCACAGAAAGTAAAAATAAACTGGGAACCTCTCTGAATATATCATTTTGTGATAATTATGTCTGTTATTAGTGACTCCATTTTTTATTGCATAATAATTAAAGGGAATAGAGTAAAAGTGCCGGTTATCAGTCTATTGTTAAAGTTAACTATATCTAATACTCTAAAAAATGTCATTGGTTATTTAAGTTGTTGCTTTGTAGTTTATACTTTGAGATCATCCTTATGGCACTCTGGTAAAGTTATGTATTTAACATATATATAAGCAGGTTAAATGAGCTAAATGCTTTAAGAGTAGAGCAAGACATTTTAAATTAGCACAAAAAATGAGAATAGTAAGAAGACATCCGTCATTATAGAAAAATTGATATAGCCATTTTTTAAAAAATTTCAGTTCCCTGCCTGCCTGTGCAAAAAGTATTTTATAGTTTTGAGAAATCTGTCTGTGAGACTCCAACTCCATTTCAACAGAGGTTAATGTGAATGAAATTCAGCCTGTAGTGTTATAACACTGAAAAAAATGTGTGTGTACAATGACTTTACACAGTTTCGTACATGTTAACAGGAAAGCAGTTAAGAATATGAGTGTGTCCTTGTATGGAAACATAATGGAAGCATTCGACAATAATAATAATATTAATAAAAATAATAATATAAACAAAACTAAAAACAGTTAGTTTCATTCAGAGTCTTTGTGTTTTCTTGCTGCAATACAAAAGACCCAGATGTAGTAATGTAGTTCAAATATAAAACTTTCTTGTCTTTTTTTTGGTCATAGCTTTAATTTTCTTAAAATTTATTCTATCATCAATCAATCAAACTTTATTTATATAGCACTTTATTTATATACTATTTCCTTTTATAATTTGCACATTTTATTGTTTTTACTTTTATCACTTTTTATTGTGGGTGATTAGGCACATTTGCAAATTTTTTAAAATAAATATCTTGTGTTTTGGTTTGTGTTTGTGGGTTTAAGCTGCAAAATCTTTCAGTCCTACGGCAGCTTCATGGCTGTTTTTGTGCCGTCTTGTATGTAAACTTTTTAGTTCCCATAATTCAAACTATTATTTTATCACTACTCAGACAGTAGGACAGCATCAGCGTGTAGTCTACATTGTAGTATCCTTTTAAAAAAATGATTGATTATGACTGGCGCAGTGTAATCTAGAGATGAACTTAGCAAATGCGGTTCTGTGAGGTCTACCACACAGATGAGTAGACCTCAGGACAGATATCTCAGGTCAACTGCAACCAACAGGACTGCCTCAGGATGCGAGGAGGGTTAGAGAGTGAAAGATTGTTTTTAGAAGGATGTTAAAGGCAATGAACAGTGAAGATGTGAAACACGATCTGTTTTGTTGCAAGTGTTCTCAGATCATATTCCATAAAACCCATTTAGTACATATATTGCCGGAAATTTGAATACAGCTGGCATGTGTGTAAACATATTTTTGGAATATGTGGTAAATTTGGAAATTAAGCATGGCAGACTCAGACTGTTCACAAAAAATTGGGGAAAAAATGGAATGGAATGGAAGACCTCTTGACAAAATGGCTTGAAAATAAAGGATTAATGAGTACGAGACAGTTGCGGATTAGCCTAATGAATATTATTTTGTAAGGAAAAGATTTAGCAGATCAACTGAATCATCAACAGTGTGACTGAGGTGGAGAGGAAATCAGAGATAACAGAGGCAGGTCTACTTGTTGACGCTTCAGGAAAGTTTCTCACCGCTGTGGAAAAATACCAAGAGGAAACTCCTGAGAGGCCCTCCCTCGGCCAAGGCTGAGCAGAATGGACCCTTCCGTGGGATTTTTTCCCTGGTATTCCAATCTCACTCCAGTAGATGGCAGTAATCCAGCATGTTGGACACAGTTCAAAGAAGAAGAAGAAGAAGAAGAAGAAGAAGAAGAAGAAGAAGAAGCGCGTGTGCATCTCTAATCCGCCGCTTCCTGCCACTTCCGGGAAACACGAAGCTTCATCCACCGAAATGGCGACGCTGACAGTGAGCAGAGCGGCACTCGGCGGTTTCAGTTTCGAAAACTGCAAGAGGTAAGCGCTCTTCAGTGACTGAAACCATCCCAAAATGACCGCGTCACCGTGTGTTATATATTTTTTTAATTTTATACGCAGATAGTTTAACGAATGTCCGTGTTTTGTGACAGTTTCTCCGTAACGCCAGCTCATGGTAACGTTACGTTGGGTTCCATACAATGACTCATGAATTTCTTCAAGCTAGTACTGACATTGAAGTCAACGTGACTTGTGTTTCTTTATTCTGTTGAGCGCACTAATAATTATGTCGAAATAAATCTGGTAGAAAATGCTACGTTAGTCTGATCCTGATGTTTTGTGTTTGTTTGTTTTTTAAATTTTAATATGAAGAACACGATGTGCAGGATCGTTTCTCTTCTTGATGGCCCATCCAGTCCGCAAAATGTGGTCAAATAAACTTAGAACAGTAACGAAAACGTTCAAATGTAATTTTAAAAAGTGACAAAAGCCCAAACTGACTTTAAACATCAGAGTTAAATGTAGATTATATATGAAAAAAACAGGCACCGGAGAAACGGTTTGAGAGAAATACACTGTAAATAAGCAACAAACATTTCTGTTGATTTCAATACAGTTTTCATGTCATATGATAAATATGTGTTATTATTATTATTTTTTTGAACAAATTTTGAGCCTAAGGTTGTTAACATATTACAGAGCTGAACGTTTTTCTTGTTTGTTCTCACGGTGTCACAGTCGTATAAGTGCCTTGTTTGTTTGTTTGTTATTTTCAGAAATGCACTTTTGGAAGGCGAAGCCTCCAAAGTGGGATACAGTTTTCCTGCTGCTCGGAAAACCGGCACCACCATCTGTGGTCTTGTCTTCAAGGTGAGTAACAGGAAGCAGAGAGCACCAGTGATTTATTAACTTTAATGATAATCTTGCCTGTTAAAAACACGGAAAGTATTTGTATTTTTGTTATTACCGGTAAATGATTTGGAAAAAAAAAAGCGTATTATTATTATTATGTTTGTTTTCATGTTTTTGCCTCCGATTCATGTTTTAATTTTAAAACTCTTGTCCACAGACGTCTTGACTTGCTATAGCGTGAAATGTACGCACACATGTTCCCTCGTCAATAATGGCGGCTGGCTGTGATTTACACGCTGAAATTCTTATATTAATATTATTAATAAACTTGACCGGGGATTTCCATTTCACGACGAGTCACAGTGTTACTGTGGGGAAGGTCTCGCGCTCCAAAGTCAGAATCAGCACAGCTGACAGTTTGTGATGATATCCACGAGATATTAACATAAAAACGTTTGGAGTTTACTGTCTGTGTATTTAAAAGCGTTATCTGTCCGCATGTGAGTAAATGATACATCTGGAGAAAAGACCCCGTCCCTGCTCAAACATAATTAAACACTTGGGTGCTGTGATTGTTGGAGGGGAGAAACAAATCAGAGGGTCTCACCTGATGGGCTAATTTTTAAAAAAGCTCTGTTACACAACATCATGGGTTTACTTCATCTCACTGATATTTTGTATTTTTTTTGTGAAGGATGGTGTCGTCCTGGGAGCTGACACCAGAGCCACTGAGGGCATGGTGGTGGCAGACAAGAACTGCTCCAAGATTCACTACATCTCCCCCAACATTTAGTAAGTGACGAGAGCTCGCGTTTTTATTTTTCTTTATTTTGAACTTAAATATACTGATGCCAGAGCTGTCTTTGTTATTATTATTATTATTAGTAGTAGTAGGAGTGGCTGTAATATTAGTGATATTGCTATTATTGAGAAACAGCCTGAACTGAGATCACACAAGGATGTAGTAAAACACACAGCACTTTGAATTAAAGTAGCAGAAAATATACAAAATTTATTATGACGTAATGACACACAACAACTTGTTTGACCTGTAGGTTCCGTAGACTTGAACAGATCAAGTGCACGGTGATGCATTATCGGCTTCCCAGAGTTCTATACGTGAGTTCAAAAACAATGAAGTAATTCAAAGAGAGCAACGGCTAAAGGAACAACTCCATCACAGTGTCTTAAATACTGCGGGCGGCGTGTCGTCGTCCTTTGCTGTAGAGCCGTAACGATTCTCTGAATTCTTGGTTGAGTTCGTTATTCTCAGTCGTCTGTGCAAAATTATTCAAATCAACGAAGATAAAGGTTAGTGATACATGTTGTGAAGTCCTCAGAGCTCTTCAGTAATAAAAAAATGTTTTTCTCGCGGGTCGTCTACCATTCAGAAGCTCGGTGGTTCGATCCCGACCTCCTTCGGTCTCCTTGTAAAGTGTTCCTGAGTAAGATACTGAACTCCAGATTGCTTGTTAATGTGTGTGTGTGAGTTCCTGATGAGCAGGTTGGCTCTTCGCCATAAGTGTGTGAATGTGTGAATGTTGACTTGTGTTGTAAAAGTGCTGTGAATAGTCAAAAGACAAGAAAAGTGCTGTATGCATAAAGTCCATTTACCAAAGTGCCAAACCTCGTGGCTTTCTTGTGAATATCTGATTCGTATAGTTCTCGTCTTTGTCATGTACAACCGGTTGCCATGTAACGGTTCTGTTTTCCAGCTGTTGTGGGGCAGGAACAGCTGCAGACACCGAGATGACCACTCAGATCATCTCCTCCAACCTGGAGCTGCACTCCCTCTCCACGGGCAGGCTGCCACGCGTGGCCACCGCCAACCGCATGCTCAAACAAATGCTCTTCAGGTACGATCCTCAGACTGGATGAGCATATGTCATGTTATTGTGCATTTTGTGCTAAAACAAAGAAAACACTGTTGATAGTCGAGGTCACGCTGCCACTCGTTCTGCTGTGAGGATGAAATGCCAAGTTCATTTCCTCTGATCCGTCACTTTCTGACCTTACATCCTCGTGGAATTGATACTTTAAAATTCTTCATATTGTAAACTAACAAAATTCGTCAAATCAAGTCATTTGATGCTTTTAAAGAAGTTCTATTAAATGCAGTTCTGTTCCTGGTCAGACACAGCAGTGCGCACCGTGTTGGTAAATAAAGTCAGCCGAAGTCTGTGATCAATCTGAATTAAAAAGCAAAACTAAACTTTATCACACTGGGTCTCGGGTTTGACTGTCATTCATCCTAAAATAGAAACTCTGTTTTCCACATCAGGATCCTTCAAATGCCTCACAAACAAACAAATCTTTGAATAGAGGGAATCACTGCACATAGACGCCTGTGAGAGCTTTCACTTTGAAAAATACAAACCAAACATGTTGAAGCTACAGTGAATGTTGCTCGTATGATGTCAGGCTGACTGGCGACAGGTTAATAAAAAATCGGCGAGCCTCCTGAGCCGAACTGCTGCGTCGCTGCTAACGTGCGTCCAGCGTGCCTCTCCTGCTGTGTCGCTGCTAACGTGCGTCCAGCGTGCCTCTCCTGCTGTGTGGCTGCTAACGTGCGTCCAGCGTGCCTCTCCTGCTGTGTGGCTGCTAACGTGCGTCCAGCGTGCCTCTCCTGCTGCATCGCTGCTAACGTGCGTCCAGCGTGCCTCTCTTGCTGTGTCGCTGCTAACGTGCGTCCAGCGTGCCTCTCCTGCTGTGTGGCTGTTTTAAAAAAATAAGCTTCCGACGCAGACGCTGCACGTGTGGGTTGGGCCTGATTTTCAGCCTGCAGACACTCTGTTGTCAGCAGAGGCGATTCAGAGCTTAAAGCACGAACAGCTAATCAGCTCGTATCGACCTCATCTGTCACTAAGAAGCGCAGTGTAGACCAGCCAATCAGGACAGAGAGTGACTGCATTTTTACTATCCTGCATTCAGAGGCATGATGGGAAAACACGCAGATCTCACGATACTCTCAGACCACATCGCTTACTAACAGCTGTCTGTGGGTATTCTGACATTTTTTCCTGACAGAACACAAAGAATTATTGATGTTTACCTCAAAGTTACCAACTGCAGCTTTAATATTTTTTACTTCGTGTAAAAAGTAAATGTGTCATCTGTGAAGTTGTGTGACTGTGCGGTTGTGTGTGTTTGTTCAGGTATCAGGGCTACATCGGAGCCGCTCTGGTGCTCGGGGGAGTCGACTGTAACGGCCCTCACCTTTACAGCATCTACCCTCACGGCTCCACTGACAAGCTGCCGTATGTCACAATGGGTAAGAGTCAAACTAAACAGAAACTGTGGGGACGCGTTTCTCCTCCAGTGTTTCAGTTACAGCTTGATGCCTGTTCGGATCTTTGAAGGATTAACACTGGTTGGTAAATGCATTTGTTGGAATTTATTGAAGTTAGGCGAAGTCACAGCCTCCCAGTTTTACCGTAATGCCGTTACTTCAGCTGATCTTCTGCTCTTCAGATATTTATCAAATTATTTAGAAAAAAAGAAATGCCAGATACGATCTGGGCTCTGTTTCAGAAAGCGGGATTAGTGAAAACTCTGAGTGTGTAAGTTTTCCGCTTCATGAAGCCAGTTCAGCGTAACCCTGAGTCTGTTACTACGGCAACATGCTCCGTGAAGCAAACCCGCTGGCTGGCTTCTAATCCTGAGGCTGATCGCCTGCTGAGCGTGCATTGTAGTCAAAGCAAATTTTATACATTGCCCTTTGATTTTTCGTCAACAGCGTTTTCGTTATGACATCAGAG
>JAQLOL010000011.1:1455887-1466314 GCA_029783665.1 Naso thynnoides | reverse complement strand
CTGAAATGGTCATATGAGGACATAATCAGTTACTAGACAGGTTGTTTGGGTTTTTCAGGTTTTTCAGGAAGAAACTCTGCCTGCATGTCAGCGTGATGCTGTCATGTGAAAAAACTCTGTTCACAGATGGTGGGTTTTTTTGTGCAGTCTGATTCCGGTCACACTCTGATGAACGTTTCTCTAACAAAAAAAAAAAAAAGACAGAAAAACAAAGTAAAGCTGACAAATAGATACAATGACATTCGCATTTGCTAACGTGTGGCGTCGCTCATTTGGTTATTTGAAACCCTTTGCAAGCACATTATTCCATGCTGGAAAATATGTGCTCAGCAAATGGACGCGTTTCATGATTACGTAGGTGGCACTCAGTGCAAGTCGACTGCGCCGGCTTTCAGGACTCTGAAGTTCTTGTGAGTGATTTACATGAATGCTTTGGTTTTATTTGAACTTATGTTAGCTCATCTTTCCCCTCTTTTGCAAACTCCTCCGCAGCTTACAGTCACCGAAAAACAAAACAAAACACAAATGTATGATACATTATGACCAGCTCTACTTGCACAGTTTCCATAAACAAAAAGAGAGCAGAAGGTAAAAAAATCCCCTTATATTACCTGCACCTTTCATATCATTTTTTACACACTTTTTTATTTTCCTATTTTCTTATCACAGATCACTTAATACAGATATTCAAGTATACTCAAATAACACAACAACAAATGTCTTTTCAGTCACATTTTGAGTCAGTGTTCATTCACTCATTTATTCATTCATTCATTACGACTGTGCGACTCGACCTGGAATAAGCAGTTTGAGGATGCCAGCGTCAAGAGAATTTTCAGTCGATGGTCCTCGTCAAATGATCTCAAACAACTTCTGTTAATTTTCAGGTAGCAGTCAGACCATTAAGGTTTCCACATTCACAAAATCATTAAATTTTCGATGTAATTTTAACAGGAGACACAAACAAACGGAGTGAATCAGATCAAAATGCACACATTCCCACAAACACGCTAAACTTTCTGCCCTAAAACTAAAAGGTTTTTTTAAAGATTACAAACGCTGGGAACACAATCAAAAAAAGACACATGCTCAAATTCTGGTAAAGTCTCGTCTCTTTGAATTTTATATTTATGATTCATGGATGTTTCCATTCACAGTTGTTGAACGTTTCCTGTCTGTTTCAATATACACATCCTGTTTTTGCTTAACTGGAAGGTTTAATGTGCTCTGCAACTTTCGCTGAGTCATTATTGTCAGGAACATGATTTCGTGTAAGTTGTCAGTCAAATGCACAAAAGGAGACTCAATAACAAGAGGAAAAAGGCGGAATCAAGTACTGGGAATTCTTTTTCTGTCAAATCGTTTTGCCATTCATGTTGATTTTTTCATGGTAATTCTTTGTGGTTTCTGATGGTGTAAATTTGGTTTGCCTCTCTGCCCCTCCCTCCTGCTTTCCTGTTGTCTCCTGTTTGTCTGTCTATCACAAGGTTTTCACATCGTGACTTAAAACCATAAAGATGCTTTGACTTAAAACTGAGGGATAAGCTAAAAGCTGAAGTATCATACCTCTGCCTGATGGTGCCCAGTTTCTCGAACAGCCAGGCAGACAGTCATGTCTGAACATGCTCGTGTTGCTTCCTGTAAGAACAGCACAAAGAGTTTACCAGCTAAAAATATTGGCACGCAATGGAAAACTTCAGAAATAAAGCTGCTTATTTGACATATTACAGCAGTTTGGTGATATTAATGCTATTCTGAGACACGCTTATGAAAAACAAAAACACAGACAGAACCAGTTGACCAGTGATGGCAGAAGTAATCAGATCAACGTAATACCACAAAGTGAAAATATCACAATTAAGTGCATTCAAAATGTAACTGAAGATAAAGTGTAGAAGTACCATCAGCAAACTTCACTTGAAATTAAGTATTGGGAGTACTACTTGTTACAGAAAAATGGGGTTGGAAAGAATTTTTTAAAAATGCTGCTTAATTTATATTAGCTTTTTGACTTATCTATTATCTTTGCTTCTTTTTTTTTCTAAATATTACATTATTATCTCTTTGAGCCTCCTACTGTTACTTAAGTGAAATCACACCTTAAACATGTGGAGGGGGGAAACTACACACTGCTTTTCGTGGGGTCCCATCATAATCTTATATGTTTCTTTATCTAAAATCTAAGTCTAACTTCTAACTACAGCTGTCAGATAAAGGCAATGTAGAGAAAGTATCAAAATTAATAAACTCAAGACAAGTAAAAGTGTCTCAAAATTCTCAAAAGCTCTAAAGCACCCACGTAAATATACTAAGTTACATTTCACCAAAGAACGTCTTTATATGCCGTTGACGTGTACTGTGCTCAAGCTTTATTCTGTGTTGTTAAATTTTTTGTTTTTAAGTCACACACTAAAAAGAGAAAATTTAAACTGATTAAATCAATAAAACACACACACACGAAAAGTTATTTCTATCCAGTAACTCAGCAGGAATGAAAAAATAAAACCAACACTTGTTTAAAAAAACAAAAAAACAGAACTGATAGGGCATTACATCTGTACTGTAGTGACCTCCCACTGGGTTAACTTTTAACCCACTGTTTAAGTGTGTGATATGTCTATATACTTAATAAGTTTATGCCATAACTGGGAAATGCTGGCCTGTAGTATAAAAAAAAGCAGCTCGTTTTGTCATGAAACTATGAGGCAAAGTGCGACTTTAATAGGGACGAAGTTATCTACCTCGTGCACTCTAAACCACTTAACTACAGTCAAATGACCAGATCAGGTCATGAGTAAGCACAATAAAAACACAAACACAAAACTAACTTAACAAAAAAAGTTCATAGATCAAAGTCTGTGTGTGCTTATCTGCATTTCCCCAGAAACTTGAGGAAATCTGAAGCATGTGTGGATGTGTTTAGTTTTTATGCTCAGTACTAGATTTACAGGTACAGGGCTGATGAAATTATGGACAGGCAAAAATGAAACCAACTGCACAAAAAAAGTTTTCTGTGATTTCCACCACCACTTCCACATTATGCAGGCGTAGCACATGTTTTGGTTGCCAGCCATTGGCGTCTCATTTGCCTCCTTAAGCTTCCACATGACAACAATGACAGATATTCTTGAAATGACATATTAACTATAACGAACGCACGACAGGAGATTCACAGGTTATGCAATGTTTCTTTGTTTACTGCCATATACAGTCAGCAGACAGGCCGAGTGTCAGCTTATAAAAAGATTTTCCATCAGTGAGTGAAGATGGAAAAACAATAAACTTTATGATATTAGCACTGATTAAATCATATGAACAATAAGGATAAATATAAAATATTAAAAGTGAACATTTCTGATGTTTGATTCATTGTTCTGAATGTGATCCGCATCCTGAATCATGCAACATTTCCCAACCAGTCTTATGACCTTCTGTCTCTGATATTTAATGTGGGACAACATGTAGTTGTCTTACTGTAAAAGGTGACTAAGTGATTGGTCTATTTGCACAGAATGCACTAGTCATCTGTGAGATTCAGCTGTTGTCAGGAAATGCTGGTCAATGCTGAGAACTGATACCACTCACTTCTCTGTATTGAAGTTGTTGTCTGTGGGAAGATTACTTTTATTTTTCCATAACCAGCAGAGGGCAGCGCTTCCTTTGTCTTTGCTTCTTTGCTCCCTTTCCTGCTCATAAGTGACCACAGCTCTAACATAGTCAGCTGTATGTCAGCAGCTTATATTAAGTACTTTTTATGGTGTTTCTTCAAAAATATAACAAGCCAAATCAATTAAATCAGATCACATCAAGACTAAAGGTGTCCAACATTGAGTTTTCCTCCACACAAACTGTTGCACTATGATGGTTATATATGATGTTAATGTTATAAGGAGATTATAGACATCTAGATCTAATGTTACAATAGCTGTGTATGTATACTAAATATTTAGTAGATCCTGGAAAATCCAGTGTGGAAAGGAAACCCTCAGGCACAGTGACAATACTCGTGTGACAAGTCAATAAGAAGCTTGGCATGAGAAGAGCGACGCTGGTAAACTCTTCTAATTTCATTACTCTACATGTTTCCTCAGCTTAGATCCTATCAAATAGTTGGCTGCTCTCTGGCGTGGGGGTCGCACGTTACAGCCGCTAAATTGTGACAGTGGCGCAGACTGGCATACCGTAGCACATAATCTGATTATCGGATCAATAACACAGCAACATTTGGCGCATAGCTGAGATGGCTGGCTTCTTCTCTGGTTACACATTGCTGGCATTCACCCCTCGTTCCCACTTTATAGGTGACAAAGTGTGAATACAAGCAGGAATTCAAATGGAAGGCCTTTTAAATAAGACGAGTTGCGCAGTGCAACCTTGACCACATCTGGCTACGCAACTGTCTGTAGGACACAGCTATTAAAATACCCACATTCTGAAATAAAGAGTGTGGATTGAAAAGTTTTCTGATCAATATTGCAGCACATTCCTAAAGGAACATACCAGTGTTTTTACATGTCATTGTCCTTTGTTAACATTGGCCACATAGGTAACATTTGCCCCATGCATTTTTCCTAAAATAGCTTTATCTATAAGAGATTTGATTATATTTTGTCCATATTCAGTAAACATTATGGAAAGTACTTGAAAATGTGTGACGACATACCTTAAAAAGAATGTCTGTGTCAAAATATCATAGACATTACATTATTACTATCTGGCCTGTCTGCCACTCTGAGTCTCTCTCTTTCTCTTTTTCTTTCTCTTTCTGTCTCTATCTTATTTGTATTTCTTCTTCACCCAACCGGTCAAGGCGGATGGCCGCTCTCCAGAGCCGGAGTTTCTTCTCACGAGGGAGTTTTTCCCCGACGCCGTCACGTATGCTCGCGTATGCTCGCTTTGGAGGGTTCTGTTGGTTTCTCTTCCTCTGAAAACGCTTTGAAATGTCTGTAGATGTGATTAAGCGCTTTACAAATAAAGATTGATAGAGATTGATTGATTGTGCACGTGTATTATTTTTGCATTGATATGAAATGCTTTATGTATTCACGCTTTCAGTGATTTTTTTTTCCTGATCCTTCTGTGTCTGACGACTGCAGTTGCCTTTTGTCTGAATTATACGTATAGGTTATTAGCTTGCTTCTTGTATTTAAAACATGCCTCTCTGCTGCCGCAAGTATGCTTAGTCCATGTTTGTGATTGGTCATACGCTGCAAACTCCGCCTCTTTCATATGAACACACTCGCATGTACATTAGGGAAGCCTGGGCTGATTTACTGATTTTATAAGCAGCTTCGTGTGAGCACTTGGCTGGACCATTACAGATGCAGGACATGTTGAACTTTGTAGTGCAGGGCTCAGGTCTGTCTTAGAGTAAAAGGCACTTTCTTTGTTCTGTTTATTCTTCCTGCTGTTCATAATAGCAATGACGAGATCCCTCCCAGTGTTCTGAAAAATGTATTATACTTTTTTTTTGTATTACATTTGCCTTACGTGACAATTTTGTTTTATTTCGGCGACAGAACTCTGAAGTAGGGGTCTGCCAGACTCACAATCTTTTCTTTTCCTGTTTGTGTTCCCGCAGTCCTTCTGTGCTGAACTACTGTGAGAGATGGTAATGCAGAGAGGGACCCACACAGCAGGTCCAGTCTAGCTGATTTTGTCTTTAAGATCACCCGCAACTGTCAAGCCTCTAACAGTCTTAGTTAAAGGTGCTATTTGTAACATTTTAGCAGCAGGTATAGTGCGTTTCCTCTCTTTGACTCTCATAACTTTGTCCGAGTGTGGCTCATATACTGGGTCAAATCCACTTCAAATCATTTGACCTAATGGGCCACAACATAAAGTGCAGCGTTTATAATGTACAAGTCTATTTATGGACCAGGCCAGGGGATGGATTCCTGTTTTTCATCCAGGCAGCGTGAGTTCAACTCCCAGTATGGGAACAGTTTCATGTCTTTCAGTCAACATACTCATTACTCATTACATGCACAGACAGTACACAGGACTAATTTGACCTTTTTACAGCGATTATACTTCAATTTTATATAGAGCACCTTTAATTTAGATATGCCTAGTTTTTTTGTTCATGTATTTTGTATTTCAGATTGTGCGAAGTCTACATTCTGATTTTAGTTCTACATATGTCATCATTTTTCACTAAGCTTCAGTGGTTATACAGGTAGCCTGTGCATGTAAAAGGTCAGAAAAGTACAAAAAAGCCCTGAGTCGGGCCATAGAGAGTTCCTCTCTCCCCTGGAAAGCCGTGCTCCTCAGAGTGCCTCAACACTCTGGCAGTCGTCCACTCTCTATTTCTGTATTTCCCTTTTATCTGTCATTTTGTTATCTAATACCAAGTGTCGAAGTGTGAAATGGATTGTATTGAAGCTGTAGCTTAAATGTAGGCCGGGGATTTCCTCACCATGACTGGACCAACTGTGTGCATTTCAAGGTAACTCCACCCGACTGCTCTGTCAGCCGGGGTTGATAACGGTCAAAACTTATCGATGGGTCATTGTCAGCTGTTCTTGAGCCGACTTTAAACTTAAGTTTCGGTTGGCGCCAGGCTTTACGTTGTTTATTTTGTAGTTTAGCCATATGAACTGGTCGGACATTAGTATGCTGCTTGGCTGATGTGGCTACTGTGGGGACCAGTCTGGATGATGCTGTAGTAATGTTCTTTTCACACGGCCGCGTGGTAACTTTCCTGAAAACCGCCTCCCTGCTGAAGGATTCCACCAGAAAGCAAAGTGGCTGCTGCTGCTGTGATCCCAGGCAGCAATGACAGGGAGGTGCTTTGGTGACAGACTTGGCGTTGGCACAGTAGAACAAACAAGGCACAAGTAACCAACGATTTCTACATATTTGGGATATTTTACTGTTATTCATGTGGTAGGAATGTTGTGCCACTTCCAGATTTTCTTTTGGTTCCTTGTACGACAGTAGAGCTGTGTTGCACAGCTCAGACGACACTGTGAGATCCTCCGTGCTTGCTTTCAGGTTCACAGTGCCTGCTATCCGCTCTGTGCTGCAGTGCTTGTTGTTGCTTAAACAGATCGAGTAAATAAACATTTGTTAACTATCGAACTTTCATCCTGTCGCTTTTCCAGCGATGACAAAGACAGGAACACAAGGCTGCAGTTGACAAAGTACTTTGAAACGAATGAAGAAAAAGTTTTGTCTTCGGCCAGTGGGTGCTAAGATTAGTTCGACACGGTGAACTCTGAGCGGCAGGGCAAAATCTGTGCACATTCATGTGGGTGGCAACTGCTTCTCGGTCCTGCCGCCACGGTCGAAACCGCTTCCCCTCTGCCGCCCTTCAATCACTGAAATGACTGGAGGCGGCGAGTAGCTGCACGTTGGTGTGAAAAGACCTTTAAATGATGGTCAGGAGGAGCTGTGGGAATGCCAAGCCTCATTTGAAGGCAAATAAATATAAAGACGAGTAGGTTTGATCCCTGTAACTGTTTTTCATGTTGCTTTTTAAGTGTTCTGTGAAGTCTTTTGGTTTAAAAGCACTTAGCAGTGCAGCTAGCTGGGAGATACGAGCATTGCTTGGCCTCTAAGAGTTGCTGCTTCAGCTTTCTCAACCACTGATCTGCTTCACTTCTTGTTAGTCTCTCAACTTTAATGACGTATAAAACTAAGTTACTGGCACACCACTACAGCGATGCCAATGTCTGTCGATTAGCCTGTCTGTCAGGTTGTTCCAAGTGAAGAGATCATTCTACCAACCAGTCTGCCAGTAAGACTTTCTTTCTGCCCCGTCCTCAGAGCGAGCATTTCTACAAACTGTGTCAACAGGCTGCACAGAAAAATCCGCAACTTAGCGTAGTGCTGAGTTTTGGCAGGGCAAAGAGCCCGGTGCACAATCGCTGTATTTATAGATGTAAATACAAATAAAACTCAAATAAAACTCAAATTAAATTAAGAGACAGCGGGACCGTTTTAAGTTGAACTGAATCTGCAACCTTGAAGCCATCGGGGACAATCAGCAAGGCCTCGTGCTTGCAGGATGAAGGAAGTAAGAAAGTTAGTATTTATGTGCGTTATTCACGATCAATTAAAGTCAATGTGTATGTAAGCTCACCTCATACAGAAGACATCCCAGGGACCAGATATCTGACTTAAAATTGTATCCGTTCTCATGGATTCTCTCTGGTGACATGTAGTAAGGTGTCCCCACTGCAGAGAGTAACAAGAATAAAGTGACTTTCTGTGCAAAGATAATAAAAACATTTAAGAATGAGTGTTCTGCCCTACTGTAGCAAAAGAGTACGTAGAGGCCGTTACTGAATCAACTGAGTTAGCACGAAATATTAACACATTATAGAGAGCCTAAGTCCAGAGGACCCCACGGGCCCTTAGAAAAACTATGAACAGCAGTCAGTGGGGAGAGGAAAAGTATTTTTTGATCCTGTTTGACTTGTGCCCTGAATTACAAAGGATGTTTGTCAATGACATGAGAATTTTTCATGTGAAGAAAGTCTCTGTTTGTCGGCAAACAGTCGCAGAACTGGCATCACAACATTTTCCCTCCTCTGACTCACAGAAGCCGTTAACTCCCCCTTCGATTAGCAAGATTAACGTGACCTGATTTATGACGCTTTTCACCTCTTTTAATATTTTTCCCTTTGTCCTGGGAAAACGCTGTGAAATCTGCCAAGCTGACGGCCATGTCTGTACTGATGACGTACACTGTCTGAGACGAGACATGTAGTTCACTGACAAAAAGAAAAGTTTTCCTTTATTGTTTGACGACAAGATTTGACTTTCTTTATGTCTTTCTAAAGATTATCTTTTAAATTTCCAACCATCATACAGTATGTGCATGTATGTGCAATTCAGGGCACAAGCCAAACGGGATCAAAAAATATTTGCCCCTCTCCATTGACTACTGTCCGTGTTTTTCCCAAATTAAGGTCCCGTGGTCCAGAAGTGGAGGGGTGTGATTTAGGCACTCTATTATGCAATTACAGCTAATGAGACATGGCTCTGCATTAATGTACAACACATATGTATGTATGTATATTCTGCATACACGTGTGCTTGTGCACTTTACCTAAGGAGTGTGCTGCAGTGGTCTTGGAGCTGAAGAAGCGGCCTAATCCAAGATCACCTAGCTTCACCTCCCCTGTGGCTGTTATGAACACGTTGGCTGGCTTGATATCTGTTTCACACACACAGACAAACTCAGACCAGGGAATATCCACACCCTCTTCTGCTGTACTCATTATGTTCTTCTGCACTAACAATGAAATGTTTGGTAGAACTTATCAAAAAATGTTAAGCTGCGGAGAAAGACGAAGACACACATGATGGTTACAGTGTGAGCAGTTAGTATTGTACTCTCCGTGAAACGTATTGCCTTTCTGTGTTCCAAATCAACATGTAGAATAACAAACCCATCATTACTTCCAAAATTCCAATTGTATAGAACAATTATGCAGCCTGTACATATCATTCATCAGTGATACATATACAGTGGAGTTCCTCAGTGTAGCTTCACTATAATTAACCAGAAAAGAGTCAAAGATCAGACAATTACACATAAATGACCAACAATAAATCCAAAGAGCCTGGGAGACAATGATGAGTGCAAAAAGTGTCTAAAACTACAGAACTGAAATAACTGCCACTTCAACAGTTATAATTCAAAGAATTATAAACAACATCAACTCCACTGGAGCACAGAGCGTTTTTGTTTTTTAACTCCTTTCACCCTCAACTGGTACTTCTGCAACACTAAGCTAGTGAATAATGAGTGCACTGTGGGACTAAAAGGAACTTTGTTCGAACGTTTAATCATCTAAATAACAACAAACAACGTGTGGGAGATTTGCACGGTGCACACACTTTTACTTTTTTCTGGGTCTTTGTGGATTTTCAAACCACGTCATTGGAGTGCTGCCTGTGAGTTTTTCTGTGCGAGACGGTCACATAGAAAACTTATGTAAATCTTTTTACCTAACAGAAGGCAGTGTGAAGCTACCACTCATTCTGTGCGTCTGACGTGCGTTCGATGTCCGTCTCCCGCGCGCTGTGTGGCCGCTCTAATCTGCTTTATGGGCACGGAAAAAATACGCAGACATGCTGCCGACACATATGCAAGATGTGTGTCCCGGGCTCTACAGACAGACGAGGGGCACGGCTACTAACATGAATTTTCCACAGCCTGATAAATGATCACATAGATGTTGTTGTATTGTGATATTAGCATTTTATGTCAGTTTTAGTACATCTGTCCAGTGTTTTTTAATGTGTCGTGTTGTACCGAGGCTGCTGAGTCTCAGGCCTGCACCAAACAGTTTGGTTAAAAGAGTTCTACTAAATGCTCCTATTCTTCACTATGAAATCGATTTTAAGATTCTTTTATTGGTTTATAAATGTCTTAACGGTCTTGGGCCATCTTATTTATCTGACCTGCTTTT
>JAQLOL010000011.1:1442636-1455787 GCA_029783665.1 Naso thynnoides | reverse complement strand
AAATAACAATAATGACGTGAATTTTTTTTTTCCCCCCCTGATGTGGCCTCTCTCTGTCAAAATTGCCAGTCCACCTCTGTCCAACTCTAAACATGCTGAGCTGAAATTTTCTCTGCAGACCCAACTGTGACAGAAACCAGCAGAAAGGTCTCGCACACCTCACGGAAGGAAGATTCAGTGAACGCACTCTTTTCATGCCTTCATGCACGGCTCTGATGACAAGACTGACCAAATTATCAGCAACAAACAAACACGGATGTGATAAGTATGTGTGATGTCCATGGGAGGAGGAGGGGGGAGTAAGTGAGAGGTAGTTTACCACGGTGCATTACTCTCCGTGAATGCATGTGCTCCAACGCACTGCAGAGCTGAACAAAGTATTTCCATATAGTCCTTTCCGGAATGAGTCGTCTCTTCTTCTTGAAGTACTAAAAAGACAGAAGTCACAATGTTTCTATGAAAGAATCTTCATGCAGCACAGAACTTCATGAGTGGGTGAGGAAACTTACTAACCTTATGTCACAATCATAGGATTAGTATCTAAGTTATCAAGGATTTCTTTGTAGTACTGGCATCCCATTTTCTGGTTATTATACACCAATGATCAATTTATTAAATACATGTTTTCATTGTACTTTTTTATTAACAGACACATACTGTACATACAGCATACAGTTTCTGCCTGAGGGTTAACCTGTGACTGTGTAATGATCACAGACCTTTATCATCTGGGACAGATCTCCAGCATCTGCCAGCTCCAGAACAATGTTGAGCTCATTGTCTTCAATAAAGGAGTCGAGGTATTTGATTACGTTGGGGTGATTCAGCTGCTGCATTGGACAAACAGAAAAAAAAAAGGTTTGTTTCCAGACGCTTTTAAACTGTCACTCATTTTACTGTAGAACATAACAGCTCAATCAGTTAGGAAGTACAACAGAGATCGAACTGATGGTGTGGGCAGATTGATCAAACGTCTGCACAAGTTAATTCACTCTGAACAAGTATAACGTAAGAATTCATAAGCTTGGTGTTCTGTTCTCATATTTCCTAGAAAAAAACAAAAATATTATAAGATATATTCAGTGATGATGATTTTTTCTCTCACTAACCAACTGAACCCAACGGCAGCGGTTAATCAACTTTACCTTCAGTAAATCTATCTCTTTGACGCAGTCCTGACGAGCCTTGGCATCCATCATCTCAAAGATCTGCAGTGACAAAGAGTTCACAGAGTTCTAGAAGTTGCACAGGATGTAAAAACGGCTCTCCACAATGATCTTAACGAGAGCACAACCAATAAATCAGCAGGGCCGACAGATTGATCAACTACAAAAATTACAGTAAGAAATCATCATTCATCTTTAAAAGTTATGCATTTGTTAGAAATGAAGCATGATGAATAGTTCCTCTTCTTTTCCTTCTTTTTCTTCTCTGTTTTGTAAATTGTTTTGGACTTGTTTTCATGTGGATAACACAACGAGTTAAGCTGTGGTGAAACGTCACTGAATTGTACGGCAGTCTTGAATGCATCATGCCTGCAGTTAGACGTCACAAGACTCAGGTAGATGGCTGCCAGCAAGAGGATGACAGGACGCCAAGTCGCATGTTTGCCGATCGCCACAGCTGACCAACACCCACGGACGTGAATGAAACTAGTGTTTATTTTCGAGTTAAACCCCAACCAAACAAAAACTGAACACTAACGGAGCTTGGGCTCGCCGGCGTACAGGTGAGCTTACCCATCTTGTGTCTCGGTCATGAAAACCAGTCCCACCTTTCACCTGACTGTCTCTTTTCTTTAACACCAGATGTTAGGGGCCGTTAGATAGAGACCTTGTTTATTTACCGGGGCTTAGTTTTCAGTTTTCAATCTGAATTACTAAACTACTAGAACCTGACTAATAGTATCATTATTATGGGGACATCGCTTACGTTGGGGATCTAGGAAAATGTTTTTTTCATTGTATAGACTTAGTGATCAATCAGTTGATCAGGTGAACAACTGTTACAGCAGGTGATAATGATCTTCAGTCGCAGCCCAAAAATAAAAGTATACTTTATATAAACTACATATTGTCGTACTGTCTTTCTTGTGTCCTTCTTCATTATGACAAATGTATGATTAAGTTAAAAAATCCGATACGTTGGTGAGGCTGCAGATTTTATTTTTATCAGTGTTGCCATCAAGGGTGAAATCTTAATGCTAAACAAAACACTTATGATACCGAGGATTTATAAAATCACATGCACTGTGCTAATGAACTTGCCGACAACATCTGTATGTATTTAGAACCTGGTCAGAACATTCAAACGAGTCCTCAGCTCTACAGTTGGGCATAGCTTGGGTTTTTTCCGATACCAGTGCTAAATTGCTAAAACGAAACTTTTAAAGCTGTACCTTGCCCTAACAGTCCCTTAAGTGACACTAAAAAAATAGAATTTTCAAAGGCAAATTTTTAGGGTGGGCAAGTAATATAAACACTGTATATGTCACACCACCACTGGGAACACAGACTAGCATGGCAAGCCTGCTCCTGAGAGGGTTCTAACATTGCTCTAACGTCAAGTGGTACAGAAATGAGGCACCGAAATCGGCGTCATGCTTTGGTCCAGTAGGCTTTGGACGTGTTGTCACCGGAACCATATTGGTACCAAGTTTCATTGTCCATCCCTACTCAGTACAGTACCTGGACTTTCTTCAGTGCAACCAGCTGTCCCTCCAACAGGTACGTGGCTTTATAGACCTCACTGAACTGGCCCCGACCAATCTTCTTTTCAATCCGGAAGTTTGCCAGAGTGCAGCAATATTTACAGTTTGACACGTTTTTCTGTAAAAGAAAATGCCATATTAAAAAGTTTGGTTTTTTCACTATAGTGCATTATAAAGCCAGTTTCAGATGATGGCTGACGTCGTACTGTACCTGATCTTCTTGAGCAGGTATCTTGTAGTAATTATTGTGGTCGTCTAAGGTGGGCTGATTGTTGTTCTGTGCCTCCATGGTGGCATCTGCAACAAAAATAATAAATGTCAAAACTGAATTTCATTAATCAAAAATTGTTTTTTTTCTTTAACTTCATAGGGTAGGTTCCTTTATCAAGTGTTTATAAAACACAGGAGGGATAGAAAACATCCTGAACGACGACATCACAAACGACCCGGCAAGTATTGTTTTTTCGTAAATACTACAAGTTGGGAAGAACAGGAGCCTTTAGTAGAAGTCTTTTTACCTCTCTGTGTGGTGCAGACCTGAGACTCACCCAGCTATGCAAAGCCATTGAGCGCACAACACAACACAACATAAAACAACGGAAAACGTATAATTGTAATCCACGATATACCAAAATTTATGTGATTATTGTACGGCTGAAGATGTTAGCAAGTCTCTCCTTTGTGCTAGCTACAGCCGGGCCTGTGGTCTCCCTCTGGATCAGCAAGAGAGGTCAGAAACTCACTAGCGGTTAGCGTTAGCTCGGCTGTCCACTATGGTTCCACACTGCTGTTTCACCGGCTCATTGTTACACCTGCTCACTGTTCCGCCAGCATGTTGTGAGATGCACCAATATTACAGACGTCCAATTGCTCCCTGCCTCCTCCATTCCTTGAAAATGAACAGAGAGATGGCTGTCCTTTTAGGCTGTTTGAAAGGCTTCATGCCGACTTAAGTCCGCTCCTGCATGGCATTTGGCCAAATAACCCTAACCCTAACTCTAACAGTGAGCCAGCAGATGACCAAAGAAATACCATACCATACCAAAACAGTGGTCCGTCAGAACAATGGGCAGGCCCCATTCCCATGTCTGCTCGATGATAATATGATGTTATTTCAAGTGAAAAACGTTTAATTGTCTCAGTCCACGATGCATGGCGAGTCAGAATCTCAATAAAAACATAATATAACAAACATTTTTGTGATTACTGAACTGCAGAAGTTAGCTAAGCCACTTGTTCACGCTAGCTACAGCTGGGCCTGTAGCCTCCATTTCGGGCAGCGAGAGAGGCCACAGCCCTGAAGCAGTTAGCATTAGGTTAGCTGTTCACCATATCCACTCATATGATAATATGACCTTATGTGATTACTGAACAACTGGTGATGTTAGTCGAACCACTCTTTCGTGCAAGCTAGAGCCGGGCCTGCAGCCTCCTTCTCAGCCAGCAAGTGAGGCCAGAGCCTCGCTAGAGGTTAGCATTAGCTCGGCTGTCCCCCATATCTTCTTGATGATAATGTGATGTTATTTCAAGCGAAAAATGTCTAATTGTCTCAGTCCACGATGTATGGCGAGTCAGAACTGCAATCACAACACGATATAGCATTTTTGTGATTACTGAACAACTGGTGAAGTTAGCTGAGCCACTTGTTCACGCTAGCTACAACAAGGCCTGTAGCCTCTTTCTCAGCCAGCAAGAGAGGCCAGAGCTCCACTAACAGCTAACTACTACTACTACTCAATGACGATGTGTGTAATATACGATAAATGTGGTCAGCAAGGTGTTAACTTGCGGCCAGACCCCTCAACAAAAAAGACATGGCCAAGTGTTTAGTCCTCCTAAAGTAAACATGTTACTTATTGGTGTTTGGCCAAATATCAAACTTCCATTACGCATCAAGCCTCTATTACTGTTGTTTTAAAATAAGTTGTACTGGTAGATATGTGGTGAGCAAGACATTTTACACGGTAAAAATAAATTTGTAAGCACTGTGCTGGACAAATTATGTATTGGAGAAACTGTCAGACACTTTTGGAATTTCAGGACTGAAATTTCTGTGGCCCCTTGCTTATCAGCGACCACCTATAAGCCTCATGTTCATATGGTGGGAATGTGCTCAGGAAATATCCAGGGACTATGGTGGTCTGCTAACCCTAACCCCCTTTTAAAACTGAGTAATTCCACAATTTGTTCTGTTATGATACTCTGAGGTCAAACTGCAGATAACAACTATATGATTAAGGTTTTAATGGTCAGGGATACATAATATTGGATTTTTGCTGATATCTGATATACTGATATTTCCAAACCCATTTAAGCCAATATGGATACAAATACCAATATAAATATGTTTGGGGGGTTTTTTTCAATGGAAAGAACACCAAGTCTCTCCTGTACTGGAATTGCCTGTTACTCTTACTGTGACTGTCTATTTGTTTTTTAAACAGACACAAAACCAGACAAACAACATTTGATTCTACCATAAATGATAGATACATGCTTTTCAAACATAGACATTCAGTAATGAAAAACTAAAGGTAATTTCTATGGATTAAATGTTCATAACATGCAAGATGTATTTTTAACAGTAAAAACAAGCTTCTTGCCTTTGTGAGAGTTACAAACAGCACTGTAACAACCTGGTGACAGACAGTGAGCTCTGTAGTGCAGTAAATAAAAATGTGCGCCTTTGTTATGGAGCTTAAACTTTCAAATTAAATCTAATTCTCTGAGTTAAACAACAGGTTTGCATGGTGGTTGCGTAATATTCACAGCTTATATAACAGCCATACATATCAGCAAAACATTTTCATATTTGCCAGTCAAAGATGCAACAATTAATCAATCAGTAGGAAATAAATTGCCAACCTTTTTGATAATCGATTAATCGTTTCAGCCTTTTATAAATAAAAAAATAGAAAGAAATGCTGGTTTAAATGTCAGTATTTGCCACTTTTTTGTGTCATTTATGAAAACAAACAAAGAGTTTTTGTGTTTTGGGCTGTTGTTTGGACAAAAGAAGCAATCTGAAGATGTCACATTTGGCTTTGTGGAAGTGAGATAATCATTTTTAGCACTTTTTTGATGTTTCACGGAAGAAAGGAATAATTGATTAATCATAAAAATAATCGGCAGATTAATCAATAATGAAAGTAATCGTTAGTTGCAGCCATACCACCGATACCAATAATGAACTTTATAAGCCATGATCCGCCGATACCAAAATCATGCCCATAATATCCTGCATCCTTATTAATGATAGCTAAATACATAAAGTGAAAAGATTGTGAATAACAAATGACTTTAAAAATAGCCTACATTAACATACCAACACATGAGTGCTTGTTTTGATTACACCACAAAAGCAAAAAAAACCAGATCATTGTTTTAAGTTAGCCCAGTTGGAGCTTCATACTTCAGACTGTGTTCTAACTAAATGCACAGACACACCTAAGTGCTAAATGCTCTTTTCCGAGAGGGGAGCTCAAGCTTGCTACACGCCTGTGGTGACGAATCACGATGATAGAAACTCTGCTCTACTTTTAACTGGAAATAATGAAACCATTTCAAAGCAAACGGTTCACTGAGAGTAGTTCACAGAGAAGGCCGCTGAGTAGCTGCATCATTGTGTCCTCTTGGCTTTTCTTGTGACTAGCTGAGTCATCTGAGCATGATCTCGTGCCTTCTCTCTCTCCAACACTCCATTTTTGCCAAGAACTGAAGTATTGATGACTAGTTTTGACCACAAACAGCTGCTAAAGCATCCAAGACGCACCATGTTGAAGCTTGTTCCCTATCCTAAAACATTAGGCACTCTTTATCAAACCACACCCCCACCCCCTCGTAAGTATTTTGTGGAGTAAACGTGTAGTAACTTGTACTCATCCTAACCTACTTAGCTCATTAAAGTGTTAGTAATGACAAGCGGGCCTCATGTAATGGCTTAGGTTACACTACCGAAACTGATTTGAACAAATGAGGACTGTGCTGGTGTTGGCACTGGAGACAAAGAAATCTCTCATCACAGACTTGCCTGACTGTACAGGTCTCACTCTCTTTGTCTGTAACTTTCAAATAATGTTATCTTTCACATTCCTCAGCATTTGCCTCTAAATGTTTTTGACAAAGGTTGATAAAGAGAACAAATGGCCCAAATGAAACAGTAAAGTCCGTCTTTAACCTGCTTACTATCAAGTTGTTTGTTGGATGTGTTCATTAGTGAACTAACCGGCATCACTGATTTATAAAGATGTGAGTTAACACAATACATTAATATTTAAATATTTACAATAGTTTGCAAAAAAAATAGATAAGAGTCTCCTTAAGCGACCAGCCTTGAGCTTTATAAATTTGTCTGTTAGGATCATTGAGCCTTTTCAAACATATTTTCTGCTTCTAAATTTCTCTTCCGTTAGTCACGTCTAAGTCTTTCAATTTCCTTTCTAATGCTTTCAGATCATCTTTTGTCTTTCCACAGAGCCCGAGGCTCTTCACTTAGTGATGATGTAATTTTTTTATTTCATTAGTCACCCTGCCAGCCTGCTTTATTTCACTTATCTTTCCGTTCATGTTAATGTGATTAAAAATAAATAAATAAATAATCCAAAGAATCTGGCCTTTCTTTTGTCATGAACTTTCAGCGGTGAATTAGGCAATGCTGCAGATAACCCTTTTTACATCGGGTCACCTATGCAGCAGTATCTGTGCACTTTTCAAATACAAATTCCAGGACATGAAACCCCATAAGGAACCCTGAACTGTCTTCATGTAGTAAAAAGTTATCCGAAAAGAGAGTAGGAACAGCAGCTGAATATGTTTCCAACTTGGAGAGCTCCAAACCCTGCAGGCAGAGAACAAGATCAAACGCCACATAACAGCCATGGCAAGTGATGGTTATTGCCTTGTAAAGTTTTTGTTATTGTTTAGAAAGCTGCCCGACACATGCGGTAGTAGTTTGTCATGCACCTCTACGTTCCACAATGCGAGAACGCTGCTCGGCAGCCCTGAAAATAATCTTCTGCCACCCGGAAAACAAAGATACTTACATCAGATTGGCCTTTATGGATGCAGCTCAGCTTTCAATACAGTCCTCCTCAACAAACTCACACACAAGCTGAGCAGCCCTGGGCAATCGCTTCTACTTTCAGATCGTCCAGTCGTGCTCAATACAGATCACTGACAGATGATCCAATCACACCAGGGGGTGGGGGGAGGAGTTACGTTACTGCACGGCAGAGAGAACTTTAAAACTGCATTTTGTGCAGGTTAGAGAGAGGATTTGACTGCTGCACCTGTGCAAAAAAAAAAGACACAAAACAACAGCAACACAGTCTTGTGCAGCTGACCTGGTGTCAGGATTTTAATTTTATCTGTGCCTTACATTTACAAAAGTCAACACCAACAGACATCGGGCTGAGAATGATCGCTGCCTGATCCTATAATTCAGTGAAAGCACCGAGTGTTTGTGTTGAGACAAGCTTAGAAACTGACAGCGCAGTGCACCGCTCTCTCTCTTTCATTAAAAGTCAGTCTAGCTCACCCAGCGGACCTCTCTCTCTCCTTCCCTCGCTCTGTGCTACAGTACACTACACTGTACGCCTTGATACAAGCTAACAGTACGGTTCAGTTATGGTTCAGGTCTCTCACCAGGACATAAGTCTGTGTGTCGTGTCTTTTCTGCACAGGGGCGCTTCAGCCCGTTGCAACATCACAGCATGTTCCATTTACATTCACTCAACATTCACTCATTTTGTATTTTGTGCGAACATTTTACAAATCGCACAAGTAATACAAAAGGCCCGTGTGTTTTAAAAATAATAAACACATCCACGTCACCTCCCAGGCCCCGTACAACAGGGTGCAAACTCTAAAAGTCATTTTTCTAACATTTTATTAACAGGTGAAAAAAAAACAACCGATATCGATGCCTTCAAGTGCTGATTAACGAGGCCTGGACTGAACCCCGCACGCCGCTGATGGAGTTCCTCACTGGCAGAATGTCGGAAGTGAAACTCTGACCTCAAACAATGTGATGATGAGCAACGGCACCACAGAAAGAATTCGTCCTCAGCACCGTTCTCCACAAACTATTCATCCACAACTGGCCTCACACAGGCCTGCAGTCCGGCCATTTTCAGACGACACCACAATCACTAGTCTGATCACCAGGGGTGAAAAAATGGCACGAGAGAGAGAGAGAGAGAGAGAGAGAGAGAGAGAGAGAGAGAGAGAGGTGGAGAGTCTTGTGACATGATGCTGCAATGATAACCTCCATCCCAACATAGATAAGACAAGGAGATGATAATGGACTAAAGACCTTATCGACCACTGATAATCTATGAGGCGGCGAGGGGTCAGAAGCTTCACATTCCCGGGTGTCCTCATTAATGATGATGAAATGTCACATCACTCAGCGCCGGCTGTACTTTCAGAGGATACGGAGGAAATTCAGCACGTCACTGAGGATTCTCAGCAACTTCTCCTGTTGCATAACAGAATCTTCACCTGCTGTACGACTGAGAGGTATGGATACAGCAACATCATGGAATAAAGAAACAGAAATAATGGCTACAGTGGTAAAAAAAAACTGCTGAAAAGATCATCAGGACACGCCTACCATCACTGCAGGGCATCGACCGCCAAACAGTCCAGAGAAAAGCCTGAAGCATCATCAGAGACTCCACCCTGCAACGCGGGTTTTTCACACTTATGCCAGCTGACAGGATGTACAGAGGCGTGAAACGAAGGAGCCTCCAGTCACACACACACACACACACACACACAAATCATACACATGCAAACGCACACTGAACTGCACCAACGGGGTTTAACTTTTAATCAGGATTAAATCGTGCTTTAAGTTTAGATTCCGCTGCACCAAACTTTTAAACAAGTTTAAAATGAGAAAGATTCAATCGAAACCTCTCTGTGAACCTCAGTTTAGTATTTAGAGCTGCAAGACCAAGATTAAATTTAATTCTGTTGCACCAAAACTTTGAGAGACGGACTCGACCCGCTTGAGTTTTATGCTGATGATGAATGACTGTCATGATACAAGTTCACCAACTTTGATAAACATGCTTGTCTCTATTGACTGATATCAGTTTAAATAAGTAATTGCTGCTTTACTAAACTGAGAGCTCAGATCAGTTTTAAATGGTGCAACAGAGTTCTGCTTAACTTTAAATCTGGATTAATTCAGTGTAAACTCATTTCAGATTAAGTCAATCCTTGTTGGTGCAATACAGGTAATCTGTCAACTGATCCTGAATACTTCTAAATCATTTATAGTGTTCTGCAGATAACTCATCATCTTTTTTTCTCTCTATGTTATATCTTTTTATCATCTTATTTTCTTTATTATATATTTTTTTATTATATATTTTTCACATATATACTGCATTTCATCATAAAATGGCAGTTAGAGTGTGAGGGCAGAGGAAGAATTTCACTGTATAAGGGAAGCTGTTTCTAACTTCTGTCAGTAAACACTTGATTAATGACGAGCGGGCTGAAACTTCCATTCAAAATGTCCGTGACCATGCTGCCAAATGTAACTGCATTCAGCTTTTCAAACTTTAGAGAAGCTTCCTCCGAATCTCGAAAAGTCAAAATGGCAGAGAGTGACGGTAGTGAGAGCGCTCAGAGAAGAGGATGTGTACAGACGAGGCTTCCTGCTGGGAGGATACTAACCAGCCCTCCCAGTCACACAAGACACTGGCTCCCTGTCACAGCTGACACGTGACTAATTTTAGCCAGTTATTTGACCTTGGGTGCCCAGGCATCCTCGTAACCAGCGACCGCCCCTTCAACGCTGTCCACCCACTCCGCAGTCAGCGTTCAACACTAGTTCATTGATGCACATAATGGCCATTTACACCCACAAAACCCCACAAACCACACACCGCAGACGTAAAGTTCCGCTTTCAAACTCGGCGTACGAGTGTGCCATCGTGCTCAGATCCTGTTGTGCATGCTGGAGGTCTGTCAAGTGATTACACTTTATCTCTAAATCTTGTTTAACATCGTATATCGTCACCTCACGCCACAGGTCATACACACTACCACAACCACAGAAGAGGTGACAAGCTGATTTTTACTTGTAGGGACTGTAAAGTATTTGTTTTATACTAATACATTTTTTTTTTTATTTAAAAAACACTGGTAACACTTGACTTAAAGCATCCATCTACGGGCCTGATGCATTAGAAACAAACTTATAATGCAGCATAATATTATCACAGTTATAAACTGAATGAACCCTTATTAATTATTAACCCTACCCTTAAATTAACTATTATCCACATTTATGAGTGTGCTCATAAAGTACTATATATCTATTTTTATAGATATTCATAATGCATCACAGGAACAGGTTTCATAGAAGATGTTACCAAAATACCATTTTGAGAGAAATTACCCAGAAATTGTGAAAGTTAGCAATTGCTGACAATGGTTTCCTGTGATGAAAGAACCTACAGAGAGGAAACACACACATCAATGACTTCATTAAGTGACAAACACCAGGAAAGCTTAACTGAGCAGCAGCAGAGCTTTACGTGACTGGGCAGCGCACCACAAGATGATAAACCTGCAGTGGAAGTGAACTTTAAGTCTTATCTGACGCTGTTTTCTTACAGCTTATTAGTTTTTTTGGTTTTTTTTTTTTTTTTTTTTGGGTCCTTCCTGACCTAGCACGTGCTATGTACAGTAACGTCACACCGCTTTGTTTAAAAACTGCGAGAAGAAACAAAACGTGTTTAGACGAGGAGAGCAGGAATCAATGCAGCCCCGCTTCCTGTCCAGGTCAGCGGGTAAATATCATTTCCATATGGCCGCTCTCAGCGGTGTGCTAACGCCGAGGCTAGCCGAGTACGAGCCGAACCGAGGAGGCTTCTGCAGCTTTCAAAGCCCCGTAAACAGACGGCGGTGCGGCTGGCGAGGCGCTTCATGTGACACAACACACACAAATAAACGTCAACAAAGTTGGCTCCTGTGTAAACTCTGCGTGCAGCTGCCGACGCCGTACAGATGTTTTTCGGAGGCAGCTGTTCAGAACGAGCGCTTCATGGCTTACCTGAGGAGGAACCAGTGATGTCCTGCTGGGAAGCTTTGAACAATTTCTACAAGTTACATTCGTCCGTGTTGTTGTGCAATTCCTCACACAGACAGACAAACCCCCTCCCCCGAGTATCTCTCTCTCTCTCTCTCTCCCTGTCTGTCTCTATCTCTCTCCCTGTCTGTCTCTCTCTCTCTCTCTCTGTGATGTGCCGCGGCTGCCACGCAGGCTGCCTCACGGAGTGCGCTGGTAATTTACTCAATGACAGAAGGGACGGGCGACTTTTAAAGTCGAAAATCTCTGCATAGTAACGTGAAGTGCTGCTGAAGTTGGGACATGTGTTTGTTAAAAAGTAGGTCAAACGTCACAGCTCCCTTTCTCCTCACTCAGCCCCCTGCATGTGGGATTGTATGGAGGACGGAAACAGCCAAAATTAAAAAATAAATGAATAAATAAATGAGTAAATAATAAAATAATAATAATAATAATAATAATAATAATAATAGATGCACTAGCATATTTTTAAAATATTTGAATTTTTTCATTTATAGAATGTGACAAATATTTATATTTGTTTTAATTTGCTTCTGTATTCATTTACCTTTGTATTAGTTCCCCTATTTGTTTACATACACATTTAATTTATTTATTTTTATTCATTTTTAAACTAAATTAGTTTATGCTTATTTCCGTACTGTTGTGTTTCTATTTGCGTTTCCCCCAATTATCTTCCTAAACTTAGATATTTCAGCATTTTCTTTTTCTTTTTTAAAGCATTTCTGCTTTGGTACGCAAATAGGTGGAGCAAGGGGCTGCCATTCAAACTGTTGCGTGGTTGTGATGACCCCTGAAGCTTGGTTTATGGTCACCGTAGTCTTCCCTGCACGAGAGTATGCACGCCAAAAGTGACATCATCAAGCCTGTGCGAAGGCCCCAAAGGCCATCTTGGCTACTGATGCGCATACCAGCAAGGGTTGGAACAGTTTCAGGGGGATGAGTCGCCAAAACACTCATACAGCCATGTGGTTAAACATGTTGTGTATAATGACTGTGTCCAGCAAAATGAAGAATTCTTACACATAGAACACATTTTGTTAGCGTAGCCTATTTGTAAAGTAACAAGTCAGAAGTACTGAATGAGAATTCACTCCAGAGTCACTCCCGTGGGTACATAATTTACCACAGTTGTAAGGTTGAAGACGTTCAGAAATGGCCGTTTGTACCGTCTCCTTCCCCGACTTTACCCGACTGAAAGCACGAGTTTACACGAGTAAGGAAAACGAATTTGATTGGGCGTTATCCAGCAGGTGGGACACTGAGAGTTTCGAAGGAATTTGATTGGACGTTGTCCAGCTCGGTGTGTTTTGTAGCTAACTGTAACTGTAA
>JAQLOL010000011.1:1402318-1414338 GCA_029783665.1 Naso thynnoides | reverse complement strand
GTGCTCTGACTCACCTTTGCCAATAACAGAGCATCTGCAAGCGGCACCGTCAGTCAGCTCGAGCTGAGACGGACCAGTTTACTCCGCTGCAACTTTCCCTGCAACAGTTTCATCTCAGTTTAAACTGAGCTAAAAAAAGAGAGAGCGACAACAAACGAAATAAAGTGCGAGCTGGTGCAAACGGGCTGCAGCGGATTGGTTTCCCTATGAGTCTCATGCTACCGCTAACATTAGCTTGCTAGCTCGTCAGCAGAAGTTACCCACTGCAACTAGAATTTTTGCAGAATAAATATGATTTTGCTCTTAAATCCTCAGACCACTTTGCTTTGTAAAGATATACGTTCCTGGTTTCTCAGTATTGTGTTGAATCAGTTAGCTTGCAGGACAGATGGCCCGCCTACAGGTGGTTGTGATTGGACAGATTGTGCTGCTCAGCAAATTTAGGATGGTCTACCACTCATGTAGGTTCATCCACTGTCTCACTTCGCTATTAGTGATTCCAGTAAATCCCATTCATTCAGTAAACTGTTAAAGGCACAGTGCGAACTGTTTGCTGAATGGATGGAATCATGGATTGCATCGTGTTGCATGTTGAGTCAGTCAGGTCAGATGATGAGTTTCTCCTCTTCTTGTCCTTTCCCTGTCTCTCTCTCTTGCCTCAACACAATTTTCCCCTCCGTATAGTCATGCTCCATGTAGATATTATAAAAAACACGTTAACTATGTCTTACATGTGAATTGTACGCACAAGTAATTAACTGGGCTGATCATGAAAACCTACAGGGATGGTTCTTTGAAGTGTGAATCACGTTTTGTTTTCTGTTCTCCAGCGGATGGACCTGAGTGTCAGTGAACACTCACGAACACTTCCGGGACTCAAGCTCTCGAACCCTTACAATAAACTGTGGAGAACAGGGCAGGATGAAACAGCCTTGCCCGTCTCTGTGCCTCCCACCTGTGACAGACCCCCATCAGTCCAACTTCCTGCACAGACAGAAACCCACTCTCCGAGCCGTGAAATCTCTGGCCTGGCCGCTGGCCTGGACACTTTGGACCCATCTACCCCCAACATCACTATTCCACGTCCCCATGGAAGGAAGACGCCAGAGCTTGGTGGTGTCCTTGCACCCCCCGTAGCTAAGTTGCGCTCTAAATCAGCAGGCACTGGTGAAGGAGGGACAACATCTGGGGGACAAGAGTTTAGGCAAGCCCTGAGCATGACGGCAGATGGAGACCTGCTGAAGCCCACCAAGACTACAGAGGACAGCATAGATCTGATAAGCCTTCTCGACCCCCTTCTCAGCTCAGCACCACCCAGTTCATCCTCACTGAGTGATGGGGCAGATATTGGTGTGTCTTCATCTACCTGCAAACCAGCACTACCACCCAGGTCTTACCCACAGGGCTTGCCTTCTTTTACACTGCATCCTCACATGTCACTTAATCCTTTTGCCCAGTCCTTGCAACACAACTCCCCTCAAATGCATCCAGTTGTAAGTGGTAATCCCTTCAGTGCAGTCTATGGGCCTCCAGCAGGCTCTTACTTGCACACTCCGCACCAGCCACAGTCCTTTTCTGCACTGCCAAGCCTCTACAGACAGCATTCACCGTGTAGTTCAACTCTGCCCCCCAACTACGGACTGCTCCAGTCAGCCTTCCCCTCCTCAGTCACCTCCATGCCTCACTCCTCTGCCAGCAATCACGCCCTTTCCACCCTGGCAGACTCGACTTTGGCCCCCAATACAGCCGTGAACATACTGGCAAAGCCAGTTAGTGCAGAGGGAGACAGCCAGATGACTCAAGATCCTTTTGGGGATCTAGTGACTATGGCCAAGCCAGCTACACCCCCCCAAAAAAAGATAGAGGACCTTCGGAGAAGGTGGGAAACATTTGACTAAAAAGCTGTGAATATGTACTGAGATGAACCCCGTTGTCACTACCCACACTTTCATCACATTTGTTTCAGGACCTTCTATTGCAGTACTACTCTACTCTGCTTACAGTGCACAGTCATAGAAGAACAACAGCTGAGCTGTTTCGGCTACTGTTAAAGTAAAAGCATTCTAAGGAATGCAGCTTCAGAGTTCTGCAACAGTTCCTAAATGTTTTTCCAAAGTATTTAAAGCTGTAGTTGGTAACTTTGGGGTAAATATCAATAACTTTTTGTGTTCTATTTGGAAAAATTGTCACATTACCCAAAGACAGCGTTTAGTAAGTGACGTGGTCTGAGAGTGTGGCGAGATCTCTGTTTTCCCATTCCTCTGTATTCAGGATTGGTAAAAATCCTATCACCCTGGTTCCGTTTGCCCAATCAGTGATGCTCTCTGTACTCTCAGTTCTGATTGGCCGGTCTATGGCACTGACAACAGAGTGTCTACAAGCAACACCGTCAGTCGGCTCGAGCTCGAGCTAAGACAAACTAGTTTATTGCAACTGCAACTTTTCCTGCAACTGTTTCGTCTCGGTTTAAACTGGACTCAAAAGAGAGAGAGCAACAGCAAACGAAATAAACGCGAGCTGGCGCATATGGCCTCAGCAGAGTTGCTTCCCTAAAAGTCTCATGTTACCGCTAACATTAGCTCATTGGCAGAATTTACCTGCCGCAACTTTAAGAAACCAAGGTGGAAATACCTATGGTCTTTGCCGTTTTTTTAACCTTACTTACTGAAAATGGATTTTGCTTGAATTAGAAGTCAAGTAAGTGAATACAAAAACAAAAGCTATTGTTGGCAAGCTGCTGGTAATTAGGAAATGTTAGCTTGGCCATACTTCATTCCCCCTGCCGCCACCACTGTTTCCAGTGTCAGTCAACATCTGACGCTGGCATCACCAGCTCAGAGAGAGAAGGTGTCGTCGGCCTCCTGTGTCACCAGATGGCAGACGCAGTTTTAACTGCTCGCTGTCTGAAAACACCTCAACTGGCATTTAATACCTCAAACTTACAACTCTTAGAATTTTCAGTAAATCATTACAACATTTTTGATTGTTAATGGTCTAAAATATTTGCACAACGGTGACTGAATGTCTTTGAAATCTGCAGTTGTTATTGTTGTTTATTGTTACGGGGGAAGTCTGTCCCTGGATTCACAGGAAACTAGATGTTTTGATTTGTCCAAAAATGATTATTAAGCGGGGACCCAGACCCACGCAGAGCCGAGAATTCCTTGACCAGAACCAGCTGGGAGACGGAGAGTCAATCAGCGCCAAGTTCTCAGCTGATTTGTACAAACAAGTTAATGTTCTTTTGTTAAAGTTGTCCAAATGACACTTTTTCTTACCTAATGGGACATTTTTAGCCTTCTCCCTTGTGCCTTGCAGTGATGCATATAATCCATCCTCCCTGATAAGACAGTTGAGTTGAGTACATCCAGGTTTTCTTTATTCCTGTGGTGGTGTTGAAAACAGCGTGGCTATCCACTTGTAATCTCTACCCCGGTAAACCCTTTCACTTCACGGATTAATTTGCTTCGTGAAAATGGTCTAGGAACCCTCCCGTTCACGGCTGTTCCCACCCATCCAAAAACCAGATGGACCAATCGCAACCGGGGGCCGGGCTTTATTCAGTGACTCATTTATTTTCTTGTGATATTAACTATTTTTGTCAGTTTTAGTGCTTTTGTCCAGTATTTTTTATCCTGCTGTGTTGTCTTTTGCCAAGGCTGCTGAGTCTCAGGTCCACATCATACAGATCGGTAGTAGGACTCTTACTGGAGGCTCCTGTTCTTCCTTGCGTTTAGTAATCACAAAAAAACTACTTGCTGCGGTCTCCGAAGTTGTTCTCCGTCTTGTAATATTCCTTTTATTTAAAATTGTCTAGTTGTCAGTAATGAGGGGTTTCAGCTCGCCTGAGATTCCACTCAAAACAAACATGGCACTGGCTCGCCTGGAGTGCGAGGGGAAAGACGGGGTAAACAGCTCCGATTGGTTGAATGGTTGTATGTCTGTCCAATTGTATCCAGAGGCAGTTTTGACTGCGTCCGTTGGTCCTGCCCCTTGGAAATGAACAGTGAATCGAGAGGCTGTGCCAGGCTGCGTTATTTCAGCTTCTAAGTTCTTTTGCTGCCACTGCGACTGTCTGATCTCAGATCCAGTCCGATATTATAGACAATGTAAAACGGAAACCAAAACCGCATGACTCCCAGGTCATGTTTCATGGCTCTGAGGGTGCAGGAGGGACACTGACGACCTCTAAAGGAAGCTTGGCATGAACACACTAAGCAAAGAAAACGTTGGATAATCGGCACAGTTTTGTTGTGTCAGACGCATTGTTACTGACTTCATGAAAACACTGTGACATAGTGAATCTTGTCTGTCCACAGTTTGTGTTGCTGCACTGTTTTTCTGCCTCTTTTGCACTTCTGACAAGGTTACTGCTCAGAGTATACTTACTACCACAAATGGTTAAAACAGGTGTAATTTACTGTGCCAATATCACCAGTAACTCCAAATCGATCAGAACTAAAATCCTAAACTTCAAATAAAAGCCTTTTATTACCAAAACGCAGTTTGTAATTGGTACATTTATGTATGAGGAAATCTTTTTTTTACTGTCAGTTTTACTGTGATTGATAATGTTTGGCATTAAAACTCTTGTGTGTGTTTTGGATGTAGTACAGCTGTGCATATGCAGCAGAGATGTTTTATTATTACTGCGATAGAAGGTCCTGATCCTATCCTACACACACATGCACACACACACACGTTCCCTCCCCATCAGCTCTGCTGCTGACCAATGACAAATAGGAGTGCGTCTCATGAACTAATGGAGTGTGGACTGTTTTATCTGCTCACAATGGAGCCAACTGTACCTGTCTATAGATCATCTGAATTTGGATATTTTGTTTTGCTTTCCTGCTGTTCTACCCAGGAGATCGCACACAGAACAGGCCTTGCTGCACAGATGCCAACAGTTCTCTTCCGCTGCCACTCACTAACAAATTGCTAACACAAGTCTTAGCACAGCAGCTTCTTGTGTCGACTGTCTGAAATGCCACTATATTAGCACAGTGCTCAGTATAGATCAGTGTAGATTTGTAACTTTAAAAATAGCACGCAGTATTTCCTTAAAGAGGATGTTTGTCAAACTTACAACAGCATATGTCTTAAGGATGTCAATTTCTACGATTAGCTCGTAATATTACCAGTAGCTAGTCTGCTCTAGTTGATGAACATGCTAACGGTATTAAACTGTAACTACTAAGTGTGGTGCATCTCAATCGTGCAGTTAGTTCACCTATCGATGTTTTTGGTAACTTCATGCACAGTGCTTTTGTTTTTTGTTCTGGCCTTTATGGTGAATCCTCTCTTTGGCTTCTTGCACTGACCTGTGAACATTTGCTGCCTCCTACTGTTTTTTAAAATATACTTTTCAGATAACCTGCAACCCTGCAATAGACTGCACTGTCCCTTCAGCTGATTTTAAGCATCTAATGAAATATATTGGTACTTAAAAAAAAACAAAAAAAAAACTGTCCTGTATATCTGTTGTTTTAAAGGGATCTTTTGCTAATTGTGCTGCTGATAAATGCACTCTGGTAATTTATTCAAGTTTTACTTTGTGTTTGATGACAGTTATCGGCTAATGACTTACAGGCTTCTGATTCGTTAGTACACAGAGAGCAGAAACAGTTGTGACAGTTTTGCCACCAGTAACTATTTCAGCTGTTCTGACTTCTCCAACAACAGAAATCGTTTGGGTGTGACGCCTTTTACAGCTTTCCAGGTCATCTCGGAATGTTCATGTGTAGTGAATGCCAAAAAAAATTGTGATCACTTCACAGTGCTGTACAGGTCTAGTTGCGCGTGTGCGTGTGTGGGAGAGAGAGAAAGAGAGAGAGTGTGTGCGTGTGTGTGTGTGTGTGTGTGTGTGTACAGAGGATAATTTGTTCTGACTGATTAAAAATTGGTGACCAAAATCTTACTGCATTTGCTTATAATACAACCACGCTATCACCACGAATCGTCCTCACCTGATTAAAATTTTACAGCTACATTTGTGTTGCGTTGAGCTGCATCATGCATATTAATCAGTTTGTTAGTTTCTCTTAATGCACTGCTGATTTGCACAAAATTCACAGTAAATGTAATTATTTTATTGACACACTGCCTACACTAGATTTCCAGTTTCGTTTGTTTTTCATGTGATTAGCCTTAGCTTAGCGTGACAAGTGAAAGCCGGGGGAAGTAATTACCCTGTAATAGTTAGCGTCCAGCATCACTTGATTAAAACACAGTAGGTTTTTACCACCACCTGTCAAAGGAAGCAGCGCCACAAGCAGCTGTTGTTCATTTCTAAATCCCTTTTTGCAAGGAAAGACCTGCCAGCCTCTGCAGCTGCTTGTAGCTTTTGCCTCGCTTGCTTGCTTGGAGGAGGTGGAATTAGGAGTAAAGTTTGAGCCGTTTCAGCTTAGAGGCACAACCCGCAGACACTGAGTCATGTTTAGCCTGGAGACATGACCACGTCACAGTACAAAGTGGGAGGAGCCTACACGAATATGGCTTCATGCATAAAGCTTTTTCAGCTTTGGAATCGATGAGCGACAAATCAAATATTAAAACTTAAGTAATGTTCACTTTAAACTTGAGCTGATGCTGCGTTCCATTTACCTCGGAAGTCGGAATTTGAACCTTGGAGTGACATTAAATCGTTCCAGTTAAGAGAAGCCATTGTTGGCTATCGTTGTTGTAAGCACTGTCAGCTTCTAGCCAAAAACACACTGTGTGGTAGTTTTTATGTGCAAAAGCAACAAAACAAAATGCCCACAGATAGAAGTTGAACAATACCGTCAGTTTGACTGATTTACCGACACAAAAACAAAACTTATTGGCTAATAAACAGTGTAAAATGCACTCGGGCATACTGAAGTTTCTCCGAGTTTCCAATTGGAGCCCCGACTTCAGGGGGCGTTCCTGATGACAAATCCGTTTGTGAACTTGGAAAGTCTGACTCCCGAGATCAGATGGAACATAAGCTAGCTCTTTCTCCTGCCGGCAGAGTCAAACTCGGCTGAACCTGCCGAGGAATGGGATCCCCTGAAAACTTGTGTGTTTTACCCGAGCGCTGCTGTACGGCCTGCGTCACACGGTGTGTGCGTGATGTGTGTCTTTTCATCAGCTTGCAGTCGTCCAACTTGTCACTCTTTTTGCCTTAACCCAAAGATCAAACATATGTTTAATCATCACTTAAACTACATGTAACTCTAAACAAAGATGATTTTTGAATTTGTTTTGCTCATTTATTTATGAAGACAGACTAAGATATTTGCTTGTTACACTGCTGGCACGGCTGCAACCATCGATACACTTAACTGCATTTTTTTTTGAGTTTTTGGAAAGTCTGTGGATGCATATTGACGACAGCGGTCTGCTTTCAGAAACTGTTGGGGCAACAAATCGCACAAAGTACCATTTTCTACATACTATTGCTTGACATTTTATCATGCATTTAAAATGATATGGAGGCTATGCTCTCACTCAACAGCTGTGTTAAAATCACATACTTCTGTTAGTATACTTCAGTGCAGTACACTTATTGTGCAGTGCACTCATCTTTACAGGGTAGTGTCCCAAATCGCTCACTGCTGTTTTGCACTTACCTGCAGTGACTTTTTTAACCACATCTTCCACTTCTACTTCTTTTTTGACGGCGAATTACAAACAGTTAGTGGGTGACAATCATCAATGTTTGACAGCTGTTTTCCCCAACTATTTAGTTCATTTAACTTGTATTTTATTTTGTCTAATACTGAGGAATGTTCTACAGTAAAGACAACAGTATATCACACATAAACCAAACGCACACCACAACGTTAATGCCTGATTAAAATGTGCTGCCTTAGCTAAAAGCACGTTAGCTAGCCAGCGGATGCCAACGTTAGCTAGCACAGTAATGGTACCAAGTCATTACAGACCCAGCAAACGTTACTGATGGCGACTATCGGACGACAATATATACACATAGTGGTGCAGAGTGCAAAAACGTGTAGCTTACATCCGTACGTACTGCGCAGCTTCATTCACAGTCGCCGCGTCGGTGGTGCGAGCAAACCCTCGGCTGTGATCCGCTGCTGCCATTTAGAAAGTTGACAAGTTTGTGACGCAGCTCCCGCCAAGTCACCAATATGGCGTTCGATGAGAGTGTCAAGTGTCCGTCACTCCACACTCAAATTTTTGACCATTTGGAGTGTGCAAGTAGTACGCTACATTTTCGCCTACTTCTCAGTGTGAATGCACTTCTCACACTTACACACTCAAAATATTAAGCGTTCAGTACAGAAGTATGTGATTTGAAACACAACTTAAGAATTTGCCAGTTATGTGCTGCAGGGGGGCCACACCTGTTTGTCTGTCTGTGCAGGTCCTTTTTTTTTTTTTTTTCACCAAACCTTTACATCTAACAAAAAAATGTCTGTTTTCTTTACTCCAAAAACTTTTGTAAAGTCACATTTGAATCTTGTATTGTTTAAATCCATTTCTGCTTGCTTGTAGTCTTTTTCCCTGCGTTTGTCGGCCACCATGTGTTACGCTAACAGTGTGAAACCGTTGACCGGACTGTTTATTGCATTACCTGCATGCATACGCATCCTTTTGTGAAATCACAAGACAAACAAAAACTGAAGCCCGCTCATGAAAGAAAAATGGCCTCCCAGCACTACATGAGGTCAAAGCTCTTTCAATCTTAATTCTTAATATCATCTGTCTATTTTACTTTGCTATCATAAATGTGAAATGTTGAAAGAAAAGAAAGTCCTGCTTTTTGTTACTAAGTAAATACGTTTTCATCAAGATAAAAGAAATACAGAAATGAAATCCTGTATTTTATTGCAGATCTACTTTATAATTGTATGAGTATATTTATATTTAATACATTGGCACTCGCTTAAGTTTTTCTTCTAATGCGAACACACTGACCATCATTTATACAGCAGATGAAATTAAAGACTTAGTGCACTGACTGACCCCACAGCTTGCTTAATAACCTCTAAAGAACATCTCCCTTGTTTTATAAAATGTACATTATGTTTTAACTCTTTTGTTTGCCTTTGTGTCTTTTCTACTTTATCTTATTTGCACGTCCTTATTAAATATTGTTTGCAGTCAGTCTGACTGGATTCACTTCTTCTCTGTGAGGCAACATATTGTTTGTACGTCTTAATTTTGTTTTCAGAAGAAACTTATCTGTCACAATTAGTACAGACAGCTGTGAGAGTTTGTGGCGCTCTACAAGTAGGTTCCATACATCAGTTGCCCTATACACCACATACACTACATGTCAATTGCTTTTGATAATTATTATAAATAATTTATTGCAAATAATTCTGTGAATGTGCTAATCAGCCAACTAATCTTGTGGCACAGTCAGAGAGGCAGAGGGTCAAAATTAAAATTATTTTAGTTTTGTTGTGCTCACAATGCGTATTACTGAATTTAGCAGTTATCTTTGACCAAACAGTCACAGATTAAACTATACATATAAAACATCAGGCGTGGTAGTTTGCATGCTTTAGCACAGACGTGTTGCTTTCTTTAGGAATGGCGTGCGCCATCAGCTGAGTCTACTGGCTACATGCTCCATGCACAGGGGTGGGTTTACATGGTCGACACAGGTGTGAACTTGAGGAGGAGGGGCCAAGTTGCTGAATGAGTGAGAACAGGTGGGAGAAGCCATTGCCAAGAGAGTGAGAGGATGTTGTTTTGGGAGCTTTGGTGAAAGGAAGTGGACCGTTGAAGTAACCTTCTTTTCACTGCTGAGATGTGTTGAAGTTTTTATCAGCATGGAAGTGTAAAAATATAATGAACTGACGTTGGGGTGCAGACGCAACGCAAACGTGTTCGGACCACAGGGAGGCCAGGCCGAAGTCATCAGGTCAGCACCGGGCAGCAGCGGCAGGTACTGGCCCGCTTTTGCATCACGCAGCACATAATGAATGAGGTAGGGGTGCGATTTGCGGAAGGCCAAAGAGCTCAAATATACTGTATGTGGTTTTAACACGTGAAATGCACGTATTTTACATGTATATAATGCGTTAAATACACATATTCCACACAAACATTAAACTGGGCATATTTAACGTGTACTGCACACATTTTTAACGTGTAAAATATGCATAAATTACATGTGTATTTTTTAAACATGTTAAATACACGTATTAATATGTGTATTTAACACAATAATTGTACGTTTCACGGGTTTTTGAGCTAATTTGCGACTTGTCCAGTTTGGATTGGTGCCATGTGTTCCCATGGGCTGCTGAGCGTTAAGGTTAAATCATTTCTGTAAGCCCAGGCGTTGCCTCCAACTGTTTAACATACTAAGTATTCTCTGATTTATTTGCTTTTTTATTCCCTTGTTTTGTAGCCTACAAAAATAAAACCTTTGGATTTCAGATTTGTGACTTGTAATTATTTAAATCAAGATAAAATTGCCTCCTTTTGTTACATTTCTTTTTGGAGGGAGGGGGTAAACAAACTAGTGGGCAGCCTACAGTTCACCAACTTTTAATTTTTTAACATTAAAAACTTTCATTTGTGTGGAAACAATAAACAAATTAAAGCGGCGGTAGGCTACTTGCTCAATGCTGGATCCGTTTAATAGTGGATAGACGATGAATGTGTCTGGAATAGGAAAACAACATGAACTTTGTTTTTCAAACATTTTAAATTCATTTTGAGGTTGACCAGCCGAAGGCTCTCTATCACTAATAATGAATTGTTAATACCTGAGCGGAATTAAATGTCGCATATTTATCTGCCATGTGTGATTTTTCATTACAGCTTGACTTATTTTCTTCTCTCGGGTTTTAAGACATTTGTACAAGAATTTACATCTACTCTGTCTTCCAAATTGAAACCGTATAAACTTCACAACTCAGAGTGAATATGAATACTGGACAATCAAATCATAATTTATCTTCTTGGATCACTGCACAAATACTCTGAGTAATGACATGCATTTTGCATTTCTAACCCTAGAGTCAGTGCTCAAAATCCTAAAACTGTTTTTTTTTTTTTTTTTCCTACCCTGAAGATGAGCTACAGGTTTAGATAGAACTGTGAAAGACTGTCTATGTCTACGTTCACTTCTGGGATGACTGGTTATTGGCTTCTTTAAAAATGTATTGGCTTCACCTAACTCAGCACTGGCTGGTTTTTTCAGTTTCTTACGAAACTTGCCTGACAGTCAGCAGGTCTTTCATAATCACTGTCTTCAATTCAAGTTTCAGATACACAGTCAAAATATTAAGAAATAATTAATATACATCACAACTGAAAATGGTGTGGCTCCAACTATGAAACATTTTTGGTTAATGTTACTTGTACGTAGCAGATCTCAAATGCATGAGAAAGAAACAAACATGCAACAAGTTCCAACAAGCATTTATTAATCCTTGCACAAAGAAATGAGGGAACAAGTTGCAGTGAGGAAGTTCAAACAGCTGTTCTCAAACCGGCTGGTTCAAGTAGCCTACATACATCGATTTGAAATGAGATATTCCAGTTTTGCATAAATTCTCACATTGAAAAGCTACATCACTGACAGGGATGCTGCAAAAATATAAATGATTTGAACTAAAATTCAGATTATCCTTAGCATGTTAGTATGTGGTAGGCAACGCCTGGGCTTACAGAAATGGTTTAACCCTAACGGTGGGAATCCACTGGCGTTCGTTGCGTCCGCCGCGACACGGCTGCCTGTTCATTTTCTATGAGACGCGTCAAACCGTTGATGACGCCCCCACAAAGCATTCTGGGTAGGTGGCGCGTCGGATTGAGCCGTTGCGTCGCGTCCAAAAGTTGACCTCGGCTCAACTTTATGCCAATGAATCCGTCAGACGCGAGGTCACTGTCCAATGGGGAGCAAGATGGACAACAGCCTGGGGGAGGTCTGTCGTGACGTAAGTTTTTAAAGCTTTCCCTCCAAAAAATACCAGTAGCTTCTCTTTCTTCAATCCATGACTAAAATGTCTGCTCAACAAAAATCTATATTTATAGATATGATTTCTCCCTCCAAAATACGAATT
>JAQLOL010000011.1:1357016-1369143 GCA_029783665.1 Naso thynnoides | reverse complement strand
CAACCTCGGTCAAGCCGCGACCAACGTAATTTTATCTTTGCCCTAACGTTTGACTAACGTCCATGAAGAGAAAAAGCCTACAATGGAAATCCACGCGTGTATCACTTTAATGATGAGAAAATATCTATATATGTTGGTATCAGCATTGAATTTCAGCCAAATGAGTTGTACAATATCAGCATATCTGACATCTGAAAAAAAAAAATCCAATATCGTGCCTCCCTGGTATTGGAGAGTCTGCAATAATACCTGTTATTAACACTCTGACACATGCAGCTCTTTCAGTTGGCATCATTTGAATTTTTCGGTGGCACAGTACGTACACATCAAAGAACTGTGAGAACCATATTCCCATTAGAGCGATCATGAAATGTAAAGTGCAACAGGTAAGACAGGAAACAAGGAAATGTAAGAATGAATGTCAGAATAAATTATAACATCAGGTTTTAAAGTACTTTTGTATTTTAACTTAACTTTCACTCATGTATTTATCTTTCAAACACGGATGGTGGTGAATATAATGAAACTTTTCTAATAATTTGCCAAACAATCAATTGTTTAATCAGCTTTAAATGTGATATACATAAATAATCTTGAGGTTTTTATCATTAAACGCAACCAGAGTCTATAATTATTCAATGTTACGGCACCCTCCAGACTCTAGACCGCTGCATCAAAACTACTAAATGAAAAAATATTAGTTTTGCCCTCTGGTGGTACTTATTCTTCACCACATATAAGCAAGACACTGTACATGACAGGCTCTAATCTCGCGTGATTTGACATGCGCGCCCACTGTTAAAGAAAAAAAAAAACGCCCCTGCATTGCTGGCAGTTTAGGATATTTTTCATCCACAACACTCCAAATTAAATCACCAGCAAGTGTTTATCTCCGCCGCTATACAGACTTAACGGCACCATTAAGCGAGCCTGACACAGGCGGACTAGCCCCGGTCACAGGTTTCATACCGTTTCACATTGTGCTCGACACCGGAAGCGACTGTACCCGGGTCGCAGACATTTTGACCGGCATTCTGTCTTGCAGGCAAACTGGGTCTCATGAAGAGAACCACACCAAGGCATCTTCAGCGCTAAATTAAACCAAATATGTATGTTTTAATAAACATATATGCGGAATGTAGTAATGACACTTAATTTTCTTTTCCGAACGCGTCTACCTTAGGCCTCTGTTTTCACGTTAGCGTTAACAGCGCCTCCTGCAAGACGCGTTTGAGGGTAGAGTCAAACACCGCACAAATAGCGTTTCCATTATCTTTTGGTTTTTATGCTGTTAGAACCTACTATCCTTCTATCCTGCTGCCCCAAAAACTCCTTGCTTGGGAAATGGACAGAAGACGACTCCATTAAAACGTGATGTACTGCAGGTACTTTCGTCCCGTGTGCTAACTAACGTTAGCTACAAGGCTAGGTTACTTGGACAATCCCTTCAACTTGCTTGCTGACAGGTTAGCTTACGGCAGCTATCTTCGCTATGTGAACTAACTAACGTTAAGCCAGGAAAGTGGCGATACAGAAACTCCCTGCAACTCTCTGGTTGGTACACACATTTTGAGTTTATTCTGAAATGTCATTTTATTTCACTGCGGGTACTGTTCGACGATTGTGTGGACGTTAATGTTACCAGTCGTTGCTATCTTGCTATTAGATGGTAACGTGAACGTTGGTAGTATTAACGTTAACGTTACTTAGCTAACGTTTGCTACAAAAGTTGCTAACTAGCCAGGTAGGTTAGCTTACTCAGAATGAATGCAGGCAAACACATTTGCTTGTAAAATTAATTTCCTCAAAATGAGTCATTCCAATAAATGAAGTGTATGAGATGCACATGTGTGTTATATCAGAAAACTTGCGTTATGTTGTTTTTTTTAGCCAAGGTAACAACAGTTAACTTACAGCTAGGTGAGCTGACTGAAGCCTGACGGCAAAGCCTTCAGCTGTTGTTATTATTGTCATTTTTAACAGTCTGAACTTGTTGAAAGAGGCGAAGCTGTTCAGTTAGCTACAGTAACATGGCTGTAATTTAGTTTAATGTCTGTTAAAGTCCTCTGGTATTGTTTGTTTTACAAATATAAATGTAACCAAATGTCTTCCAGGCTGAATATAACTTAACGGATATCTTATATTCTAGCGCACTGTTGTTAAACTGCAAATACACACGACTGAGACAAAACTAGTAAAGCTGTTCATTGTATAAATCATTGTATGTGCTTTGTATAAGTCTCTTAATTTGATCTGACTGTATGTGGCACAACTGCATCAAATTAGTAGGTGTGAGAAACTGGTGAACTTATACAATTCCACTATTAAATATAATATAAATACCACTGAAGCTTATTTTGAGTGACCAGTGAAAAGCGTATTTAAATGCAAAGATATATGAAATAGAGGAAATGGCGATAGACAGCAAATCTGGACATTTTTCAATTGGTTATCAGCAAATATGTGACCATTTGACTTGATGGGTTGTTGTTGTTGTTATTTTGAATGATGGTTCAGGAGATGAAGTAAAGCTGTCTCACATTTATTAAAGCCTGTCAGCAGTGTCAGCTCCTCACACACGGGCCTGTTTGCCTTTAACCACAGCAGACTGCGTACCGTCAGAGACACAGCTGTCAGCGTCACAGCTCCTACCCTCTGAAACGCCTCGTCACTGGACATGTTTAAAAAAAAAACCTCCTCTAACTCCATCTGTTCTCCGCAGCCTGCAACCTGTCCTGTGTTGGTTACCCCAGCAGACGCACATTTAGCCACTTACTTTAGGTTTTTATTTTACTTACCCAACACTGTAGGGCGTCCCATGGTCTCATGACAGGCTCTACATAAATGATGTCATTTTATTATTAGTAGATTATTAGTTAAGACATTTTTTTCTGTTTTGTTTTAAATTGCAAAGTGAGTATTCTTCAAAGTTTCCTCCTGGTCGTGAGTAACATCGTATGGTTCCAGTGTTTTTTCTGTGATACTGAGACATAGCAGCGGGACACTCGGTCGCAAAGTTTTCTTTGAACATTTTCAGTTGTGCCCTGCTGAGACGTTTCAGATGTGTGTGTGTGGCTGTCGAAGCCTGAGTACACACTACATTTACAAACCACATTTGTACATACAGTTATTTACCCATGATTGAATTCAGAAACATGTGAAACCACCTGTAACCATGTAAAAACTGTAAGACGAATACATGTCTTCAACAGCTCTGCTGTCAAAACACTGATGTTAGACGGGGGGGCTTGCTGTTCCCCTCGCCTGGTTTCCTGCTGGTGTTAGCTAAATTCTCTTGTCCCTCACAAAAATCAATCATTCAACCTTACAGCGAGGCACAAAATTTAACAGCGGTGAAGCCCCGCTGTGAAGTGAACATAGGGGGACACTGGCGCTCTCACTGTGCTAGTGTTAACGCATCACTCGTGACTACCACCCTACGCTCGCTTTTAATCCAGAGGATGCTAGTTGGATTTTGCGCTCAGCCATGTTCACAGCATGTTTCTGTTACGTGCCCTCCATAGACTGTCCGAGCAGGCGCTGCACCTTCGCACTTCCGAGTTCCACGTTTTTCGCTCTTTGACATCTGTCGGTCGATCCAGAATCGTCCATGTCTTTGTGGCGATGCATCTAAGAATCCGTTTTTTGTCATCCCGTGTTTGAATGATGTGCTGAAGTCAAAACCTCTGCTTCGTGCTCGTAGGTGTTGCAGGTCGCTCTCATGTGCCCATGGAGAAGGCGGCCTTTGAGGGGTGGCTGGAGTCAGTCTCCGCCGCTTTCCTTACTCTAAATGACCAGCAGCGCAACCAGTCTCTGGATCAGCTCATATCTCTAAGTGGGGCTTCCCAGCTCCGTCATCTGTCTAATGGACTGGAGACGCTGCTCAAGCGTGACTTTCTGCGCCTGCTTCCTTTGGAGCTGGCCTTCTACCTGCTGCGCTGGCTCGACCCTCAGACTCTGCTCACCTGCTGCTTGGTCTGCAAGCAGTGGAATAAGGTAAACATGTACCTTCCACACACACACCCATATATTTGTATGATGGATTAAATGATCAATAAAATCTGTTAAAAAGTCCAAGGACAAATAGGGCTGGGTATCGCGTCCAAGTTCCTGAATCGATTAATCATGATTCAATTCAGTTCATTATTGATTTGATTCAATTCAATACTGATTCAGTTAGTGATACCAAAACATGATTCTGAGCTGTAACCTGAATTACGTGACTACTCACTCATGTTACACCTCAGCTGGTATTAATATTGACATCTGAGTAAATGAATATGAAATATCAGCACTTAATGGCTGAAACTGTTCTTGAAAAATGAAAGTGGCAAGTTAGATTCTTTTTTTTTTTTAATGCTCTTAGAATGCAGGCCAAATTAAATACGACTGGGGTTAAAGTTCACAGGGAAAAAAAAATTAAAAATCAATCTCTAGACGTATGAATCGATAATGGAGGATTACAGTAAAAATCGATTCGAAATCGATTTAATCCATTTTTCAGCTCTAAGGACAATTCAAGCCAATTATGATATATGAACAGGGTACACTGTTTATTTGTTGTTGTTGTTGTTGTCATTTTAGTTGTTTTAATTTTATATATGTATTTATTTTTAAAAAGTTGGGAACAATTACACTAAAAATACAAAAAATAATGCTATTTTCTCAGTCATTCTTTTTACCTACATTCCCCTGTAGCAATCAGCTTTGATAATTGACCTTTCACTAAGCCCCGCCCTCTGATGCAAAGGGACCAATCGGAGCGTAGCATCTGCAAGCTCCGACATTTACACGGCTGTGCTCCAATGACACTCATGCAATGTTTTCAGTTTTTCAACATTTCCAGGCTGGATCTTCGGATTTCAGGCTTGTTGTGGTTGAACGTCGAGTCTGAGGCCCTTTGAAAAGTGCTGCTTGTTATTGGTGAGGACGAAGGAAATATCTGGTCTTTACTTTTCCAAAATTAAACACTGAAAAGTGTAACGTTATGTTTTGGGCAAAACTGTTCGGGTGTCGTCATTCGCCGTTGAACCCCTCACAGTTTAACAAGCACAGCCAACGTTACGTCTGCTTCAGTAACTCTTCGATAAACACTGAAGCCACGTTACGTTGTTATTAGTGGATATTAGCTGGTTAATTTGAGTTACTTAGAGCTATTAAGAGCGCTACAAGCCCAGCCAGCTAAGCTAAAGTCTATGGCTGCAGTCTGTATAGCAGCTCTCAACCGTTTTGCTGTTCCATCTCAAACCCGACCAAAAAGTCCAGCTTTACTTTTAACATTAATATACAAAGAGACGCGTCCTCTGCTTGTCCTAAACGGGTCCTAAGTCGTTACAAAAGTCCTTGTTGGTTTTATGAATGAAGTGAAACACAAGTTGAAGCTGCTGCACTGTGATCTGTCTGCGTCAGTATTCATAACTCTGTTTTCACTGCTGAGTCACTTTCACATCCTGTGTTTATCATCCGAAGGCTTATTGCAGACCGTCTGTCTGCTTCTGTGTGAAATCCCTTTTTTGTTTTTTCATAAGATTGACAATATTTCTCCAAGGAGTGCAGTTAGTGACAGTGTGAGCTCCATGCAGGCTCCGAAAGCTTGTCGCACATAGCGACAGTAACTAAGGAGGGGGGGGGGGCATGGCTTAGCAAAAGGTCAGTTGCTGATCCTTTTTGCAAAAAGTTGGGGCAAAATGCTCTATCTTTGTTGGACCGCATCTGGAGAGTGCTGTGACATGAGGTCATGTTGATTTGGGATTTAAAGCGCGCACCGACAAGAAGGAGCCTGCCCACTGCAAGATTTCTGTAAAAAAAAAAAACCAACACATGCAAATGTCTGCACACACACAAAGATTGACATTCACAAGAGGTTGTTAAAGTCATTTTAAGTTTATGCATGGAAGTTTCAAAGTGTGATTTAAATGACAAGTTTTAGTTGATAATAATTCCTAAAATATTGGGACTGTTTCAATATCAACCCCTTGAGCAGGTCAGATTTAGGAAGGTTACATGAAAGCTGTAAAAATGATCTACCTTTTGAAAAAAGCTTTCATTTGAATCATATATTTGAGTTTGTTGCGAATTGTGTCTCTATTTCCTCTAACATACATATATGTATATAATAATGAAAAATAATGGTCATTAAGCAGATGAAGAAAAAAAAGTTACTTGATATAATATGAAATTCTAGCCAGACACATTGTGTAGTATCATGACACTGTGTCCAGTAATGAAGCTGCGTGTCCTTTACCTGCGTAAGCGTTTCGAGTGTTTCAGGCGTTCAAACGTTCGTTCTCCTCGTAGGTGATCAGCTCGTGCACAGAGGTGTGGCAAGGTGTGTGTCGAGAGCTGGGCTGGAGGATCGATGAGTCCATTCAGGATGCGTCACACTGGAAGGGGGTCTACCTGAAGGCTAAACTGCGCATGATGCAGCTGAAGGATCAGGAGGCCTTTGAGACATCGTCCCTCATCGGCCACAGTGCTCGCGTGTACGCCCTCTACTACAAGGACGGACTCCTCTGCACAGGTACGCTGGGGCTCTGGTTTGTTTTTAAAATAACGCTGGGTTACAGGCAGCCCTCAGTCATTAACAGAAATTGAAAAGCCGCTCATCTTTTTTTAAAGCTGTGACAAGAGGTTTGAGTCAAAAGCTCTCAGCGGGTCCGCCCAGGTTTTTAAACGCAGGTCGACTCGCCAAAATTTGCCTGTTGTTCCCATTCCCACTTCCTGCAGGCAAGGCAGCCTGTCTGTGAATTTATGTGATGCTTCGTATCTCGATGAAAGAGCGCGCTGCATTGTTTAGTACATTGTGATGTGTGAGACAAATGCCTGTCACCTTTAATATTAACTGTGATTAGTGACAAATGCAGACATACCAGAAATAAATCAGGGTGCCACGTAAAAGAAAGAAAGAGTCTGTTCTCAAATCGTCCTCCCGTCAGAGTAGAAGTGTCACGAGTCGTGAGCGCTATAAACTGCTGTGTCACAAAATAACCTGTGCCCGCCGTACCCTTTGCCCACAGCTACAGAGCCATCTCTGTGTGCTGGATGATCTGGCTGGATTATTATTTATTTATTTAAATTGATTGCAGGGAGAGAGAGAGAGAGAGAGCGGTGTGCTGGGTGAGCTAGGTTGACTTTTAATGAGAGAGCGAGTGGTGTAATTCAGGCTTGTCTCAACAGAAACGCTCTGTGCTTATAGAGACACAAATCAGACAGGAATCATTTTCAGCTCTGTGTCCGCTAGTGTGAGATTCTGTAATTGTAAAGTTAATCAAAAATTGAAATCCTGCGCCGCACCTGGACGACATGACGCACCAGGTGAAGAAGGAGAAGAAAGACATCGGGAAATACGTCAGAAATGAGCATGTTCTTACGTTCACATTAACAGCCGAGCCGAGGTGAGAAAAACCTGCGTCCACTGAAGGGTCAGCGGACCTGTTGTAAATGATGAGTGTACCCATTCCCACTGCAGACAAAACGCCGATCTCAGTGGGTTAACGTGAGTTTATTGACCCGTGGACAAGAGGTTTTAGTCAAAACTTGAGCAAAAACAAGAGCAAGGTAATGTCTCATGCATTTTCGGACCATACAGGTCGAGGAACTTCTGAGAGGAACTGTCCACTGGTGAATTCTGGGAATCTAAACGCCTTTAAGACCTTTTTTTTTAAGCTAATAAGTAGGCTAATATTCGTGTTTTTGTGAGTAATTGTGATCTCGATATTGACCCAAATCATGATGATGATATTTTTCCATAACCAAGCAGCCCCAATATAAAAACAGTTCATTTACCGTTAACATGGAAACCTTTCTTTTTCTCTTTTTTTTTTTTTGTGTGTAGGATCTGATGACCTATCCGCAAAATTATGGGATGTCCGCACTGGGCAGTGCATTTATGGAATTCAGACACACACTTGTGCCACAGTGAAGTTCGATGAACAGAAACTGGTGACGGGGTCTTTCGACAACACTATTGCATGCTGGGAGTGGAGCACTGGAGCTAAAATCCAGCAGTTCCGTGGCCACACAGGAGCAGGTTGGTTTGAATGTACAGCAGATGTTTGTTTTGGATTAGTTTGAATAATGTACCAAAGCGAGCAAAACTTTATTTACTGCGAAATCCGCAATATGAGTCGCAGCGGTATGTAAGACGCAGTCTGTTTTTTGAGTGTCTCCCAGAGGGAAAAAAGGTTTTCTAGAGTTAATTATTATTAAAAACGTCTATACAAGTTATTTCAACACTAATCCAAGAGCCCCGCAGCCAAACACGCTTTTAACAGCGAGCCAAACACAAACAGCACGTGGACGGTGTGGAAGTTTTGCATGGAGAGAGTTGAGAAGCGCCACGTCGGTTCAGCATGTGCATTTAAAAGAAAGTAAGGTCGTTACTTAAAGCTTTGTTTGCTCCTGGATCATTCACTCGACTATCTGCGCTCACGCACACTGATTGAAAGACGAGAAGATACCACAGTGCACGCCTCTTCATGTTTTCATGAATTAACACGTGAACAGATGAGAGCCGCTCGTCTTCTACCTTTAGGAAATGAGTCTGATCTGTTTTGCGCTGTCACGTCAGTAAAGCATCTAAACAGCGGCTGCCGACGCTTCATTTAGTCACATTTCACGCGTGACTAAAGCGTAAACGACGTTCTAATTGTGCTCGCCTGATTGTGTCATCACAACCATTTTAATTACGAGGGGGATGAACACTGAAGAAAGCAAGGCTGACCACGGATTGTTTACATGTTTACATGCATTTGAAAAGTCCACTTTTCGCCGGACTAACACAATAAATTCGATTTTCTCTCTCTCAGTAAACGTACTGTATGTCAGTTGCTTTCAACCTGCAGTAGCGTTGATAATTGTGACTGACGGTGGCGGCTGCACAAAGCTTTAGCTCGATTATAGCGCCGTCTTTTGGGTAAAATACTGTAACACGGTAACAAAACGTTGCTCTGCAGGATGCTCCCCACTTTTTAGATGAAAAAAAGGCATTAAAAGTGCGTCTCATACACTGGATTTTACGGTAATAACATTGTTGATTTGAAGTTATGACCTCTTTACCAATATTTCTCTCTTGCGAGTAAATTTCTCAAAAGGACATTTGAGTCTGTAAATATTTTGTGTCCTCTCAGTCTTCAGTGTGGACTATAACGATGAGCTGGACCTCCTCGTCAGCGGCTCTGCAGACTTCTCTGTGAAGGTCTGGGCTCTTTCTGCTGGTGCCTGTCTAAACACTCTGACTGGACACACTGAGTGGGTCACCAAGGTCAGTCAGGCTCTTTTAGTCAAAGCTTGATTTTGGGATGAGTTCATTTTGCATGTCTTCCGTTTCTTTTCTTTTTTTTAATAACTATAAGTAGGTCTGCACCTTTTTTTTAGTATTGTAATGTCAGTGTTGAGATGTTTCCAGTTGCCTTTTTAAAAATATTCTGTAAATCCTTCAGCATTGATATAAAAGGGAAATTAAAGTTTCAACAAACTGATGATCTAAGTTCAACCATGAAATATTTGGTGTATTTTGAAATGTGTGTCTTGTGTTGTTACCTCTCATCAGGTCATACTACAGAAAAGTGAAGTAGAATCAGTGGTGCATAGTCCTGGTGATCATATCCTCTTAAGTGCTGATAAGTATGAAATTAAGGTAATGCTTGTTGTGTTTTAACTTAAAGAGTAAATAAACCAAATAATCTCAGGTAGGGATGGGCATTACTAATCAACCCTGTACGTTCCCTACACTTTACTCCTGTTTACCACAATGCCGTGCAGTCACATGTTTCCTATGAAGAAGAAGTAATAGCCAGAAAGCCAACGGGCTTTGTTAAGGTTAGCTAGCATGTTAGCTAATAGAAGGTGGTCAGTGAATTAACCAAAGGCGTCTTATTAGACACCTGAGGCGAGTTTGCCTTCACCTCCGTCTGTGTCAAGAAGCAAAAGCTATATTCCAACAGCTTTAGCCACCACTAGTTAAATTCTTGATCAGTCGCTCTGTATAGTTCACTGCAGTCTTTCCCACACATTCATTTATTTGTGGCGCTCTGCCACAATATCAACATTATCTGCCACTTATTGATTTTCTATTTGCAGAGTTGCGTATCCTGTTCAATCACTCAGCACAGCGGTGAATAATGTCACGTTAAATGTGCCGACACCGTGGATAGCAATGTGGCTTTTAGTTAATCTGTAAAACCAACAAAGAAGAGGAGCTTCCTGTTGTCTCGGAGGCAGGAAGCTTGTATAGTGACGTTAGCCGCTAAATTGAAGAGTACTTGAATAAAAGACAAAGTGAATGTCAGCGTGTGCTGACAGTAAGTTGGTAGCAGCAGCTCAACACGAGCGAAGCCGTTAACCAGCTGCATTCTTAAAAGGCGAAGACTCAACAGCTTCATCATGGCACCGTGCTAACAGAAGAGCTAATGCAGCTAACGGCTACACTCTCACTGAGCAGCTGCATGTGACCTCTTTTTGGTCACTGAGCTGCTGTCAGTATTGACGGCGTATGTTGGTGGGTTAGCGATACGGTTAATTTTGTACTCTGATGCTTATTGTTTGGAAAATATTTTGTTTTGCAAACAGATCTGACACTAGCCTGGTTCAACCCATCCTGATCATGTGACTTTTCTTTATTGATTACATGTTAAAAAAATAAAAATAAAAACATGTTACCATCCATACTAGCAACAAGCATCACGTTAGACAAAACCAGTAAAATGCTGATTAAGTAAATATAAAGCCTATTTTTCATCATGTTGCATCTAAACTGAGCGCTATAATCTAACAGTTAATCGATATAATCTAACAATTAATTGATAATTGATCGTCAATTTTCCTGGTTATCGCTAAGGGAAATTTCTTCCACTGCCCATCCCTAATGTAAAGCTTTTATCATTTGTGTGTTGTTGTTGTTGTTGTTGTTATGTGTGAGCTACCTGTGAAGTCCGTAACATGCAGCAAACACTGTGTTCCTTCTGCAGGTTTGGCCTTTAGGGAGAGAAATCAACTGTAAGTGTCTGAAGACGCTGTCAGTGTCGGAGGACCGCAGCATCAGCCTTCAGCCTCGTCTGCAGTTTGATGGACGCTACATCGTCTGCAGCTCTGACCTCGGTGTTTATCAGTGGGACTTTGCCAGCTTCGAGATTCTCAGGTAAAGTAGTTTAAGCCACAGGGTGCTGCGGAGCTTTTTAAAGACAAGACCAGTTGGTAAAGGAGCAGGAAGCTTTGTTCATTCAGTATCAAGGGCTGTTTGCAACATCATCAGTAATTAAATGCTATGAGGTGATGAATGATCTGTTCAGGGGAACATGTACACAATACAAAAGACATTCAGAGCTGAGTCATTGTTAGCCATGTACTACCACACATTTCTCTCTCAGATAGTCTATCAACACTCAGTATGTTTACATGACGTTAGAGAAAATCAGTTTATTGTGTTAGTCCGGCTAAAACTGGACTTTTAAAATGTATGTAAACATGTTAGTCTGACTGAAACTGCACTAAATCAAATTTCTCAAAGTCGAGCAAACACACTCTGGTAATGCAAGTGGAAGTCAAATAACTCCTGCATGTATACATCAGGGCCGACCGATACATTGGTCTGCTGATATTATTGGCCGATATCGGCCTGTCCCAGATATATCGGTCTTGGCATATATATGTTCTCCAGTAAGTGTCAATATTAAAACTGTTATTTAAAGCTGGAAAAAAAGCTTGGACCAGTGATTGAAAGTGGTGTAATCACGTAGTTTGTCCAGCAGAGGGCGGTCCGTTATTTAACTGGTAAAATGTTTACTGGTCTCTGCACTGATGTTTGGAATAAAGTTTATGAAGTGCCTCCATAACATATCTTTGTTACATGTATTTGATAACCACATTCAAAATATTAGTTATAGAATATCCACCGACATAACGGATATTGGAATTTATAATATTTGTATCGGAATTGGCCTAAAAAATCCCATATTGGTCAGGCCCTAGTATACACCTCAGCCGGACCCAGACTGGCCTGAGAAATCTGCGTATTGTGGGTTGTCCCCCGCGATGTTTTTTTTTTTTTTTAAGATATTTTTTGGGCTTTTTTTGTGCCTTTATATACAGGACAGCTGAAGAGTGGACAGGAAACAGGGCAGAGAGAGGG
>JAQLOL010000011.1:1346803-1356916 GCA_029783665.1 Naso thynnoides | reverse complement strand
GGAATGACATGCAGCAAAGGACCACAGGTGGAATCGAACCTGGGTCAGCTGCGTGAGGACATAGTCTCTGTATATGGGGCACTTGCTCTACCGACTGAGCCACCGGGTGCCCCAACCCGCAGCGTTTTTGACCGGGAGCCCGAACAGCATGAATTTGCATTAGAAAGCCACGAAGAAAGCAAAAATCCCATAAGCACAAGGGGAAGCGTGCATCGAATTTGTACGAAAAGTAAAGCATGGATATGAAGTGTACAGTGCTGCAAAGTTGTCCATATTTTCGCCGTTCGACATGGATTCTGCTAGTTGTCGGCTGACTTGTTTGTTGCTTGTTTGGCTAACCGGAAGAAAGTCCAATAGCGACCAGCTGAACGGGACATGTCTCCACTTACTGTAGCGGAGTCAAAAAATTAATCAGTTCTCCTTCTGTGCTTGTGTACTGGGACAAGGACAGTGGTCCAATTAAATGGCCTAATCGAGCTAAAACTGTAGGTCGACTTAACTGTGCATGTAAATGTACAAGTGTCAGAGACGCACCAAGAGGCATCATTACCACCAACACCCCCGATGTTTGATTTTTCTCTTTGACCCTTACAAATGAACTCATCAACTGGTGTGAAAAGGACCTGAATGTTCTTCCTGTTCTGTAAATTATTAAATGGGAGCTACAGCTATGTGTACAAAGGGAAAGGAAATATTACATAATCAGAAAGGGTTGTTTTTGTTTTTTACTTTGTTAATTTCATCAATCCATCTGCACTTGGTGGTAAAGTTACAAAGAACTGTGCAAACTGTGGGATGACGAGGCTGAAGTTAGTCAACATGTGTTCATGATGCAAAACTGTAAGTTTAACACCAAACCCGTTTTCTGCTCTTTTGCATCACATCGGGCCAAACTCTGTAGATGTAACCCAAAAATGACAAACTCTTCTCATTCCTTCATTACAGTTCGTTCGGTCAGACAACTTACGTTGAAATGTTTATTGAAGCAGAAAGTAAACAAATTACATGTTATGTGTTTGGCGTCCAGGCTCTGACGTCATCAGTCCCCACAGATAAGTTTTCATGGATATAGAGGCGTGATGAGCAAAACGTACTGAACCCCCAGACGGCGCCTGCAGGTGGATGCTGGGGTGGTGGTGGTGGTGGGGGGGGGCTGAAAGACCTGCAGTGGTTCTGACGCAGGGCAGCAGTAGCACACAGCACGTTTACATGCACAGTGAAGTTGAGCTAAAGCTTGATTAGGCCGTTTAATTGGACCACTGTCCTTGCCCCAGTATACAAGTGTCGAGGGAGAATTGATTTATTGTCCGACTCTGCTACAGTAGGTGACGATAAACCCCGTTCAGCTGGTTGCTAGTGGACTTTGTTCCAGTTAGCCAAACAAGCTACAAACAAGCTAGCAAGCAGCTAGAGGATTCCATGTCGAACAGTGAAAACACAGACAGCTTTACAGTGCTGAATACTTTGTAGCTACGCTTTACTTTTGGTGCAGATTCGATGCACGCTTCCCCTCGTGCTTTTTTGTTTTGCTTTCTTCAACAGATTTACGCTGTTTGAATTCGAGGTCAAAAACCGCTCGCAGGGACTATCGATACTGTTCAGATTGCTCAGGCCAGTCCAGGTCCATAGAGGGGAATACATGCCAGAATAATTCAACTCTCGCATTATCTGGGTGTGTTAATTCAACTTTGAGAAACTCAATTTAGTATGATTTCAGTTGGACAAACATGTTTACATTCATCTGAAAAGTCTGGTTTTAGCCCGACCAGCGCATTAAATCGACTTTTTCTAACGTCATGTTAACGTAATGAATGACAGGCAGAGGGAGTGTTGGGAGTTTCTTGCAGTTTAAATAGACTGCCAAATTTGGAGGGCACAGATGGCAGATGTGGAAAGCGGGTCATGTGACATGTCACATGTGCAGCAGTGCAGCTCGAGTTGTTTTCCTGAACTAGAGAAGAAGCAAGAACTTTGCTGTATCATCAGATGATGGGATTCATTCTGCATGCTTTTATGTTTCCAGGGTGATAAAAATGCAAGATCCAGCTAACCTGTCCCTGCTCAGCTTTGGCGAGGTTTTTGCGCTTCTTTTTGACAACCACTTCCTGTACGTGATGGACCTGAGGACAGAGGCCATCTCGGGCCGCTGGCCTCTCCCAGCTTACAGAAAATCCAAACGAGGATCCAGCTTCCTGGCTGGTGTGACCTCCTGGCTTAACGGCTTGGATGGGGGCAATGACTCTGGACTGGTGTTTGCCACCAGCATGCCCGACCATAGCATTCACTTAGTACTATGGAAAGAGAACGGATAGAAGCAAACAAGGACTCCATTCCTCTCACTGCTAGGAGACGAGCAGCAGCCATGTGTGCTCTGGAATATGTTACCCTGAACAGCCAAGATAGATCATACATGGACCAAAGCGTTTTTTTTAACCTGTTTCCTACTTGTCACAAACATTCACACGTAGAAATGGAATGCAAACCGAGGACGGCGACGCAACTGATACTGCTGTGCTGCACTCGGTGCTTCATCAGCACTGCTTCCCGATTCTGCAGAATCCTGTAAACCTCTCACTGGTCTCGGACAAAGACAGAAAAAAAAAAGGAAACAGACTCGCCTCTGATGTGTCCGTTACAGCTAAAAATGGCATCAAATGTTTCAAAATAAACACAATATAAATTTTCCTGTTCATGTTTTTGTCAGATTTAGTCTTTGATCAGTTAAGCATCGTGCACTCGTATTTGTAGCCAAACTTAAACTCAGTCTTTTGATGAGGAGCCAGTTTTGACCTCTGACCTTTTCTTACCAATTCAAATCTGGCCATGGAGCTGATTTGCTCAAACAGGGTTTTTAAGGTTTGCCTTAAACACAGTTGCTGTAAAAAAGAAAAAAAAGGAAAACATCTCCTACGATGTCAGATTGTGACTTGAAGGGAGATATTCTTCGATGTTTTTACAGACCATACCCGAGAAATCTGTATCCTGAATCATGTGTTATAAAGTGGTCGGGTACATTGTTGTGTACCATGTCAAACGTGCAGTTTCATGAAATTCACTGAATATGTTTTTCTAAGGGATGTCTGATTTAAACGTCAGCTTGACAAATGTGATGTGCCTTTTCCGTTCATTTGATGTTACAAACAAGAATTCCTCGATTCCTCCGGCACATCGCACTGAAGTGATGACTGCATTGTAAATCTTACTTTTATGTTGAATTTTTCATATTTACTGTGCTCTAACAGTCTAAGATGTCTGTAATTTTATAGTTATCTACCTGACATGACTTGCTCAAAGATTTGCTTTTATGACTCATTGACTGTGTAACACATGAGGTTTATTTTTCTAAAGGCATCAGTACATGGCACCGCTGAGGAAGTGACTTGGTAAGCAGGCGACTGTGTGTAGTTAAGACTACTTGACTACAAAGAACATTTGAATAGATGTTTTGCTGGCATAACCAGATAAACTGTGTGACATTAAGCCCCATTTTGGTTATTATTTTTTATCATGAGGTCCCAACTTGGTTTCTACCCCCTGCAAAACTGAACCGCTAAAAATGATGAGTGTGTTTTCTAGAATTTCCATTGATGTCTTCCTTTGCCGTAGGCGGGCCACTGATCAGATCACAGGTTGAAAGATATTCATGTACACCAAGCCACAGTTCTGACCGATCAGATTTTTTTCTTGCACACTCAGACCGTAACCTGTTTCTCACATGGATAATTGTACATGGCAGATGTACAGACTGTTCTTAGTTTAGATTGTTTCTAATTAAAACGGCACCATTATATTGTATTCTGTACTGTTGTCTGACCATTACACCTCATTCATCCTCCCAGAAGTCCCAGCAGCACGCAGTTCAAATTGAAAATGCACTTATATGATTTGTACATAGAATGAACAATCGAAATTGGCCAGCAAAAATGTGAAATGGGACATACGTTTATGTTGATGTATCCTTCAGAGCTTGCTACCATTGTATTCAAGCTCTGCACAGTGTTACTATTACACAAAAATGTCTGTTGCACTGTTATAGCTCTTTGGTCACCGCATCAGTCTACAATCAGCTTCAATATTGCAGTTTTTCAAATAAATAAAAGTAGCAAATGCACCTAGTTGGTTCTGAGTATTTGGTCATGCCGCCATGTGAAAATTTTTTATTTATGTATTTAAGATATGAGACTGTACATATGAATGAACAGTAACCTGTAAATGTTCCAGATATAATCTCCTCCTGTAGGCCCATGGCAGGTTGATGTTTTACATGTTTACAAAAAAAAACAACAGAATTTATTGAAATATTTATTTTAAATGTGTAAAGAATAAGGACAAGAAAAAAACTCTAAGTTTAAATAAAAAGCATAACCAACAGAACACGCACGCACATGGAACCAGCACAATATTCACGCAGTATAACAAGTAAAATTTCAAACACCTTGAACTGTACAGGAGTTGATGTGGGCAAACATACAACAAACCAGCTTTTCTTTTTTTTCAGTCTTTGAACTACTCAAAGCACTTCTACAACACAAGTCAGCATTCATAGAGTCACACGCTAAGAGCAGGTGACTTCTCTTCAAAGAGCCAACCTGCTCATGAGGAAGTCATACAAACACATTTACACACCCATGACACAGCCATGGGAAGAAAGTTTTTGGGTTCAACATCTTGCCTAAGGACACTTCGACACGTAAGACTGGAGGAGCCGGGAGTTGAACCACTGACCTTCTAATTGGTAGATGACCCGCTCTACCTTCTGAGCCACAGCCACAGCGAGGCGTGAGCAAGTGACTGCAAGAGTCCATGTGCAAAGGTACAACAAGAGCAGGAAGTAAAGAGCATACTGCATATCATAATAAAGTCCTGGTAACTGCACATCATAAGTTTATTACATAATATTGCACATAATAGAGTCCTGATGTAAATTGCACATTTCCCACTGTGCACTAATGTAAAGTGCCGGTGTCATTGCACATAGCCCAATGGCAGAAAATTTGAAATTTGATTTTATATTTTTATTTTTTTTAAACATATAAAGAAAAGAATAAAGGCAAGAATGTACATACAAACAAATAAATGTATTTGAAAAGGAGTGGGAAGAAGTGTAACCTCATTAAATCCCACCCCTTCTCCATCAGTCATTGAAAAAATAATTGCAAAAAAAAAAAAAAAAAATGGAAATCGGAAAAAAAAAACCCTGCATGAACGGAAGTGGTTAAACATATGAGCCAACGTCAAATCACAACTTACATTGTCTCAAGATACTTTAAATATAGATTAGGTCTGGACCACACTGTAATAACATTGATTAGAATCCAACAATTGAAAGTAATTCCTTTATGTGCAAGCACACTTGAGGACAGTCATGAGAAAGAAAACTTGCTTTTAAAAGGCCAGAAACTGGAACAGATCCCAGCTCAGAAGTGGGGACAAAAGACAAAGAGAGCAAGACAGGGGGTAGAGGTAGATAAACAGCAACAGCAAAACAAAAACTAAGTAGTACTACTAACTAGTATGACTGTTGGTTTATGACAACTATATGCAGGTAGCCTATATACTACTCCTACTTCTACTGCAAGCAGAAGTTTGTTCAACAGTAACATTATGTCCTCAGTGCATATTGTTTTTTGACATGTTAGCAGCAGCTTTGACAGCAATGTGGTTCCAGTTACCTGTAAAACTACCAGCATCCCCATCAGCTTGAGCCGTTATACCAGTTATACCTGAATACCAGTTCAAACTAGTTAAACTACAGGACAACTTCAGAGCCACTAGCATGGCTGCAGACTCTCGTTTAGACACCAACTCTGGGTCCAAAACAAAAGTCCAGTTTTGAGTTGCTAGCAGCATTAAAATGCTGTGTTATGCTGTGTAATACCATCTTCGAGTGGGTCCCTGTAAGATCTGGAGTACACCAAGGCTGCATTCTCTCCCCCATCCTCATTATGACTGTCACCGACTGGATCGATTGCTGATTAACATCAAGGCATCCAGTGGACTCTCTCCAGCCAGCCTGAAGACCTTTATTTCACTGATGATCTTCCCATCCTCTCCACAAATGTGAAAACATCAGCAAGACAAAACTCATCAACTCGCCAAGTATGCTCTACAAACAGGCCTCATCATCAACACTACCAAAACCCAAGTGATGTACTAACATCAGCACGCATGCAAGCAGCACTACAAATAATAAGCCACTTGAAGTCAATGATGACTTTGGCCTGGTCCCATTCCTCATTTTTACCTCTGCCCCTTCTCCTCCCCATGCCCCATGTCTCTTGGAACAAAGTCTTAAGGGGTAGTGGTTGAAATTTACCCCTACGAAATGGGACACCCCTTCAAGGATGGGATACATCATCAGTTGTCTCCATAGGCTTTCACAACATACGCAACATGTTTTCCCCAAGGCTGTACGACAAGACTTTGTGCACCTCCAGATGATGTTAGGAGCACAGACACGGCGTCGTTAAGTTTTTCCAACATGTCTGCAACTTCCACAACAGATACAGTGCAGCAATAATTGTAATATATGCATCATTAATGATAGAAAATATAAAGGATTCTATTCTTTTTACTCAAATACTTAAATGATGCAGTTGAACACAAATTCTGATCTAGTACAGTATACAATGGTTGCTGTAATTGTTAAATCCTTACTGACAGAGAAATACTTGATTTGGGAGTTTCTTTGGTCAAAATGTCGCTCCCAAGGCAATCTTACCATTGATTCACAAAGCAAATCTCATATCTCTCCATTTTAAGTGTGCCCCTAAAAAAAATATTGTTTGAAGGGCCATTTAGCCTTAACCCTTCACCCTACCCCACTATCTCAACAAGAACTGGGACACCCCTACACCTAAACATGACGGAAAACGGAGGGGTAGGGCTAAGTGGTAGGGGCAAGGGGTGAAATGGTATTGGGCCTTTGGGTACCTGGGAAGTCTCATCTGTCAGGACTATGGTGCCCAGAAAGATATCCAGTGCAGACTTGGGAAAGCCAGCAACACCATGCAGGACTCCATAACATCTAGTAGCCCAACACCAACAGCCTTGAAACAAAGATCCACTTGTATAACACCCTGGTCAGGCCGGTTTTGCCTTATGGAGCTGAGTGCTTTAACCAAACGTGACATGAACAAAGACAGTTCATTCCACAATAGCTGTCTGTGAAAGATTTGTATTCTGGCCCAGTAACATAAACAAGGAACTCTACATAAACAATGGCTACAGAAACATGATCTCTGACATTAGTATGTCGTCTAAAATGACTTGGACACATATTTTGAATGCCCACAGAGAAGATCCCCAAAGTGGCCCTCAAATGGTCACCACAACAAACAAAAGAGACAAGGCTGACCTGAGATCGCCTGGCAGAGAACAACAGAGGCTGACCTGCTGGAGTTGGGTTTCTCATGGGGTGAGGCACAACTGGCTGCTAAAGACTGCGATAGGCAGAGGAACATTATCGATGCCTTACGCCCCACAGGAGGCAAAGAGCATAAGTAAGTAGCATTAAAATGTTATATTGTTCAACGTCATTGTTTTGCCGAACAAAACTAAAGAGGTCATCGGTGGTAACTGTCTTTCCCTTAAAAGTAGTAATATGCTGGCTATATCCTGTGCATCAACATTTCTTTTTTCTCTAAAGGATGAGTTCCATCTTTGGCTCTTTTTTTCAGAGATTTTGTATAAGGCAGAAAAGTGTCGCAGAATTGGTTGCATTGTTATTTTTTCATGCTCTTCCAGTACATGTCAGCATCATCTCTCTTTAATGTTGATCGCGGGGTGTTGCCTTATTACAGCAATCAGAGTTCTTTTGCCTTGCACTTGTTGTCAGCAGATAACAAAAAACACAAACTGATCCTACTGACAGGTGTTGTGTACGTATCCAAAGGCATTCAGTACTTTCACTGGTTAACAAACAGTCAACACGTGACAGGAAGCAGGACAAAGAGATGGGGAATGACTTGCAACCAGGGACCAGATATATTTCATCCAGTCTCATATCTATTATCTGCTTATAAATGAGCAGAAAACGAAGCAACCAACAAGGAGAGGACAGTACTTGCACATGAACAATGGTCACAGAATTTAAGAAAATGTTATTTTTTTCTCTGTTGAATGATAAATCTGTACTGTACACCTAATGGCATGATATAAATGTAGGACAGTTTAATGGGTTTTGAGAATCTGTAGTTTAATTGTACAATACCCTGATCCAGGGTCAAGTACGGTGGCCAAGAAGGGCCAAACGCACTTCAAATTAAGACAATAAATGCGAATAGACAAAACACAAGCAAGCTGAAAAACATCTTTGTCAACTAGACTATTTCATCAACAGAAGAGCTTAAATGTAAGTGATTTTGGTTTATTTTTACATTATGACTGATCGTATGGTTCAGAATTATTGCAGGTATTTGTTGTTTACCTCACATTCGCTTTTTGCTTTTCTTAAGCCTGAAAAATAACTTGCACACAGTTCTTCTAGCTCTTCTTTCCAAGATCACAGCCAACTCCTTGAGCAGGAGTAACAAGAACTAGCGGAGAATACAAAAAACAAGCTGGTGTCTGTCAGTTCCGTTTTTTCTGTTTTTGCTGTGTTTTTCTTAAATGCTGCGCATGTTTTATCAAATTGATGCTGTGCACATGTTGTCAAGTTGATGAAGATGTTTTTTTTCAGTTTGCATGTATTTTGTCTACTTGCACGTTGTCTTAATTTGAAGTGCATTTGGCCCTTCTTGGCCACCGTAGTCAAGACCTGGAAAATAGAATATTGAGATGGTCTGGTTGTGTAGCTGACTGCACAGAAAACCACCTTACTGGCGGTGTGTTGGGCATTATATGCACTAAACCAGCAGCGAGCAGTCAGACTGCCTCTGGTATCACTGGAGCTAAGCAGGTGTGGGCTTGGCTAGCTCTCGGTTGGCAGACCTGGTAAAACTAAATTGCTCATGGAAGTGATCTTGGTCATGGTCAGCAGGTGGCGATCTTCCATCTGGCCAAAAATCTGTTCCATTGTCCCAGTGCAGTGACGGGGACACTGTGCTGCAGGAGACGCCATCCTTCAGAGGAGACATCGAACAAGTCTGGACTCACTGTGGTCATAAAAGATCACGTCGCAAAGAGTCGGTGTTCCCTGGTGTCGTGGCGAAATTCCCAGCCAGGCTCATTCAATCTGGCCCCCCGGTGTGTGGTGAGCGTTCTGGCGTGTAATGGCTGCCGTGCATCACCAAGGTGGGTGCTACATACTGTTGGTGGTTAGCAGGGTTGGGAGGGTTACTTTGGAAATGCGAGAGGTTGCAGATTACTAGTTACCATGTTTAAAATGTTGTAAGTAATGTAACTATTTTAATTACTTTGTCAAAGTATTGTAACTTCTTATATCTGATTACTTTTTGATTAATTTTCTAAATTTCTAACAAATGTTTTCAACTGTTAGCCATTTTCAAAAGTTTAAAACAGGCAGTGTTAACGGCAGACGTGGGTGGCTGGAAATTCAAACAAGAGAACCAGTAAAAAGCATCAGAAAAGCAGAAAATTACTCCTTATAAAAGTGATGCATTTACTTTTTATCAAAAGTAATTAGTTACGTCACTAATTACTCTACTATATTACCTTTGCGACCAAACTGACTACTTAAAAAAGTGACTCACAACTTGTTTTGCCAGCTCCCAAAACTTAATCCACTTTATTATACTTTCATAAGATGTGTGAGGACAGATATTTTTTAATCAGAGGTCAGGAGTGCCGCCAGTGCCAGCATGTAGACGGCCCTTTCTAGTAACGCAGTAACCACTGAGTTACATGGATAATTAATTGTAATATAATTACTGTTTTTGGCAATTGTAAGCCCTTACTTTACTAGTTACTGGGAAAAGTAATAAATTACAGTAGTGTGTTGCTAAGAACTGCATTACTGCCCAACCTTGATGAATATTATTCAACATATGGCCTGAGCCTTTACAGAAAATATTCAGATGTAACCCCCTTTGTAATCATTAACATTTTAAGAAGTAACAGTAATTTAATTGCCCATTCTTTTTCAGTAACTGTAACTACTAATTACAGTTGCATTTATCTGTAATTAAATTACATAATTTCATTACATGTAAC
>JAQLOL010000011.1:1312328-1326238 GCA_029783665.1 Naso thynnoides | reverse complement strand
TCCATCACTCGATCTGTCCATCTTTCCCTCCCTCCTTCTGTCCGTCTGTCCATCCATCCATCCGTCCGTCCGTCCGTCCCTCCGTCTGTCCATCCATTAATCCGTCCATCCGTCCGTCCTTCCATCCAGCCATCCGTCCGACCATCCGTCCGTCCGCCCATCCATCCTTCCATCCATTCATCCATCCGTCCGTCCATCCATTCATCCGTCCGTCCATCCGTCCTCCCATCCATTCATCCATCTATCCATCCATCCATCCATCCAGCCATTCATCCGTCCGTCCGTCCATCCATCCGTCCGTCCTTCCATCCATCCATCCATCCATCCATCCATCCATCCATTCATTTGTTCATCCATCCTTCCATCCATTCATCCATTCATCCATTCATCAATCCATCCATCCATCCGTCTGTCCGTCCATTGTTGGGTTGTGGAGGCGGGGGGCTCCAGTCTCCCTTTCCCTGGTCACATCAACCAGCTCTGACTGGACGTTCTTGTGCATTCTTACCAGATGCCTGAGCCGCCTCAACTGGCTCCTTTCAACGCAAAGGTGCAGCAGCTCTACTCAAAGTCGATCACGAATGACTGAACCTGTAACTTTATCCCTAAGGGAGACGCAAGCCATCCTCCTGAGGAAACAGATTTCAGCCGCTTGTATCTGAGATCTCGTTCTTCAGTCATGACCCTTCATGACCACAGGCAATGCTGTAGTACTCCAGACTGGTCTTGGTCTCGAGAAGGTCTCCGTCTCGTCTTGAAATTTAATGTATTTTGTATTTTTTGTCTTGTCTCGGTCTTGGGCATGGTGGACTTTGGATTTTTAATCCAGACCAGTCAAGACCACAACAGACTTATTCGTTAACACAGTGACTGAGATTGGAAGTAAAACTTTCTTCTTTCTTCAAGTTTGACTTTTTGACGTACAAGACAAAACACTCGGCAGAGTGCAGGTTCTGCAAGGCGGTGCTTACTGAGACTGCTGGGAAAACATTAAACTTCTATTGCAACCTTGAAATCGGATGATAGACACACACTGGTCATGGTCAAGTCTTGGTCTCAGTTAGTTTGGTCTTGACTACAACATGAACCATAGGAGAGGGTAGAAATGAAGAATGGCCTGTAGATTTAGAGCTTTGCCTTCCGGCTCAGCTCTCTTTCCTTCGCAACAGCGCGGTAAAACTCCACCCAAATATATATTACAAAGAAGAAAATATATTTAACTTATAGATAACGAATCAGTTCCTTACACAAATGATTAAACAATTGTCTAAATTGTCTTTGCTAAGTGATCTTATAATGATTTTAGTATTAATCTCATTTGCACTGATTTTTAAGTGGTCTTATTCAAACTTCAAACCAACATGCTCATTAACATCCTTAACACTTTCACTAAAGGCTGCAGCTGCACGGTACCGTGTTTACTTTGACGTGCATCTGGATTCTTCCTTCTTTATTATCCTGACCTATATATTCAGCTCTTGGCTGGTTCAACCTGCATTACATCACCTCAGCCCAGTACAACCAAACCCCTCCAAACCCTGGCACAACACAAGAAAGAAAAATAAAGTAAGTGGACGGGTCCTCTGCAACACGTCCTCATGGACCTTTTCACTCACACTGCATTGGATCGTTTGCACATATGCAGGAGGAAAGTCGTTTGTCTCTGCAGCAGTCAGGGTGTGTCACAGCCTCCTCGCGTCCATGGTGATTTCACAGGACACAGAGAGGTGAGAGAGGATGGAAGATAATGGGAAAGATGGAAAAGACACAAAGACACTGACACAGGAGACCAGTCTGGTTTTTGTGTAGTCCACTCAGGACAGCCAGCTAGCTCTCTTCTGTTTTCTTTTCCAGTCCAATCAAAATATAACAAATTGACTGACAAAAAAAAACACAAACCTGATGTAACAAACTCAACTTGCAGAAGCTGCGTGTGACATTTATCATTCTGCTGTGGTCCAAACATCACAAATCACCATAAAGGGAGAGTGAGGTGAATGGATAATTAGCCTCCCTTTCACATTGTAAATCATATTTATTTAACCTGTCTCCTAGAGACACTGTTGCACAAACTGTTCTTGGGTTCTTTATCTTAATCACCTTCAATGTGCAGTTTACTCTTGGTAATTTCACAATGTCTACTGTCCCTCTGAACTGTGGGGTGCCTCAAGGCTCTGTTCCAGGGCAGTTTTCCATTTATTCATGCTAAATGCTAAGCAGTGTTGCAGACTAACTAGTTACATACAACAAAATTATGTTATATATATTATATATTATATATTATATATTATATATGATATTATGTAGTTACAGTTACTGAGAAAGAATGTGTAATGAAATTACAGTTACCTATGAAAATGTTATTGATTACAAAGGGGATTACATCTTATTGTAAAAAGCTTAGGCCATACGTTGAATACTATTCATTTTGTCGCTTTGCAATGTTGTTGGATGTAATACTTTCATAAAGTAATTGAAATTGTTACATTATTTACTACACTTTAAATAGGGTAACCAGTAATCTGTAACCTATTACATTTCCACACCCTCCCAATCCTGATGCTCAGTTACACAGTCATAACTTCCACCACATTGTTGATAATCCTCAACCTGTAAATCTGTAAAACATAGAGCCTGGTTTATCATGTTGGCTGTAGCTGTTCCTCTGTTAAAATTAATCGCTGCCAACGGCTATTTCGTCATCAGGGGAGCTTTTGTTTACATCAAACTGTTTATATAACCTCAAGGAATGTTTATAGCGGTCTCCCCTGTTGACTGCAGTCCATTCCAAATTGATGGAACTTCAATGAGGGAACATCGTGCTGATCCTGGTAGTTCGTACTTAAGGCCTGAACATATTTTCCACACTGCGTGTCCACAGCTGTCCGTGGACTCTTCAGCTCGTGCGGACTGAGAAAGTGGTTTCATTCGTACTAAAACAAAGGTACGCACGAGTCTGGCCATACGTAACATGCAGTGTGCAGATTGAAGCAGAATAAACAGAAAATAATAGAAGTTTTAGTGGCTGCACTTCTTTTCTTTTATCTATTTTAGCCAGACTGATGTTACTAAATGTTGCAACTAATTCCATGTCATCCAGGCAGAGACAAGAGAAAAAAATTAAGGTTCTGCAGACATGAAGGAGAGCACATGTTTACCTGAATGGGATGTAGTATATTCTTTTGTTCTTGTTGCTGTTGTTGAAAGAAATAAGACATCAGTTTGAAATGTTGCTGTGAATCAGTGTATCTGCAGTAAAACTAGTAAAGTCAAAACACTGTTCTATTCACACACGTGAAAGAGCATGTGCACTTGGCGCACTTTAAAAGCGGAGAGCCCACGGCACGCGGACATTCGCAGAGGGGTCTGCGTGGAGCCTAGCGGACCCTCGGGGACGTGGGTGGATGACGATTTTTACGTCACACATATCAGAGCGGACCCCTGCAGACACATGGACGGGGTAAGTATGAATTGGCCTTACTCAGGCTTTTGTATTCCCTAAGAAATAAAGAAACCATTCACAAAATTGCTCCATCCTCTCCAGTCGTGCAGCATTCGATCCAGTTGTTGCCATGACAGTCCCTCCACCTTCAGCCTCTGCTCTGTGCTTCTTCTCCAGGTGTTTTTTGGTCTTCCTCCTCTGCACTTTCCTTGTTGGTTCCATGATAGTGCTTGCGTGACTGCTTTATCGGGTCGTCTGACCGGGTGTCGTATCCAGTTCCACTTCCTTCTCCAGATCTGTAACTCTATCGGTTCTTGGTTGGCATGGTAACACAGGTTGGTGTTGGTGTCTGGCCAAGAGGTGACGAAGACAGCCGTTGATAAATATTTGTATTTTGTTTAGTATGCTGAAGTTGGTTTTCCATGTTTTTGCCGGACAAAAGGATGGACTTGACATTCGATTTAGAGATTTTCAGTTTTGGTTTTTCAGGGAGAGAGTTTTTGCTTTCCAGGTTTTATTTACCATGTTGAATGCTGATCCTGCTTTTTCTATTTTAAACAAAACATCCTCATCCGCTCCTTCATCCATCCTTACTATGCTACTGTGGTATATGAAGCTGTCTAAAGCCTCAAGTTGGTGTCGGTCCATAGAACTTTTATCCATCCAGACAATTTTGTTTGTCCCTCTAACGTTGCTGAAAAGCTTTATTGAACTTTCTGTGTTTAAGTTTAAAGATGTGATTGCTCTTTTGTTTCTGAAAATATGACATGTATTTGACAAGTTGGTGAAGCCTTCACTTAATTTAAAACTCAACAGAAAAAACAAACAAACAAAAAAAAACCCAAACCCCTCACCTCAAGAGTCTTTGTCTGTTCACTGTTCCAACAATCATAAACTCTGGTTTGGTGAAAATAATCCTTTAATTCAATTTTGTGTGACAATATCCTGACTCTACATTCCAACTGCTACTTTAAAGTCTAACATTGATTTCACATCACATTAGGGATTTATTTCAACCAAACCAAAGTATTTCTTTAATTTTAATTTAAAACAATAAAATGTTTGATAATGATACTAAATGAAATGTTTTGTCAGACGGTGTTCCACCTCACAATGTGGCCACTGCACCAAGGTCAACAAAAACATCAGCAGAAACCCTTTAAGTCTGTGTAAAGCAGTACAAAAGTTTGTCACCCAACAAAAAAAACGTGTGACTGACCACGCAGCTGAGTTTGATTAAAGAAAATAAAAAAAGAAGTTGCCTGACACATAAAATTAGGGTTCAAAATCATGTAAAATCAAGCAGTTTTTTCTGCACTAAGAAGCTGGAAGCGTTTCCGCAGAAACTTGCACGAGCCTTTTTGAAATAGGGCACACCCACTGCCATGCCTCCTTCAATCCAATTGGCATGAACACAAACACACACCTTCACACAGACACACACACATGACCTCCATGCCAATTTCCAGCCTCCTAGGGTGAGAACAGTGACCGCCAAAGAGTGGGGAACATTTATGGATCGACCAACCGACTAGCTGACCGAGCGACCTGTAGAGCTGCTGGTCGCGGCTAATAAACAACAGGTTTGCGATAAACGACAAACCGCTGAAGACTGTGGAGAAGCTGCGTCTTACCTGCCAGGTCTTCTTTAGAAGAGGCGATGCGAGGGGAACTGTTGCCAGGTTCAATCTTCAGAGACAGCCTGCAACACAAATGGTTTCCATCAGCCCACTGCTGCTCTGTCATTAGCTGATTAGCTGCTCTTTAAACAGAATCACACACTGGCTGCTGTGATATCAGCTCCACCAGTTTATTTACAGAGTTAATCAGTCTGACAATGATGCAGTATGGGGCCAAATGTCACTTTTTTACCATTAACAGTGCATCTGGAGCTTCCACAAAGCCAATTACAGATATTTTACTGTCGTTTCAAATTAATAATCAAAATGATCAAAGTAAAATCAGAACCAGCTGATAGGAAGTCCAACTGGGCAATGAAACTTCATACTGTGTTCACCATGCGTTGATGTAAATGGTGGGTTGAGAAAAAGGAATGCATGGCTTAGTCACTCAAATCTAAAACACACACTGTTATAATGCACGTAATGTTTGAGGCGAGATCAAACTTTGATTCGATCCCGTTAAAATTAATGGAAGCGCCTTGATTATGAGCCACGTTCAAAGCTACTCTAAAATACTTCACAAACAAACATACACCTGCGACCACATCACAACAGTTTTACTGCACGAAACAAACTGTTTCAAAACTTCAGGTTTTGTTGTTAATTTTTATTTGCTGGGTAGGATAAGCCTGAAGTGGAGAGGTAGAAAGAGATGGACTTGATAGAGGAGGAAGACAAAAAGAGAAAGACACGCTAAAATTAACGAGGGACACGGTGAAGAGCTTTAAAAGGAGGAATGGAAGCCGTGACCATTTAACAGCCGATGTGGTTCATTCACTGATGTCGTACCGGGTGCACTGAGGAGATCTGGAGATTGTTTTTTTTTAAATCAGTCCCCAGTCACCTTACACCTGGTTTAGCTGCCTTACTGACACCTTAACTAGACTCGACAACAACAACGAGAGAAGACGCTGGAGCAACATCCTTCCTGCTGACACAGCACAATCAAAACCTAACCGTCCAGAATCAAACATCCACTTTATAAAAATAATCCCCATGTGCCAGTAAAGCTCCTGAGCTGTTTGAAAATCACTGTGACCCTCGGCCTCGGGGGGGCTTATTGCTTTAGTCCACACAGAAGGTGTTTCAGCAGCATTTTTCACAAGTCTCTTATTTTAAGTGTCTGACAGCAGGTCACACACGGCTCACGTTAAGCTAACGCGGCACACACAGACATTACCAAAATTACTAGGTGTAGTTTTACGCTTCAAGGTTATTTTTTCTGCCTTTTTATTTAAGTCACTACAGTGACCGCATGTTGAACACTGACCTACTGATAAAACTTTTTTTTTCTTTCAAATTTTACTGCAGATTGTTGACTTAATTTTTGGTACTTATGGATGTAGATGTCATTTTTTGTTTTGTTTTGATTTTTGTGGTCAGGTGGCTGTGTTTACATTTGTATATCTCTTCTTTGGGGGTGTATATTTGGGCGATAACTCTGCCCAGATGTAGAAGAACTGAGATATCAGATGTGTGTTGACATGCCGGAATGTGTTGCTTGTTTTTAGTTAATGTGTCTCAATAATTCCATGCGGGACGGGCCATGTTAATGACCAGACACGACAACAATTCCTTCATTTACTCCAGAGTCAACACAGATGACTGAAGCCACATTTTGTCAAGACACTGTGTTAGTCATATTTTTCTTTTTTGAATTAACTATTGTGTCATAAATAAAGCTGAATACTCATCCTGCATTTGGCCTTAGTTAGTGGATTCAGAAGATTCAAACTCCAGAGTGATCAAGTCCAGACTTGGAGTTCTCTGTATTAAAAGAGGCGTCATGCATCTCTCTCACTGTTTGCACATGAATTAGTCCCAATAAATTCTGATTCTTGGTGACTGGGCGTCACACCCTCTGTGACATCATGGCCAAGTGTTTCTCTGCCTCCCTCTGTGTTTCTGTCTTTTGCTCTAATTACAGAAGTGGGATCAAGTGTGCACGTTTCAGCCCGCAGCTGCTAATCATCTCCTCCCCTTTATGTTTTAAATACCGTGCTTCAACTCCACCATGTCTCCAGATCGTAGATGAACAGTTTGTCATGTTCAAGCATCTTTGTTTGTTTAAGCTTCTGCTTATCTGTGTCTTTGTGCTCACAGCCTCCCTGGTCTGAGTCCTGCCTCCGTCGTCCTCCTGTTCTCCGGAAACTGGCTTAGATCGGCACATTTCTCCCGCTTCCACGGACTCCCAGCCGGCTCTCCCGCCCTGCCTTGCTCAAATCCACACGGCTCAGCCCCATCACCCCAAGTCTCATCCACTACCACTCACTGAGCATCGTTTGATTCCTCGCCATCTCGCTGTCTATGAGTCTGTCGTCTGCATTCTGGGTTCACACAGTCGATGCTGTGTTACAACAAGATTCCATCACTCGTCAGTGGAAGGTATTTGATTATAACACTGTGACTGGAAGAAACTGCGGATAAAATCCTCATCACAGCAACTCCTGACTTAACTGCCATTTGTGTCGGCACTGTAAAAGAGCAAATCACGATTTGTCAAGTTGTTGATCTGAGGTTTACACCTCACAGGTGTGTCAAGTTACAAATGGGATCCTTAGAACTTGATTAAAAAAATTATCTTTAGACGAAGTTCACGTATGATTTCTAGAACATTTTTACACTTGAGGATGAGACATGAGTGAAAAAGTACATGACAGCAATCAGAGGCCTTGTTGGAAATATTGGTTCAAGTTTCGTAATACTACTGTTAGAAGAACACTACAAATGTCAGGAGGCCCCTCAGGGCACATCGCACAATTTATTAATGGTGTGTTGCTTTTAAAATAAACAGAATTTAAGCTAAGTTACAAAAGACAGAGGTGTTGTATGACGTATTATTAGCAACTCACAACAATGGGATATTGTATTAATAAAGGGATTTAGCACAACCAAATAACTTTCCAGACCTGTGTAAATGCAAGCTGAAATGTGAGAGGTCGTTTTTCTGCAAAACATGTGTGTGGGCGGGTAACCCAGAGCCTGTCGTCAGTTCTGTCAGTCAGCAATGTGCAAATGCATGAGTCACTGTTCATCTGGTTAACTCTAAAATGATGGAGGCACCAGAAAAAAGCAGTAAATTCTGATCTGTCACATCATTTTCCTTCGTAAGACATGATGTAATGGAAGAATCGTCCTGAAACAAGAGGACTTAATTCTGAAACGGAAAACCGTGTGGCCTTTACTTGCATCTTCTGGTGGGACTGCATCTATCTATCTATCTATAGCTATATATAATAGTCATTTAGATGATTTTAGAGACTTTTAAAGACATCGAAGCAAGGTTAGTCTGTTGAATATAAACTTTTAGCAGAACTGAACGTTGTAGATGACTTTGCAGCGCATAATTATTCACAAAAATGACTGTAAATGTTTCCAAAATGAAGGCTATCAGAACAGATTAAAATTGTTCCAAAATCAACCAGAATGCAAGAAAGATGCATTGGTCAACATCTTTTTCCAGACACAGCCTGAGCTGAACCAGGCATCTGTTTTTCATCAGACACAGTAACTAGCTCTTGATCATAAAACCAGCATTTAACAGCTAAAGAGTCAAATGTTCTCCTCTGGAGAGCACTAAGCGAGTGAATACGGGGAAAAGGTTCTTAAGGTGGACATGTCTCGATGTGTAAATATTTACTTATGTGTTGCCTTAATTTAACAAGGTGATTACTTGTCAGTGTTGTGTTTCCAGCTTTTTCTGCTGCTCTCTAACGGCCCAAAATATCTAAAGCATCTTTAAAATATTAATTAGGTAACATATGACTTTGTTTCATCAGTTTTTTTCTTTTAAATTGTGTATTGTATCGTAGCGTCACCTCTTGAGGACAGACAAGAACACATAATACAGGCAGCTTGATGAAAACAGTTTGAAGATGCTGCAGTGATCTAAGGACAAATCGCTGCCTTTCAAAAAACAAAAACAATGTATTCCCAGTAGATTAACACACCTACTGTGTTTATTGCCCTTGTTCGTGTCTCACTGATATTATTCTGTTTCATTACGCACAGGCTCACACAGCGCATCCAAGCTGGGAAGCACACATGTAAAACTAAGCGGACACACGATGAATACAAAGAAACGGTATTTAGATTTATGTCTTTTGCACTAAATTATGTTTGTTCTTCATTTTCTCTTCTTCTTCATGTTTTTTTTCTTGTATAATACAGGATACTTTTAGCGTCTCCTAATGTGATTGTTTGTTGTTTGTGTTAGGGCTCGACTGATATATCGGTTTGCCGATGTTATTGACCGATATCAGCCTTTTAAGGATATTTCGGTATTGGCATGTATTGTCTCTGGTAAGTCATTTAAAATAGTGTAATCACATATTTTGTCCAGCAGAGGGCGGTCCATTATTTAATTTGTATTAAGTGTGGTGTTTCCTGTTCAGTGATGCTTGGGATAAAGTTTGTTAGATATCCTGCTTCCTTAACATTTTTATCTTTATGGCATATATTTGATAACCAAATTCAAAATCTTAGAATATCTTAGAATATAATCTTAGAATATTGGCTGATATATTGGATATCGGGATTTTTTTCCACCCTAGTATTTGTATCGGCCCCAAAAATCCCAAGTGGCCCAAGTTTGTGTCTTGTGCTGTGTTTTCCTGTTGAGTCTGTGTGTTTTAAAGAGCCCTATTTAAATAAGTAGTATAGAACTTGATTTAGGCTATAAGTGCTGTGATATGTGGCATTGATTCAAACTATACTTGTCCTTAAACAAATAAATGTTAAACAAATGAACCAATCTGGGAGCTGAAAATTCCTGTTTAGTTGTACTGCTCAAAACTCATTCATGAGTTTTCCGTGCGTTCGTTTATTTGTGGCGGCCTGTTACACATTGATTTCTATTTCCGCAGCTTAACATGTTGGAGCTCTTGTTCCATCAAACGTGATTTTGTTTGAAAGACGGAACAGTGATGGATATATTTTATTATCCAAATGAAAAGGTCTTGATTCTAATTCACTGTGAAGTTTCATGTGCTGTTCGAAGTTACTTTAAGTCCTGACCCAAACAGTAATTTGAAAAAGGTGAGACAAAGAAACAACTGGGCCAAGTACAACCAGAGCCCTGAAATGACATCCAACAACAAAAATCAAGCGCTAAATCCAAACTGTGATGAACCGTGGCGGACTGCTGCCAAACTTATGAGCAGAAGATCTGAGACGCTGCCTGAGAAAGTCATCAGCGCCTGATGGATGAAGAAACTCCCTGCGGAGAAAGATAAAACCAGCTGCCTGTCGTTTTCCACGCTGCTTCCTGCGCGCTGACCCCATCAATTTCACGCCCACCTCCTTGTTTCCATGTGACAGACAAAAGGTCATGTTGTGACCAAAGTGGACTGAGTTTGAATGAATGTCTTGGTAATGTGTTCATTAAAGGGCTGAAGGAACCCTGTCAGTGTGTCCACAGCAGAAAGAGTTCAGCACTGGGGGGGTTGAACTTCTACACGAGTGTAAAAGAGCACTGCCGCCCCTTCAATGATGGTCACTGAGATGAAACTTACTTGAAGTTATCGTCCTCTACAAACTTCTGAAGTTCCTCTATGTAGCGAACTGACAGCAGGTACTTCTGCACATGTGGGAGGGTCACCAGGTAATCTGAGGAAAACAAGGTTGGAAACAGTCACTTTCTATTAAACTCTCCACATACAGTTCCTTCAAGGCACAGGTCACGTTAACCGAGCATTTTCCGTCATGACAACGACGGAAAATTTCGAAGGCCGTCTGTCATTCTGACAGATTACAATTCACGCCTCTGTCCAGTTGGTGGCACGTGCGTTAAATCAATTAGCTACTGACTAGAAATCCGAGTGTTCAGTGTAGCAGCAGAGCGCGGCTTCAGCGTCCAGAACAAAATTAAAACGGCGATGAGAAGTCGTCTGTCCGAGAGAAAAACAAAAAACCTGATGACCACAGTCGCCTCTGCAGCGATCACACCTGATGCTTTTGATCACACACAAGCGAGCGCACAGTTTAAATCCCTACGAACCAGGAGGAAGGTTCAAGTTCAGGCCACCGCAGCTCAGTTCAGTTAAAATCCATTTATTTTTTTATCAGTGGTTTGTTCATGATTTGAATGTAATGGTCTAATTTTGTAAAATTGCATTCTTCATATGTTCATATATCTGCTTCATGTGATGATTTATTACGTTCATACAGCAGGAAAAGTCTGAGAAAAATAGGAAAGTGTCGTATTTAACACAGAGCGCGACGTGTGTGTGCGCATGAAAAGTGAGCGCACGGTCGTTGTCAGCTGTTCAACCTTTCTCTTCATGCCATGACTTAAATGCTTCATCTATAGGTTGATTTTTTTTAAAATTTAAATAAAGATGAATGAATGAGAATTATTACGTCTTAACACTTGAAAAAATAAAACTGCAATGACAGTTAGTAATTAATTATGACTTTTTTCGTCCCTGTCTGTCAAACTGAAAGACAACCGGAAAGTCTAACGCAACCTCTGCTTCAAGGTTTGCTGTAAATGAGTCTGACTGACAAAAAAAGAAATAAATTAAGCAAAAGAAACAAAACGACAATTCATGCACTGAGACACTGGCTCAGTAATGATAGCCACGAGTGTCCACAAACATAAAAGTTATGTCTCAGTGTCACTTTAGTATTGTAATAAAAGTGTCAGCAAGCAGAATACAGAGATTAAAACATCCAAACTCAATCGTTTTCCAATTTCAATTTCCATTTTCTGTTACAGAAGAGGAAATATAACACCCAGACATTCTGGCGAAACCTTCCTCTGTGTTATTTGTTCCAGAAAAACAAACCAAATATCATAACAGTAATATCCAGAATGAGCATTACCACTAGCACGCAGGCACTACGCTGATGGTTCACGTAGATGTTGTTGCTTGAGTCTTACCATAGTTGCACGACATCTGCAGGTCAGAGATGACTCTCAGAAGGTTGTTCATCTGATTGGTCCGCTGCTCCGTCTCTATGATACTGTCTGACGCAGGATACGCCGAGTCAATGTAGATCATGTCCAACAAGTAGATCCCTGGAAGAGGGAGAAGAGACAACGCGACACAGTTAGCCATTTAATCAAACTTGCACCGACACTGGCTTCCTTCACAAAACGCTTCCTCATAGGCGGTCAGCAAAATAGATCGCAAGACTCGTGGTTAAAATTAAAACACAACCATTTACTTTAAAAAAAAAAAGTGTTTTTAAAAGTTGTTTGAACTTCATTTGAGCTTTTTCATCGAGGACATTCGGACACATTGGCTGCAGTTTGATCCCACTCATTCAAGCACTCAAAATCGTTGTGTAATCAGGATCAGAAAGAAACACTTAACTCAGCCATGTGCTGCATTTAAATAAGAGAGTTGCATGTTTCCCTTATGGCATCTATTATCGAGACTAGAGGGGAAAACCCAGAGCGCAAATGTGTCAGAAATAACCTGGAAAGCATCCGCTGAGTCACCAACTTTCCTACAATTTGTCTTAATTGCTCTGTACTAACTGTTAATAAAAAAAAACACAATGGAAACTCTCTCTGAGCCTCAACACTGTATGCTGTACTTCATCTCTGCATTTTTTTTCAGAATCCAGTACATACACAGATTATGTGAACAGTTGTTGAACACCAGTGTCCAAAGGACTTTGTCAAATCTCCAACATTTTACTGTTTCAACCAGAAACGTGTTCTGTTGTTTGAGAAACAAATCAGGACTGATTCTCAAGCAGCAGCAGCAGCAGCATTTTTTAATGCAAACATGAGGAAAATATTCTGGTTTGTGTGGGAAACTGTACTGACAGTCCCACACAAGTTCCACCTCTTTGCCTGAGTTTGGATTAGGCGGGAGGTTGGCGAGTCAGGCACAGCCAAGACGACGCAGGCGGAAGCCGCCACACTGAGCTTTACGATGGCTCTTTAGAAACTTACGGGTGATGGCATAAAAAGTCTATAGATTTATTTGAGCACAAAAAGCAATTCCTAGTAGGGATGGGAAACAATTTTCAAATATTCGAATGGTCATTACTTTACAAAAATTGAGCTGGCATGGCCACTTCCCGGCTTGTTTTGGTGGTATTTTCATTTGCTTCACACTCCCGCATGAAGAATCGATGTTGTGAGGCCAAGACAGTTTCAAGTTGTTTCACTTTTTCAGCGCGGTCGCTCACTGATAGCTTGTCGTAAGCATTAGCATGTTTTGTCTGGTAATGTCTCTTTGCATCGAATTCCTAATACACGGCAACAGTCTCTTGGCACATTAGGTGAACACAACTGTTTCGGTTTTAGTGAGAAAATATTAAGCGGCAGCCCTCAACATCAACTTTCCTCTTTTTTATCTTCAGTTGCCATGACAGAAATTAGCGGGTAGGAGTCACAGCATGGGACACACAGCCAGGTGAAGTTACAAAGTGGTGCTGCCTCCTTGAGGTGAAAAGAGATATTGCATTTTGAACCTGCATGATTTATTAATTCTGTTTGACAGGGCTGGCGGGCCATAAATAACACATATGAAGAAGAGGCTGCGGGCAGCATAAAATCTGCTCTTGCGCCATGATTGGCCTCCGGGCCGGACTTTGGACATGTCTGCTCTAGTGTGATTTGAATCTAAAATCGTTTTTCAAAATAAAAACCAACTGTACTGATACTAAGAATTTGCGCCTTGTATTTAGCACTTCAAACATTGTTATGTTGATCAGTGGCTTTCAAAGTGTGAGGCGGGCCTCCTGGGAGGCACCAGAGCACTTCAGGGGAGGCGCAGGACAAGAAGAAAAAACAAAAAACAACAACCTGAAAATATCTATCTATA
>JAQLOL010000011.1:1246918-1257248 GCA_029783665.1 Naso thynnoides | reverse complement strand
TGGCCATTAGTCATTAGGTCCTTTTTTCTGTTGTTTCTTTTCTTCTTTCCTTTTCTTTCATTCTTTTGTTTTTTTTTTTGGTGGTGGTGGTAATTTAATCTGCTACCAGCCACATTTACCACCTTACTGCAGTTTCGGTCCAACCATCTTTCAGGTTCTCTGGTTTTCCCCCCTGACTTGTTTACGAGTCAAAAGCACTCTACTTTCACCGGTGAACACGTTTTGTTTCGATCTTTTTTGGTCTTTCATGCTCGCAGGTTCGCCTATAGATACTTAACGGGGACGTTACAACACGAATTCCCCCATGTTTATGTCTCAGGTGCGTATTATTTAGCGGAAAACGCGTCTCTGTGCCAAACGTGGCAGCTGACATTTTGCATGTTTGTCCCACGTTCCTGAACGCAACGCCGTCACTATGTGGAGTGACGTGTCAAGAAGGTGCCGGAAGCCATCAGTTTGTCCAAAATGGCTTACCAGACACTACAACAGGAGTACTTACAGATTCCTGTTGTTACAAGGGCATACACCACCGCCTGTGTCCTCACGACCGCCGCAGTGGTAAGAGCACATTTAATAATCACCGTCTCGGCTCGGACGCCACCCGGTCTCGGTAACTCCGCCGACGTAGCGTCGTTACTTTGCTGCTAGCTCGATGGTTTAGCTGCAGCACCTGTAAGTGGGCTACGTGTCTCAACCTGGTTTATCCAGCTCACTTTGCTTCACGCCGCCGGTGACAGCGAGGCTAAATGTGACCCTGTGGGTAGTTTGACCAGGGGGTCGTCATCGCACCCTGACAGTTTTGTTTCCGCTCCGTAGCTTGACATCATGTAGCAGCTGACGATAACAAAATGCTGTTTTTCTGGAACATGGAGCCACCGTGAACTCCCCTCAACATCTGGCTCAGCTCGATTTGTTCGTGTACTACAGTGACGTTTGACAGATGCTCGTACATTAATGTGTCATGAACACAGCGTCAGGGTCACTTCCTGCTAGTGGTGACAACAAATGCACCAGGCAGTAATCCCACTAGGTAAAAATGCTTTAATAATAGTAAATGTTCTAAATTTAAAACGTTTATTAAGAAAATGATTCTGAGCTGTCATCAGCTAAATACAGGCTTAAATATGGAGAATCCTCCTTTGTAAAGCTGCGTGTTATGATCTTATTACACTATTTTGTTGTTTAATCTGTTTTTACATCAATATTATAAGACATTAATTTACTTCTGCTTTAATCTGAATCTGCAAAGTAAGTCCAGATGTGGCCTGAACATAATATTACAGTATATCAGGGTATTTACTTAATGAAATTCATATTGATAAAAAAAGAAGTTAAAAAAAAAACATTTTATCACTAGTGTCAGACCTAAAAATAGCAACAAAACAGGTTCCAGCTTTTTTAGGTCAGCATGAACGTAATAGTTCCCCGTCTAATAATCATGAAAAAGGAAAGAAAAATTGGTTTAGGACTTGCAACAGCCGTTCAGCTCAACAGAAAAATGTCAGTAGAGTCAGAGTTTGTCATCAGTAACAAAAATCAATGAACATCGAAAGTATGAAATATCTGTGTCAGTGTGATATTATACAAAAGTCTCAACTAACCAGGTTTTTAATGCAGTTAATTCACAAAAATAAATATGTGTATTGTCACTGCATAATAAAATACAAGTAAACAATGTTTGGCAGCATCCTCTCCTAATGGCTTAAAGTCTGTATGTTAAAATATATAAGATGACAATAAATAATCAGTAATAAGTGGATAGTCATAAATAGTGAGTCAGAAAAACACATATGGATAAATAAAGAAACAAGCTAAATAAAATATGACCTTTATACGTATAATGACGGAGACAAACAAAGTGAATTTTCTCCTGATTTGTGTCTGAAAAATGTCACTTTTGTGTCACAGCGTTTAGAAGATACGTGTCCTGTGTGACGACGGGGCAAAAGAGTCGCTCATAATCTGTGATCAGGTTCACGTCTCCCATAAGAAAGTAACCATGTGACCCAGATACAGGAAATGAACAGTCAGTGAGAGGTTTCGCTTCTTTAACAGCCTGTGTTCAGGCTCACGTCTCAGAGAGAGAGACACTGTGGTGTCGTCAGTGGTCACACCTGCAGCCGCTGCCCGTCTTTTTGTTGGCGGGTCGTTTGGTTCGGTTGGTGGAGTTAGCGATCATTCTTTGTAAAAAAAAATGTTGAAGGAGGAATCTTCTCTCTGTTTTTTTAAATCGTTTGGTATCACTCGAAAGAGAGTTACGGACCTCTGAGAGTCTCTGGGCGGCTGTTCGGAAAGTGACTGTAACTAAATCTGCGCTCTGCCTCTCCCTCCTTCTCGCCCCTTGTTAGTAAATGGAAAGCACGGCTGCAAAATCACACCTATTTCTACCAGCAGTACGTGGAGGGGACGCCCCTGATAGTGAGCATATCAGCTCAGTGTTCAAATATTGACAAGGCGGAAAGTGTCAAATGAACAGACTGAGCTAAAAGCAGTCGTTTGCAAGAGAGGAAATCTGAAACTAAGTCGTGTATAGATTGAAATCGGCCCTTCGCAAAGTGATTCGCTGGCTCGAGGAATAACTGTTTCAGCATCTCTGAATGAAAACAGTTGTATATGTCGCTCTGCTGATATTATCAGCTGATAACTGGCCTATCACAGACGTATCTGTATCATCACACGTTCTCTGATATGTGCTGATAGTGATTTAAAATGATGTGATTATGTAGTTTTTTCAGCAGAGCGCGACAGGCGGGGGTGGGTGATGGGCTGAAAAAACTCCACCATCATAAAACCTGTCGTTAAGAAAAGAGATGGTGTGAAATAAAAGTAACGTGGGCCAGAGGGATTAAAGCAAAAGCCACAACACGAACCAAAGTTCCCACATGATACAAAAGCTTTGAGGAAGCATCACAAAATCTTTTTGAGGAACCCGGACGGTCACTCCATGAGGCAGGATTAAGGAGAAGCCTCGCTTATTTAGATAAGTCCGGCCTAATTAAGTGAGAGTTTTGTTCCGTCAACGTGGCTCATATGAATCCTCGCTCGGTTACCATAGTAACTTAATGCCGGCGAACGAGCCTGCTCTGGGGCAGGCTGGCTGTCAAGCTTTGTGTCGAAGAACGTCTGAGGATCAGAAACAGACGGTCAAAAGAAAGTTCCACCTGGTGACTCTACGCGCTAATGTCGCTGATGTCATGTGATATAGATTAAAAAAAAAAACCTCCTGAAGTTCATGTCTCTCCTCTTTCATTCAAAATTAATTTATCATCGAAACCTCATTTATTTTGCACAAGTCACACATCAAACGAACATGAGAGGCATCAAAACGAACCTAAAAATAACCTGTATTCCATTTAACTTTTCACATTCCACAAAGATCCACTCACGGCTGTGAAAGCTGTGCGTCAGCATGAGGCCCGCACAGACACGAAGAAGAGACGGAGCGCCTGAGACTGCACGTCTCTTCATGTCGGCAGATTTCATTGGTCAAAGTTTGAAAGAAGGAAAAAAAGCGCCGCTCTCATTTTCCCGTCTCTTTGAGTCACTTGATCGTCACCTCGTCAGTCCGCTCCTCGGGGGGCTTCTTGTCTGCAGACGTGCACGAAGCGAGGCTCTGCCAGCCTGGCTCCAGTCAGCCTTCGTTAAATCAGGCTGGGTTGCGTCAGTGGGACGACTTGAGGCGTAACTGGGAGGCGGCGTCAGTTCCAGCCTGGGTGTCAGGTGAGCTCGCCTTCCTTTAGCTGCGTTGATGGAATACCCTCCAGGAACCGAACATAAGCCTACCGTATGTTTGTAAACAAAACTACCAATACGAAAAACTAAAGAATTGTGATAAAATCGATATCATGCAAAAAAAAAAAAAGGGATATGATATTTTTGCCGTGTCACCCAGCTCTCCCTAAAATGGCTCAGCGACGTTGTGACAAAGTGGGTGAGACGCACCATTTTGTCCCTTTACATTTTATTTATGTTTGTGTAGTTTTGTTTATCCATTATTCCGTCTCTGTTCAGCATTATGCAGACGCAGCCTATCCCGGGTTTGGCTCCAGTTTGCATGTTATATTTAAGTACAGATCATTTACATCAACATTGTTTTGATAAAACAAACACAGACAGGTGATGTTAAGTTGTATAAGTTTATTGGTTAATGATCTTTTCTTTCATATAAGTTGTTCTAAGTGGCTTATACTCACCATGTGGTCCAGGGGCAAAAAGGAAGGGAAGTGTTTTACTTCCTGCTTTTATATCCTGGAGGGCATCGTCAGTGAGGTCATCAGGTGATACCACCTGTGGGGGAGATGTGGATTGTGTTGGAGTGTGAAATGTGTGTGGTTTTGATATTATGCGATGTATCTGATGACAGATGTGTGTGTGTGTGCTTGAGACTGTGTGAATGTCCGTAGTGTGATGAAGTGAAGATAAATAATACGGATGTTTAGCTGTTCTCAGAGGAAATGAGTCTCCCCTGCGGCGTGGTTGAGCCCGGGTGGATCCCTGTCTCTGGCTCCCAGCATGCAGGGGGCAGTCGGTTGATTGTGTGGCGTCGGAGAGAGAGGACACCAGGTGTGCATTAGAGTGCCCCTCCAGTCATTTTCTGTTAAGGTTGAGTTCAGGTTCCCGCAGTGTTAACTGTGGTGTAAATATCTTTTCTGTTTTGGTACGATGCGCATTTTTGGCGGCACTTGTGAAAATAAAACACTATTTTTGATACTGAAACCTTGAGTCTGCATCCTAAAACCCTTCACTCTGGCCAGGCTTGACATAGAAATCTTTTTTTTTTTTTTTTTGGTGGGGGGGGGGGTATTTGTAGTGTACTTTGATAGTTTTGGCTCAGGTCCCATCTGCTAACACGGCGAGGGCAGCATCTATGATCCGAAACAAGGACCCGATCACCGGCGGGTGAACAAGATGTTTTAAGGGAACTTTCATGAAGCTCTCATGGCGTCCATCTTTATTTATGGCAGTGGGTCAAACAGACTCAAACCTGAAGCTCTGATGACACAGAGAGCAAACGAGAGAGACTGAGGCAGGGTGACCTCACCACTGCGTAAATTTCGACACACGAAATGTCCCGAACAGGTTAAAATGAGAAGAAACGGACAAGATTTCTCTTGTATGAGTTTATATGTTATTTTCAGGTAAATCTTGCAGAGTGCGTCTTTAACGTCTCTACCATCTGTTTGTTTTTCCCTCTGTCACAGCAACTAGAGATCATCACACCTTTTCAGCTATACTTCAATCCTGATTTGATTCTAAGGAATTACCAGGTGAGTGATCGGACCTCAGGAGGAGGATTCGTGATTCACAGCCTTCATCACCTCAGATATCTGACGCAGTTATTTAGGAAGTAGCGTGTAAGTCGAGGCAAAATGACATTTTTTGGGGGGTCAGCTGCAGCTTACGCGTCCTCTCAGTAAATCATCTGTCCTGTGTTCTCCTTTACAGAACAAAACTGAAAAACAAGAGGGAGACTTGTCATTTTTTTAAAATATATTTTTTAAAATTTTTAGTTTTGTGAAACCAGCTGGCAGCAGCCTGCTGCACAACATCACAGAATCACAGACTTTGATGGACACACGTTACCTTTCCTGCTAAATTTTCCTACTTAAGAGTCGAGATTCAACATTTAGTTAAGTAATTTAATCCATAAAAAACACAAACTGTACAACGAAGTTCAGGTAGTAGGTAGTAGTCTCCTTATGCTGCTATAAACAATTCAGTTCAGTTTAACTTTATTACAGACGCGTTGAAGCAGATAAAAGACACAAAAAACCACCAAATAAATTACATACAATGTCACAATAAAATACTGCAATTTAAAAGACATTATATAGTTACACACACTGGACGTATTAGTGTCCCACTAAGAGACAACTGTGCCAGTGTCCCCATAGCTGGGACTGGTAGTGAGTGGTGCTGAACTTAGTGTTTATTAAATTATAATATTATAATATTATATAATATTATTATAATGTTCAAAAATCAGTCTCAACCGTCCTTATGTCTGCGGTCTTGCATGATTTGGTACTCGTCTAGTGTGCAGCTAGCTTAATTTTTTTACTTTTTAAATTTATTACTCTGTGTCATGTGCGTGTGCCACGTACCACTAAATCTTCTCTTTTCTTCTTCAAGGTATGGCGACTAATAACCAACTTCCTGTTTTTCGGTCCAGTTGGCTTCAATTTCCTGTTCAATATGATTTTTCTGTATCCTTCTCAGTTCCAAGTATCACTTCGTTCAGCCTGTGAAGTGATTTTGCATAATTTCCGTCTCGCGGGAGAAGCTGTGTGTGGTTTCAGAGATGAGAGGATGAAATTTAACACAAAAGTATCTGTCTAAAATAATCTGCATGCACAAGTAAAGATAACGTCGGTGTAGATTCCCTTAACCGTTTGCTTTCAGGTACAGATACTGTCGAATGCTAGAGGAAGGCTCTTTCAGGGGACGCACGGCTGACTTCGTCTTCATGTTCCTCTTCGGCGGGCTACTTATGACTGTATCCTTCCCCTGAATGTGCTTTGAGATCTGAGTGTTTGATTGGAAATGTGTGCAGTAAAGATTACTTTGACTCCACTGCAGCTCCAGCGCTCTGGTTAGAAAATCGTGTCCTTTCACTTCCCCAAATACACCACAAATACGTTTTTGTGTATGTGACGCCTGTAATGGGTCAGCGAGTCTGTCACTCACTGCTTCTTTTGTTTGCCTGTCGGCTGACAAAGTTTCACCAGCTTAGTACTGGTTAATACACTGTACGCTGCATAGTGCTTTTTCTCCCAGCCATAATAGTGAGTGGTACCGAGTACAGCGTGGCTGATCATACGCCTCTCTGGTCTTGGTGGCGCGTGCAGATTCTTTACGATCTGTTACTGCTAAGTTTGTTTTGCTGCTGCTTTGTACAACTTCCAAACAGCTTGTCCCTTTTATAGTCATTCGCTCCATGTATGCCATATGCCCATTATTAGCGGTAGCCGCTACATCACATAAAGTAAAACAAACTAAATTTATTGAAAGCAAAGGTGTCTTTAAAGAGGTCACATTACACTCATTTTCAGGTCTTTAGCTTTGATTTTGGACTCCTGTAGAGCAGCTAGACACAACTGACTGAACGGTAAAATCTGTAGATCTTCAGAAAACTAAATAGCGCCCTCTGTCTGCCTTCCGTTTCCTGCATTCTCTCAAAACGGTCTGTGTAGCTTCCTCCTCCCCCTTTGCCTCCTCCGCACCATTGCGCTCGGCTGTACTCACAACCCTCCGATTACCGACACAAGGTAAACACAGATGCGACACTAATGAAATGTCACTGTGGGAACAGCGTCGTCCTTTAGCAGCAGTTTAGCACTTGATCCAGTTCATGCGCTCATGTTGAGGAAGTGCCGTGAATAAATGCACACAGAGATATTTTTCTGTGTTGGCCAAGAAACAGGAAGGCTATCGACTTCTGTCTGGTGCTTGCCTCTTCATCAAGGCTAAACAAAGTTCACTTTACGTCATTCACTGGGAAAAAACAAAAACAAAGAACAAACACTTTGTTCTTCTTTTTCACACCCGTCTCCATCGTAATTTAAAAACGAGGCGCTGCTGGGCGGGCGCAGTGGACACGTTTCCTAGCAGGGCCTCTTCTTTCTGGGTCTCTGGGTGTGATTCCTGCCAGAGGGGGGAGTCCTGTCGATGTAAGACATTTCATTTCTAAATTCTGTTGTGAGTGGATGAAGTGATGGCTTTGGCGTCGTTCCCCAGCTGTGAAACTTCTGTGCTGCGCCCGCCCGACCAAGCCTCATTTGGAAAATACGATGGCAACCCGTGCGTAAAAGGCACATTGAAATGAAACGACTGAAATGAAGCAGAGCGCAGAGCACAGTGATGTCTGAGCAGAGTGGGAAGTCACAGCGTTGTGTGTGTAAAAACAAACAAACAAAGAAAACCTCCTCAAACACAGCGTGCAGAGCCAGCTGAACCAGCCTGCAGGGCTCACGTTCAAGTGCACGGACCTCCTTATGTGACGCTCTGCCATCATTTAGCACAACTGTCTGTTATTATAACAGCATTTATAGGTCAGAGAAGACAGAAAAGCGTAATAATTCTCCTTTATCCACTATGCAGAGGGACACCACCCTTAAGTGTTCTTGCCTCATAATAACTACCTTCAAAATCAATTGTTTACTTAATGTGGCAAGAAAAAATTTGATCTGTGCAACTGGCTAAATTACACTGACCAGGGTCGAACTTAAACTGAATTGAAACTGAATTTTACGCTTACTGATGATGAATAATAACCGCTCATTGAAGTCATGAGCACCAAACTTTTCAGCACTCTTAAGCTGTGTACACACCAAAGCAACAATGTCGCGCGATCACGGGACTTGGTCAACAGCTTGATGATCTTTAACAAAGCTTCAGATATTTGGCACTTTTGTGAGTCTGGTGTTCCTGGGCCAAGCCTTCACCATCATGCTGGTGTACGTGTGGAGTCGGCGAAACCCAAATGTTCGCATGAATTTCTTTGGCCTGCTGAATTTCCAGGCACCCTTCTTGCCCTGGGTGCTGATGGGATTCTCACTTCTGTTGGGCAACTCCATCATCGTGGATCTTTTAGGTACCAGTCACTGAAACCTGCATTCATCTGATCATGTCTTTGATTATGTGTGAAGTGCCGAAGGGAAATGGTGTGGATGGTGGTGTGAAGTGTGAAGCGTGCTTGTGTTAAAATGTTTCTTTTTGATTTATTTAATCTTACCTTTCTCGAGGTATTGCGGTTGGTCATGTGTACTTTTTCCTGGAGGATGTTTTCCCCAACCAGCCGGGTGGTGGAAGGTGGCTGAAGACCCCGTCTATCATGTGAGTCTCTAGTTTCTGTTTCATTTATTTATTCATTTCTTTGGTGAGTAAAACTACATTGAAGGTTGGATTGTTCAGTACACTCAGCACCGTGAGTGTACGGGAATGAATTAACTTCACGACACACAGAATTTAACTCTGGATTTTCCACCTTGGAGCACGAATGATTCAGTTAGAGAGGACGTCTTATTACTCATTTTTGGATTTTTGATTTTGATTTGAGACTCATGTAGAGCAGCGAGACACGACTGACCGAACAGTAGAGTCTGTAGATCTTCGCCCTCTCTCTCCCTTGTATCTTTTCCATTCTCTCAAAACGGTCTGTGTCAGTCACTCCTCCTCCTCCTCCCCTCATGCAGCATCAGCACTCAGCTGTTGTTTTTAATACGAGGAGCAAAATAATTTAGAATTCAGATAAAAAACAGTTGCAGCCTCCGCTTTGAAGGCCTTATTTTAGGGCTGGACAATTTTAGGGCTGGACAATTTTGGCAAAAATAATAATCCTGAATGTTTTGATTAATATTGTAATCCTGATTTTTTTTTAACACGATTGTTTATTGGCTTTAAGAACATTATGCATTTTTGAGCACTGACGCTGGTGTTTCTTTTAAAAGCTGCAGTCTTTCCTGTTCGGCCTAAATACAGTTGAGCTGAAAGACAAAGAAATAAATCATCAATTTATTAAAACAAAAATGAATTATGTGTAAAAAAAAATTAAATGATATTACAGATTATGTGGCGGTGCACTGCCACAACCTACTGCAGAGAAAGAATATCTAGTATTCATTCCATCTGTAATCTGTATTCAACATTTTGGGGCATTTTGCATGGCCTTAGTGAGGAAAAAAATGATGACATCGGTAATTTCCTAAAGCCTTCGCGAGCCAGACTGATAAATAATGCGCTGTACAGGGTGTCCTTGTTTGAAGTGGAAGGAGAAAAACCAAAGTGTTTCCACCACAGGGGTTTGTTTTATCTTTTTTCTTAACCCAGCGGCTCATTTTCTGCCTTTGTACAAGAACAACACCAACAAAGTGTCCAAGGGGCCGCAGAGGCGACGAGCTGTGACTCGCTGCTCGTAACTCCTGCTGAAACTTCTGTTTGGTCTCTGGGGGAGGAACTGATTCGCTGATTCTCTTACCTCGAACATAGCTGCAGAGCAGATTGGCCGTTCAGCGTGAGTTACCGCGGTGATACGGCGCCATAAAAAATAATCCACCCTTGTAGGACTGAAAACCGAGAGTTAGAGCAACGCTACGTAACTCTGACTGTGACCTGAGGCTTCGAAAAAAACAAAACTTAACGATGCACGTTCATGTGTTGCACAGAACAGCAATTTTAGTAAAATCAGGTCATATTTTATAGAGAAAATGTCCTCTGGTTTTCCATCTGATGTCCTACGACTGCTCTGCCTCAGCTCTGTGATTCACGGAGGTTCCTGAAGGCAACATGTAGGCTGCCTGCAGACTGAAGCTGCAGCTGCAGCAGCAGGTCG
>JAQLOL010000011.1:1225191-1238765 GCA_029783665.1 Naso thynnoides | reverse complement strand
CTAAAGTCATCAGATAAACTTTCCAACAACTCTAAACAGTCCTGTGTGCTTGTTGTGACTTGTTTATTTACCTCGTTGTTATTTTTAGACTCAGATTAGCACTTCATGTATTTTTTTTCTTCTGCTGTTTACTGGCGTGTGTGGCCCTGCAGTTTATTTCCTTTATGTACGTGATTCTAAAATTACATAAAGCGCTAATCTGAGAGTAAAAAAGGAGACTCCCACAAAGAAATTTAAACTTTTGTGTCCGGTCTGAACAGAGGGAATATTTAAAGCTGTTTAATGCAGGTTCAGGAAATTGACTGTCGCATTGAGATTTGGCTTGAAAAAAGAAACTCTGACTCTGTCCTTTAACCAGTGCTGTTTTTATTAACGGTCAAAGTGTCTTAGAGAACATTAAGAATTGCTTTGATATAAACAACAATAATCCAGCGTGGAGTTTTGTTGTGTCTTGTTTGTCTCTCAGCTTTGACGACCACGACCCCGCAGTGATCCACGAGAACGCGGCCCAGGTCGAGTTGCTGGTTCCCATTCGTCTCGACATGGAGATAGATGGACAGAAACTGCGAGATGCCTTCACTTGGAACATGAATGGTAAACGCGTGCGTGCTGTGCACATTCCCTGCTGTGGTTATTAGATCTGACGCCTTTGGCTAACCTCGCCTATGTGCCCCTTCTCAGAAAAACTGATGACTCCAGAGATGTTTGCAGAGATTTTATGCGATGACCTGGATCTGAACCCTCTGGCCTTCGTCCCTGCCATCGCCTCAGCCATTCGTCAGCAGATTGAGTCGTACCCCACCGACAGCATTCTAGAGGAGCAGGCAGACCAGAGAGTCATCATCAAGGTTGGTGTTGAGCCAGAGGAAGAAAAAAATTCCTCAGGGAACATCAGCCAACTTTGCAGGAATATACAGAAATTAGAGGAGATGTCAGACTAAACTCTCGCTTAAGAAGAATTACACCGACTCCTAACTTAATGTGACGTAAGTGAGCTCTAGCGGGTGAAGCACCTTACCGTACATTGTCCAAACTGACCACGAGCGACGCTGCAGCAGAAGGAGCGTTCGAGTTGGTTGTTGACAGGCAGGGGGCGCAAATGGAAGGACGTCAGCTTAGATTTTGACCGATCAAAGTAGGCCGGAGGTGGACTAAGTGTGCGAAACTTTGCTCAAACAGAGCCAAGGTGAGCAATATTTCCACTAAGCGACACTTCGCTGTGGCTGTTTGCTGTTGCCAGTTAGGAAATCCTTACCGAAAAAAAAAAATTAAAGCAATCACCCGTTTGCTCGCTCGCTCACTCGCGTCGTGTCTAGTTAGGAATCAGCGTTACGCAGAACTTGATGCTGAATTTTTTTCCCCCTTTCGCCATAAACTGGTCGAAACTATCCTGTTTTCCTCTAACGATGGAAGAATGTCGTGCCTGCTTTAAAAAGTGATTTATTTAGATTGAGCCACTCTTGTGTTTTTAATATTTTTTTTAGTTTTCCGAGTTTTAACAACAACAGAAAAACACAAAAACAAACAAAACAAAAGAAGACGGGGCAGCTCAGATGTTTCACAGATAGAAATATTACAGATGACACTTTGACCTTTTACACCTTGTGATAGGCAAACAAACAAAACAATATAAGCATTGTATTTTGCATTGGATCTAATCTTGTATTGAGTGGGTTGTTATTTAAATAAATGGTCATTTCCTCATTTACAACCGCAAACAAGACAGTCCCATTAATGCTACATCTGAGATAAAATAGAATGTGTGAATAAATGAGTAAATGAAAAAGTAAAGTGAAGAGAAATACACGCATACAATCAAAGTTGATCGTATCACTTCCAATAAGAACCCCGACAGTCAGGGTGTCTGCGAGGTCAGGGCGCATGTACCTCAGACCAAAGGTTGCGTCAGACTCTCTGATTTTCCTTCATTTTGACCGACAGGCACGAAAAAAAATCCTGTCATAATCAATCACTATCCGTCATTGTAATTTTATTTGATTAAAATGATAAGATGTAATAGGCTAGTTTTCATTCCTACATTTTTGTTTTAATAAAACAGACATGCCACCGTGTAGATGAATCGTTTGAGTCATGGCATGAAGAGAAAAGCTGAACAGCCGACAACGACCGTGCGCTCACTTTTCATGTAGACACACATCGTGAACTGTGTTAAATACGACACTTCCCTGATTCTCTCGGACTTTTCCTGCTGTATGAACTTAATAAATCATCACACTAAGCAGATGAATGTTTTTTCCCACACAGTAACAGCGGAGGCCGCCAAAAACATTGTGCCATTCTGTATAAACAGGCAAATGAAGAATGCAATTTTACAAAATTAGTCCATAACATTTATAAAAAAAATCATGAATAGACCACTGACAAAAAAATTCACAGATTTTAACTGAACTGAGCTGCTGTGGCCTGAACTTTAACCTTCCTCCTGGTTCTTACGGATTTAAACTGTGCGCTCGATTGTGTGTGATTGAATTCATCAAGCCTGACCGCTGCAGAGGCGACCGTCGTCATCGGGTTTTTTGTTTTGCTCTCGGACAGACGACTTCTCATCACTGTTTTAATTTTGTTCTGGAAGCTGAAGCCTCGCTCTGCTGCTACACTGAACGCTGGGATTTCTAGTCGTTAGCTAATGAATTTGACACACACGCCACCAACTGGACAGAGGCGTGAATTACAATCTGTCAGAATGACGGGCGGCCTTAAAAAATTTCTGTCATTGTTAATAATTAATGTCAATGACGGAAAATGTTCGTTTGACCTGACCTGTGCCTCAGACATAAGTCTCAGACCTTGTAGAAGGCACTGGTTGATGGGGGGTGGTGTGTTAGGAAACAAAGTCACATACCATCACTGTAGAAAAACATTTGTGGGATCGGGATGTTTTTCTCTTTCCTCAGCTGAACATCCATGTGGGGAACATCTCTCTGGTGGACCAGTTTGAGTGGGACATGTCAGAGAGGGAGAATTCGCCCGAGTCGTTTGCGCTGAAGCTGTGCTCTGAGCTCGGTCTGGGCGGAGAGTTTGTCACCACCATAGCCTACAGCATTCGTGGTCAGCTGAGCTGGCATCAGAGGACCTATGCCTTCAGGTGAGTCACTCATCACTTGAACAAGGTGGAAAACAATTTGTGAGCCGCTGGTCTTCACTCACTGAAGGGAGGCATGGCTCCTGTTTGGCTGGTTAGAAACATTTGACAAAATTCATACTAAGTTTGAAGGAGAGTCTCGTACCCAAAGGTCTATGCTGTGTTTATAAAGTCATTAACGCTGTAATTTGCCCGCAGTGAGAACCCGCTCCCCACAGTAGAGATTGCCATCCGCAACACAGGCGATGCAGACCAGTGGTGCCCCCTGCTGGAGACCCTCACAGATGCCGAAATGGAGAAAAAGATCCGAGACCAAGACAGGAACACAAGGTGAGACAGTCACATCGAACAGAAGGTCAGATTCATGTACAAAATATCCACTCACAGTTTATTATGCTCACTGTGCGAGTAACGGGTCGGATCCATTCTGATTTCTGAACTGCCCAAAGTGATGGTGCCCTTGAAAATACAGGAAGTGGATCCTTCCAAAATGTTTTGTTGATGTCGTCAATGATGGACGAAAATCCACAGTCATCAGTCACAAAGTTCAACCGAAAGCTTTGCTGTCAAACAACTTAGAGCTTATTGTAAGATGTGATTGGCTGTATCGAACATGTGATCTCCATCGGTTGAGACCTTTTGGAATTCCTTTGCCAAATTAAGAGTTGCCATCATGGAAACAAACAAGTGAAATAAGTGACTTACGGGGCAGATTCGTATGCTTAGCAGACAAAAGAAATGCAATTTAATTTCAGCTGGACTGAAACAAATTCTTGAGTTGTAAGTTAGTGCTTATATTGCACACATCAGATTGTTTAAAGGTGAGCTTTTAACGGGCATCATGTAGTCTTCACGGTTAATAAAGTGTTTCAGTGACTGTTTATATTTACTAGAAACTGAAATCACTAAATGCAGTCGAGTCGAGATTTATTTGTATTAAATATATATATATATATATATATATGACGTCTAAAAGTGGACATTGAGTTTTCAACTACGTATCACCGGAATTATTCTTACAGGTTGGGACGATGAGGTTCCAGTTGTTGAGCTCTCAGTCAAATGTATCTCATGTGTTTGATCTAAACAGCCTCATTCACTCGGGTCGCCATCTTCATCACAAAACGAGGCTCTGCCGGGCAGCGCAGCAGAGCCGTTGTAGTGCAGAGGCATCACTTTACCTGCATGGGTGTCATCTGACTGCTGAGTCCCTGCTGGCTGCAAATCTTACAAGAGGAGTCTAAAAGGGTCTAAAATCCGTCACGAGTGGATTGTGAAAATAAAGTTTTTTATACAGATTTTCACACGAGATTCTCTTTTATCTCTTGTTACTTTCACAATCCATCGGGACGGATTTTAGAACTGACCGGAAAACGTTGGAACGTCTCACTGTGACGGGACGTCGTCCTCCTGTAGGAATTACACTCAGGGACACGGAAGTAAGATGACATCCCGGCAGGTGAGGTGATGCCTCAGGTGTCGTCGGGATGCTATGAAACGTCTCTGCTGCGCACGCCCAGCCGAGCCTCGTTTTGGAAGTGAGATGGCGGCATGTGTGGCAAACTGTAATATTTCAGCTTCAGCTGTTGCAACCTGCGCTGCATCAGACTCGAGCCTCGTTTATGGTGGCGGCAGCGTCCCCTGCGTGTGCCAGAACACACACTTTTATTTAACAGCACACCTAAATTAAATCACAGAAATATGTACAAAACATGTTCAACCTCGTGGCTGTATAAATCTTTTTGGGACTCCCTTTCCACGTTAAACTGCTTCAGCCCTGGCGTCTGGCTTCAAATGAACTCACCTGCTGTGCACAGAGGTAGGAAAATTCAGAGGCATCTGTCAAGATGTGCGACGGCTTGCGCGGCCTTATTGCAGGCGCGATGACATCACTTTTGGTGCACGCACCCTGGCGCAGGGAAAACTACGGTGACCATAAACCAAGTGTCCGGCTCCAGCTTCGTAGGAAATGGTTGTGTTTTTCTCACAGTTGCTGCTGTGTTTTGAAAGATTTAAGTCATGAATGTCCTTTAATTTTTCTTCAAAGCCACTGGAGTAAAGTTCAAATTCATCTGTAGTCATAGTAAATTGCAGTATGAGGGCTCAGGTGTTGACGTCTTTTTTTTTTTAAAAAAATATTTACCACGTTAGCACTTATCTCAGTGTAAACATACCCAGAGTTTCTGAAACAGAATCTCTTAGAGGCTAATGGTGACTAATCTAAGCAGCGAATGAGGCTAAACAACACGCACCGCAGCATTATACAGCTTCAAGTGTTCCTGAGGTGACGATTACTCAATGCTCAGTCTGTTTCACCCCAAATACCCTGAACACACTCGAGGTTCAACACTTTGTAAACTTTATCTGGACGTCAAGAATCAACTTTGAGCTGTGAGAACTCCAAAGATTCACAGCCAGCAACTCTTTGTGTATTACTAGTCTTGTCATACTTGAGAATCTCCGTCCCGATCCTCAGATCTTCTCAAGAGTTTTCACAGGTTTCTGGAAATAACGTGAATGAAATGTGTTTTTCTAGACGCATGAGACGACTGGCCAACACGGCTCCGTCCTGGTGAGCGAGACACGAAGCCGCGCAGGCTGACATGTCACCTGGAGACTGCTGTTACTCTGACATGAACAAGTAACCACACACAGAGTTACACACACACAGGTCATCCTTCCAGCATCGACGAAGCATTCGGACACCGTTGAAAGCATGAAGGCACTCACAGACATGTGGTCAGTCTCCACGGGCACCTCGCTGACTGAACACAACACACACACATCCAGTCATTCCTCTGCACACACGTCATCATGCTCATCATCATCATCATCATCATCATCATCACTCTGCCTTTAGCACGTCAGTCATGGCAACAGTTACAATCGATCTCAACGTCACCGTTAGCTAGTGTTTGTGTTTGTCACTGAAGAAAGTTTTCCTGAGGTCTGCGACAAAGTTACTGGTAACACACCACACCGCGCATTCACACCACACGTGTCGAATCGGAACATTTGGCATTAAACTACACGATTGAGTTTAATCTGTCTGTACGAAATAGAAAATGATGCTGTGAGTTTGTGCTCTTGGTCTGATCTGTGCAGCGTTTGTGTGACATTATCAGGGAAGCCGTGCGCCTGTTAGGGTTGGGCCGGTGTAAACATTTTCAAACCAGGTTTGATACGAAGCCAAATGCCAAACCAGACCGGTTTACCAGACTTTCACCACTAGGTGTCACACATGACTCAGCCAACGGACCTGAGTGACACAAAGTGTTTTTGTTGCGACAGCCAATCAGGGTTTAGATCCTCCCAACATCACCGACGTTCTGGCATTGGGACACCGAATCACATGTGGCGACCAAAACACTGTTGCCGTGTGGAAACACTACAGAGCTCCTACAACACGACTGTATGCACAACGGGATTATGTGATGAGCACACACGCGATGACGTGAAGTTTTCCTACGTTACTCAGCTGATGCAGTGCAGAGTTTGTGAACGTAGGTAATGATAGAAAACCTCCTTTCCTCCTGATGCTACTAGCTAATGCTAACAGCTTTTTGTCTTCAGTCATGCTGCACAGCTCCGTTTATTAACACACTCTAGTTTATTTTATGAACACAGACACAACGTTATTAAGCTTTCCAACATTTCTGGAACTGGAACTACAACTAACACGGTGCAGACATTTTGATTTTATCGGCCATAGTTATTGATGGAAAACCCTCCTCTCCTGACACTAATAGAACAGCTAACAGCTTTTTGTCTTAAGTTGGGTCGTATCAACAGACTCGGGTTTAATTTATGAACACAGACACGACGTCTCAAGGTTTTTAACATTTCTGGGTTAGACAAATCAAACATCATTATATGTTAATCACGTCGTCTTGTTGCTTGTCGTTAATGTTATACAAATCAGATTCATGTGCGTCGTCGGGCCGTCGGGCCGTTGGGTGTCAGATCATGTTGCTACTGATGTGTGTTTTAAATTTGCCATCATCTCACATAATGGCAGACGGCGGTTTGGCTGATCTGCATAAATTAAAACGGTTTAAGCCTGTACGGTGGACCGGACCGAAAAAACCCGAAACCGACCCAAGCCTAACAGCTGTCGTTTGAAATTCCTCAGACTGTTTCAGTTACGAAACAAAGATTGAGCAGACTAACTCAGAGCCGGTCAGCATGCGATGGTGATTTTCACAGCAGACATTTTGAACACGCTGGCATCAAAAGGAGAAGCACAGGCTCATCTCATAACTGTAACAATGGCTCCAAGTCCCAGTACTGACGGACAGACGGAGTAAAGTGGTCAGTTATACGAATGACACCTGTTTTTTTTTTTCCTGTTAAAAAGGAAAAGAACCCGTTTTCAAATATCCCTAACTGGATAAAAACTAGATGAAACTTAGGACATTCGATTCACACTGAGTCACATACAGAATCTCTGTTGGTCATATTGCAAATCTGATTATTGCTGTTCTCTCAAGTACAGAGGAGAGAGTCCATGGATGCATAATGAACGACGCTGCAGGGTGATTGGGCAGATTTTAGGTCCAGTTCACCTCCTCTTAACAATCGCTGGGGCTGGTTTAAAGATTAGCTGCCCAAATAATCCTGAAATGTGAAGGTTAACAAACAAAACGTTAATATGATGACTTAGTCTCTGTGAATTCAGAACATCAGTATCAAACATGTCTGAAATCCTGTTAAGATATTCAGACAAAAATCAGTGGAGATTTAAAAATTCTGTAGTGTGCACCAGCAGCGGTTACACCCACAGTTTACTGATGTAGAATATGCTACATTCATCTTCAAACTGATGCAGCTACACTTTTCTCAGCATCTGGCATGAATGATGCTTGGATGAATTTACATGAGCATCAAGTGTAAATGTGTTCAAAGTGTCTGTTGGGAAAAAATGCTGTTAGAGCAACAACATGTGACTCGACCACAACCTGTGGCTAAAGATGCACGTTAATACGTCGCACAAAACAACAGTTTTAGTGAAACTGGTCATATTTGACGGAGAAAATGTCCTCTGGTCTGATTGTCCTACGACTGCTCTGTCCGTCTGCAGCTTCAGTCTGCAGACAGCCTACATGTTGCTTTCAGGAACCTCCGTGAATCTCAAAGTTGAGGCACAGCAGACGTCGGTAGGACCCGACCCATACGAGATTTTTGGAGCTATTGCCAATACTGACATTAGGGAGCAAAAATATTGTGATATCTCTGTCAACAGTCTATAATATTTTGAATGCAGTAGACCAATATCAGGCGATAATATTGGCAAACAGACATACAGGTCGGGCCTCAGTCGTAGGACAATCAGACCAGAGGACATTTTCTCCATAAAATATGACCTGGTTTTCATAAAATTGCTTTGACGAATTAACGTACATCTTTAAGTTTTGTTTTCAAATTCCCCGGCTGCGGTCTACATATTGTTGCCTTAACTCTTTTCTCATATTTGGTCATTTTTACAATTTAAACTGGCTTTTGGCATCAAACCTTTGTCAGTGGATGATTCTCCAAACTAGAACATAAATGCCCAGGGCTGCAACTAATGATTATTTTTATTATCGATTAATCTGCCAGTTGTTTTTAAGATTAATCAGTCGTTTATTCCATCCCATCCATTCCAAAAAGAAAAGTGCTAAAAATGCTCGTCTGAATTTCCCAGAGCTAAATGTGACATCTTCAAATTGCTTCTGTTATCCAAACAACAGCCCAAAACACAAATTTTTTTTTTTAAAGGATGTCACAGAAAAGCAGCAAATCCTCACATTACGGACCCTAAACCAGCAGTTCTTCTCTTTTTTAATGTTCTATCGATTGATTAATCAATAATTTCAATAATCATTGCAGTTTAACATTGGAACGACCAGCAAAACATAAAGAAAAGGTCCCTGTGTTCGTTGGACAAACGTGTCCACAAACTGAAATTGTTATTGTTGTCCCAGTCATTTAAAAGAAGCAGTAATCATGAAACCCTTCATGTACGGGCTTTAGTAAATCTTTCTGAGCCTCGTCATGGCGCTTGGGCTACTTCCTCATACTGTGAGTGATATGGAAATGTATGCATGTGTAAAATCAAGCTTCATTCCCTGATAATGTTACAGCTGTGCAGACAGTGGCAGTGGCTCCAACTTGTTAAGCATATGCAGCTAATCAGAGAGTTTGATTTTAGCATGTAGACTCTGTTCGTGGTTACTGATCAGCCATGTGCACCAGTGTTCATCTGCATGCTAAAACATAGGTAGTTCATACAGTACCCTGTGCATGAGGGACTAACTGTTCCCACTGTTACTTCTGTTTGCACTGTGCCTCACGTCGCATCAGTGTCAGCAGACTGGAGCCGGTATGCCACGAGGAGTTTTGCTGCATAGTAGAGAAGGAAAAATAAGCTTACAAGAACCAATTGTGTCTTTTAATGTGATGATTTCCAACTTGAACAAACTCCAGAGAATGATGTTAGCGTTCGTACTGTTGCTTCTTGTTCTTCTTCTTTTATGAAATTGCTTTACCTTTATAGTGGTCTCTTTTTTTTTTATATGAAGAAATGAAAAAATAAAGAAAACTTGATGAACATTTTGTCAACCTGTGTGTGTTTTTAGTCGGGCTATTTTGTTTATTTTCCCAACCATCAGGTGAAAACAATAGCATAAAAGGTATATAATTATTCATTTCCTTGTGCAAAAGAATTCCTGAAAGGCACAAACAGAATCTGGGAATCTGAATACTGTGGACGCTTTCCTGCACATCTGCAAGAAGAAGCATTCTAGTTAACGTAATGATTCACGATGTAGATGTGACATTCAGGACCATTGTCACGGACCATATACAAGAAACACTGATCTCACAGAGATGAGATGCTTCGCACCAGATTATGGCTCATTTCCATCTGCAGTCCATGGGCCAGTCAACATACAATACAACACATGTAGTACATTATACTACAAATAAATATCACAATCATACCAGATTTCATATACATATGTTCTGGCAATATTTTATGGAATATTTCTGCTTGCATGTTTCAACATAATGAAGCATTTATGCTCTCCGACGCAGTGAATCATGGGTAGTCAGTTTATGTTGAACATGAAGTTGTGACAACTGATGCAGCCCCCGGTGTTTGCGGTCAAGCAATGGGAATATTAAATTGTATCCTTGTTATACGAGACTGAGGAGTCAGTCCCTTCACTCAAGAGTCACATTTAGATGTTCGCTTCTTCACACAAAGCTTCACTGGCTCTCTTTTACCAAGAACATTTGGACTCATAAGTCAAATTAGATTTCTAACAAGTTTGATACATATCTTTTCTTTGCTCCTTAATTTAAACTTGACCTGATGATCGCTTCTTAAAAAAGTCCATTTGTATTAAAAGCAAGGCTCAAGATATACAAACTCAAATATGAATTTGACTGAAAGCAGTAAAGAGATGGGCAAGCAGTCGGAAAGCCATGTAGATATAATGATCCTCTGCCATTCTGCAAAGTTTTGTAACAGCTAATCATTGGGTTATAGGTGCTGCCAGACGTCCATTGCAGAATAAGAGCATCGTTTAAAGCATTGCTTGAAATTCAGCCACATTATGTGTTTATTAGAAAATGTTATGGGTTGTGCTTATAGGTCCTTAAGGGAAACTTAACTTGTTTTGAATGAGAAGATAAAGCAAAGCAGCTTTCATAGCATTATTCAGTGAATTGTAAAATGAAATTGCAATGTCAGAGTAGAGGGTTAGTCCTGAGCAACTGCAACTGCCACATTGGGCCGACATAACCATTTCGTTGTCGTTATATTTTGCCTTTTTCATGCTCTGCAAAGAGTAAACAAGATATAAATATTACATTGAAATCTCAACAGAAATGCTGCAGAGGTATGCAGTGGTACGCAGATTTAACATTGACCATTAAACTTTTAAACATCGAAACTGATCCAGTAACATTCACTTTTTGCTGCAATAGTTACACTGTTAAACCAAAGATAGTCAATATTAACACAAGATTCCCCACTGTACGCTTTGCCAATGGTGTGACATGGTATACGCTCCCCGTCTCCAAAGTGGGTGAAGTCACGTCTCCCATAGTGACAGTTATGAGCCATCATCCCTTCGGCTCGTCTGGAAGAGTTTTAACATCATGTGAATGGATTACAGCAGATGGATTTTGTGTGGCATGAGATTTGTTTGATATAAATTTAACTTTCAATTCATGGTTTCACCTGTAAGCCCTGGTTTATCACATCACAATTCAACGTTCTTACAAAACAACACACCCAAAACAACAATCATAAAATAATACCAAAAAGCCAACAGCAAAATTTTGATGCTGCCTTAAAATCACATGACTGGTAAAAGTGATTTCTTGCAAAGACTTAAGAGGGTAGCAGTAGGTCATTCTCTGTGGAGCTCAAGGAGGTTATGGCATTCTTCACCAGGAGGGGGAGACAAAGGAATAATTTAAAAGAAGTGTCTGCCATGGCTAACCTGTGATTGCAGGAAACCAATGAAAATTAGAGATCAAGTTAAAAAAAATCAATAAAATCTAGTCTGACTACAGACAAAAATTCACATCAGCTAGGAACAAAGTAATACAGGCAATAAGAAATGCCAAAGCAAAAATTTTCATGAACATTATTGGTTGTGCGAAAGGGAATGGGGAAGAAATCCGGTAGAGTATCAATAAATTAATGGGAGGAAAAAACAAAAAGGATCACAGAGAGTTAGAAGTTAAAATCAACAACATACTACTGACAAGTCCCATCATCCTGGCAACCAACCTTAAAAAGAAATATGCTAATTTTTCACTCCACCTGTATGTTCTTATAATCCCATAAATCAGTGGCTCTCAAACTATAGGCCACAGACCAGCACCAGGCCACAGAGCAATGCCTGCTGGTCTGTGATATTCCCCTCAAATAAATAAAATGACTGTATATTCAATGACATGTATGTTTAGGCAGGTTCACTTAGCTGTGCAAAATACTGCAATACCCAGAAGACTTTGGAGATGGGATTAGTAGACTTAACAAATCCTGGTGTCATGACACTGCCACTCAGTCAGCGGTGCTCTCATTGGTGCTGAATGACTCTGGCTGAGAATGGACAAGCTCTTACCTCACTCTTCACAAGCCTGCAAAAAATTTCTTCCAGCTCTAATAGCTCACCATGGATGCTGTAAACAAAAGCATTTGGATGCTTATTTCAATATATTGGGAGCAGAACCAACAAAGAACCTGAGGCCAAAACACATCTTTCATTTGATTGTAAATATGATCCAGCATACATTAAGTTTTGGTTTCATGTCCAATTACGTAAATGGGCAGAAAAATTTATAAAGGCTGCCATGAATCATTTGCAGTCTATTTTTAACATGGAAGAAATAATAGAATTCGAAGTGGCCAATACTATTAATGCTCTAAACAGTTCTAAAGCTATGGATGAATATGGACTTGACACAAATTTTCTGAAACTACAAAAAGACTCTCCGGTATGCCCAATCACATATATGGTAAATCTATCAATCAATCAACTGTACCGTCAGCTTGGAAGGTGGCCACGGTTACCCCCATCCATAAATCTGGAGATCAGACCGACGTAACTAACTACGGCCCAATTAGTATCCTCCCAGTTGTTTCAAAAATCACAGAAAAAAGGGTAGCAGAACAACTAATCAGACATCTGAATGACGGCAGTTCCCCCTGCATCCCATGCAGTTTGGTTTCCAAACCCCCCCCATTCCACAGAATCAGCTATCAGCAAGCTTTTTGAGAAACTCAAATACTCTCTAGATAAACTCGTGTTGGTGCTGTTTTCCTGGATCTAAAGAGGGCTTGTGATACCATCAACCACCAGGTCCTTCTTTCCAAATTAACTTTATTCAATTTCTCAGAACACTCCATCCTTCGGAATGAATCATATCTGTCTAATAGAAAACAATGTGTCTCCATTGACGGGATCAAATCGCCATACCTTGAATGTCCAGTGGGGGTCACGCAAGGGTCCGTACTTTGACCAATTCTTATTTCTTTGTATATAAATGATGTACCAAGTGTATGCTGAAATGCCAGTATTGAAATGTACGCAGATGACACAGTGATCTTTACACGAGCTAGAAGTGCCCAAGAAGCCTCTTGCATTTGAACATCAGCCTTGATCCCTATGGCTCACCAATTCATGCATCCTGTTGAACACCAAAGAAAACGTTTGCGTGTTGTTATCGAAACAACATAGATTATGCATTCGAATGTTTTCCTGAACGGTGAGAAGCTTGAGATTGTTCAGAATTTCAAGTATCTTGGTGTTATCCCAGACCCGACTCTCTCCTTCAAAAATCATGTGAAAAAAAAAAAAGTCATAAATACAATTCAATTTAATTTGAGTAATTTCAGGCAAATCAAACCATCTCTAACAGAAGATGTAGCACGAATGTTGCATTTGATGATCCTTTGACACATTCAGTATTG
>JAQLOL010000011.1:1209967-1221765 GCA_029783665.1 Naso thynnoides | reverse complement strand
AAAGACATGTATGTTAGGGTTTATACTCCTGTCAGTGCCCCTGACACTTAAGTTGTCCCCATGCCAGTACCTGCACAAGAACCTCTGTCACTGTATGCAAGAGTCTAACAGGTACAGTGCTATCACAAGGCACTGGCTGAAAGATCTGGAGTTGGTCCCCGGACGCCGTACTGCAGCAGCCCACTGCTCCTAGTATGTGTAGTTAAGGTTAACTACAGATAGGATGGGTCACATGTAGAGGATCAGTTTCACCAAGGGGATTAATAAAGTTACTTCTTATTGCCTATAATGTTTACATCATAACCCACAGGAGTTTAAAAAGTTTAGAGAGCCTTCTGAAAGCACTTTTTTTTAGTACTTTATTTACATTTTGTTTTATAACTGAGATATATATGTAGACCAAAGGCTACATAAATGAAGAATAAGCAGTTTTTAAAAAGTCAAACTTGACTGCTTTTTACAAGTACTTTTTACTTGTACTTTTACTTTCAATACATTTATATTCACTGTACTTTTGATACTTCAGTACAGTAAATACCAGCTACTTCAAGACTTTTACTCAAGTTATATTCTAATAGGCGACTTTCACCTTTACCACAGTTATTTTCCAGTGGTGTATTTTTACTTTGACTCAAGTGTGGCTTTTGGGTACTTTATAAAAGTTAATTACTTTGCCTCAGAGGAATTTAAACAGCTGCTGTGCTTTAAAATTACCTTCAGCGTCATTGCACACACTTGACCAGTCTCATCACATTCACATCAACTGATATTTCGAATGCCTTTATCTGTTACTCCACCGCTTTACTGATTTCATTCATTTGAGTGTTGTGTCTACTCTCAGTGACTACAGCATCTCAACTTTGTTTATTGTTTGTATGTCAACAGACACTTCAAACCTTTTCAGGTCTGTTATCTTTTTACGTTTATCCTCTTACTGTGTTTGTTCTGAATAATGACTTTGACCGTAAAATGGCTGGAGAAAAAAGAAAGACCTTTATATATTCACTTCTGTATTAGGACAAACCTTTGAAGAACCAGATGTTGCCGGACTTGTCTTCATACGCAGCATCGATGTGGTTAGGAATGCCTCTCCAGTGGCGTGATGCCAAGGCTGGATAACCGGGTTGCAGCTGCCCATCACGGATACGCCAAACATATCGGGACTTAAAGAAGAACAGCTCTCCCCTGATCATTGACACAGCATCAAAGCTTGTTCTGCAGGCATCCGGCTGGGGAACAACAACATACATAGCTGATACCTTTGGGAACCCAATTCATCAAAAACTTTCTTAATATGTAATTCAGGGTCTTACATGCATAATAAAAAGCATCAAAAGTTTTCAGACGTTAACCTCAATTCAAACTTGAAATACTGTAATTTTAGTGTTTGGGAGTTTCCTGAAGCTGGCTGGATTTGAGTGTGATTTTCTGCGATCCATATGACGTAATATAGATAAAGCTAATCAAAAATTCAAGGTCCGGTGTCCAACGATACAAAATCACTCTGCTCCCGTTCAGTCAGCCTCTTCCAGTCTGAGCCAACTACTCACGCCTGTTGCATTTAACCAAGCCAGCCATAATATCATCACTAAGATTTACGTCATCAAAAATGGCAAAAAGCAAATTGATTATGTTTGACGTTCAGACATTTCCCTACCGTACACGTACGACAGGTATGTATGACAAATAAACCAGCAACGTTCAACGAATCAACACGAAAAGTCAGAGAGCATCCTTATATATTTTTTTTATATTTTCAAATGCTATGGAAGCTTTACAGCCAGCATTTAATCTCCGCAAAGATCATCAGTGAACTTTGACTTGGGGCTGACAGCTGAGCCGGGCTGCAGACCAGCAGGTCTCCCTGGTACGCTGCAGTTCCTTGCAAGTCCGAAAAACTTTGTGACAAACTTTACAAACAAGTATTATTTGGATAAACTGACTACATATCTAAAATCTACATGGTAACATTCTCGTCTAGAAAATAAATAAAACTTAAGACATTTATTAACAGTTCTATGACAATATGGCTGTTTCCTACTTTTTCTTCATTTCTCTTACATATGCCATTTGAGCTCAGCACCTGCACACACTGTTGCAGCGGATGTGCGTGTATTTTGCCGTTTTACTGTTCCCTACTTGGCCTCATGGCTGTTATGGAGACGAGAGACAGTTGACGAAGTTGCAGTTCAAGGAGATGTCAATCAAACCGTGATCTGCCACATCCACATGGTCTTGAGAAATGTTATTATCTTCAAAATGAGCTATTTTTGAGCTAGGTTTCTTTTAGTTTCAAACATATTTTTCACTCAGACTTTTGTTGATACTTAATGAGACACTCAACATTGATATAATATTTGCATTCTTACTATTTCAAGCCACGTTTCCAGAGGCTTTCAAAGTTTCCAAATACATATTGGTGAAATCTTGAAATACACTACATGTAGCCTCGCGGTCAATTCTCAACACAAATGTCTCACCAGTCCAGTGTCTATCTCATTGGTCTCTGTCATCACTGGAGGTGCTTGCCGAGGGGGGCCGTACAGATACTGGATGCCCCTCTTGTCATCCTCACTCAGCTGCAGAGGGTAGGAGTCGCTATAGAAAGGACACATCACAGCACCAGGCTCCAGGGAGTGCTGCAGGCCCAGGACATGGCCAAACTCATGAGCTGCCACTTGCAGGAGATCAGTGCCTAAACAGGACAGCAAAGGAAATATCCACAGTTACACTGTGATTAGATGCCACACGTGTTGCTCTTTACAGAAATGAGGTGTAAATTTAAAGAAATGGCCTTTGACACTGGAGGGGCAGAATTCCATACCTACTAGAAAAGCCACAAGTGGTCATTTTGACTGCCATATTCCAAATTTTATTATCTGTCATGATAAATACGCAAAACGGAGAGTAATCTATCTATTGTGTTAGGACATCTTTTTAAGGGATGAAATAACACTTGGTGATATGCCAAGGAGGAAGAGAAAACGACCAGTTTGATTGGAGAGGATCATCGAGATCCGCTCCCAGCTGATGCAGGTGAGCTCTGCTCCTCTGCGCTGATGTGCTCCGCACTGCTTTGAGGAACAAAAATTGTCTCTGTAAATGGAACTCACAGCCACTCTCAAAGTTTTACTTTTGACAGAGACAGTGATAGTTACCAAGCAACCAAAATGCAGCTGCCACCACGTAAAAATGTATCAGTTTAACCGCAGCAAAATATGTGAGATCATTATGACTGCCTGTGGCTGAAATAGGTAGAAATGATCAAATTTTCTTCACTTTTTTGTGCAATTGGTATGAAAAGAATTTTTTTCTAATGAAAATACAGACATTTTTAGGAAAAGTCTGGGACCAGCAGCACTGTAATTTTAATTCAAAGTTATATGACACATAAAAGTGAAAATGGTCAAAATGACTGTCATGGCCATTCTAGAGTAAAAAACATTGTCTGATTTGACATAAACAAGTCCACCGTTAGCTCAGAGTATTTCAAATGTACTCACCCACATCGTTTCCCACTGTCCAATGCTCATCATAGTCAAAGTGAACTTCTCCCTCTCTGTGTGTTCTGGGGAAAAAAGCATGGGCAAGGATTCCTCCAGGACCATCGAACGGTAAGTTGTCCCCATGCCAGTACCTGCACAAGCACTTCTGTTACTGTAAGCAAGAATCTAAAAGGTACAGTTTTATCACTCATTAGCGAAATAATCTCATTAGCTAACTACTGTATGCTTAATACTGTATGCTTAGCATGTTGGAAATCCCGTTGGTAATAAAAATCCCCCCCCCCCCCCCCAAAAAAAAAAAAACTTATTAAAAGGAGTTTTTAATTGAAATAATAATTTAATTTGAAAATAACAATAATAATAATAATAATGCATTTTATTTGTAAAGCACTTTCATTTGAAACAAATCTCAAAGTGCTACAGGTGTGAGCATGAAAAATACATGCAAAGCAATTTATTGCTATATAAGACAGATAAAAGCAACTAGCAACATTTTAAGATAAAGACAGTCACTATAAAAGACAGATAAAAGCAGTTCGCATCACAGTAAAAGACGGATAAAAGCAACTTGTCTAGAGCAACTAGCTTAAGAGCAACACACACACACACACACACACACACACACACACATCTAAGGCATAGTGGATTAAAAGTCATAACTTTTGCTAAAGAGGAGTGTTTAAAGTCCCTTTTTGAAATTCTCAGCAGTCTGCGGTGCCCTCAGACGGTCAGGGAGTGTATTCCACAGACGAGGGGCGGCAGAGGAAAAGGACCGATCCTCCATGGTGTAGGATTTAGTCCTGAGAGGATGGAGATGGTTTGAGTTTGCGGAGCAGAGAGATTCTGTAGAGGTCTGTGGAGTGAGTAGTTCTTTCAGGTGGGGGGGCATTACCATGAATGCACTGGTGTGTGGGGAGGGAGACTTTGTACTCAATCCTGGTGGAGATGGGAAGCGAGTGAAGGGAATGGAGGATGGATGTAATGTGTTCATATTTTCACTCTCATCAGGATCCTAGCAGTGCTGTTATGGACATACTGGAGTTTCTGGAGGGTCTTGTTGGGGATCCCAATGAGAAGGGCCTTAGAGTGATCCAGTCTGGAGGAGACAAAGGTGTGGACCAGCTTCTGAACATCAGGTAGAGTCAGTATGGGACAGAGCTTTGCAAAATTTTTGAGATGGTGAAAAGAGGTTTTGCTGAGGTGTTTGAAAGGGGCCTCAAAGGTTAATTTAGGGTTAATTCTTACACCAAGGTTGGTGACTAATGTGTAGAGGGGGATGTCCTGGCCAGAGAATGTAATGCTTGTTATGGACAAAGATCCAGTCTGTTGTGGGGTACCAATTAAAACTGCTTCAGTTTTGGAGCTGTTTAGCAGGAGGAAGTTGTGTTTCATTCACACCTTTGTCTCCTCCAGACAGGCAGTAAGTGTGGATAGAGATGATGACGATGTTGTAGATGGTGACAACATTGAGGCCACAGAGGAGTGGATGTTAGTCTTCAAGTAAAGTTGTGTGTCATCAGCGTAGCAGTGGAATGAAATTCCAAAGCGTCTGATGACACGTCCAAGGGGGATCATGTAGAAGGTGAAAAGAAAGGGTTCAATCACAGACCCTTGAGGAACCCCACGGGTGACTGTGTGTGTCTGGGACCATGAGACTCCTAAGGAAACGTATTCAGATCTGTCTGTGAGGTAAGATTTAAACCAGATTAGGGCAGTGTCACTGAGTCAAGTGGTGTGATGTAACCAATTTAGGAGAATACCATGATCAACAGTATCAAATGCTGCGGAAAGGTCAAGGAGATTGAGGAGGGAAGGTGAGAGAAGGTTGTACATCTTTGAGATGAAGGATGTGTGGTTTGGGTGGCTGGTAAATGACAAGTATTGTTATGGGGAAAGAGGGCTTACATTTAAATGCCAGGCATTCAAAAGAGGACAGCTCAGGCAGAGGCAGAGGGGACAAATCCAGATGACAGCCAGACCACCACCATGACCTTTGCTGTGGGCTTTCTGGAGGTAACAATAACTGGGAGGACAGGTCTCATTTAGAAAAGAAAGAACATTTGGTTGATGCCAGGTTTTCGTGAGGCACATTGAATCCAAATACTTGTCCAGAAGAAGACACAATTATACATCAGGTGCAAGCTCCTCTGCTGCCATGGACTATGACTTGAGACTGGATCTTTTTTCTAATTGTGAAGGGACAGGACAGGACAGAGAAAATATTCTAAAGGTGTGCAACTCTATTACCATGAATTTGCATTGTGATTTGCAGATGTACACATTTTTTTCATGTCTTCACATATTTGATACGGGTGTGTAAATGTGTTTTGCCCCATATTTACTGCAGAAACAGTAGCAAAAATGTGAGAATATGAGTTTCAGAATTTGTGATTTGTAGAATAGAATTTGTGCACCTGCAAAAAGCATTAAGGGGGCTTAAATGTGGTTTTTGTGTTTGTGCGAGAGGGGAAAAAAAATTAACGAGTTTCAAACCCCTGAAACATTTTTCTCTGCCTTCAATTTTACTGATACACATGGGACTGTTTTCCACAACTACAAATTCCACTGTCACGGTTGCTCATGCGTTATACACCAAATTTACCTCAAAATAAACTCCTATCATATTATTAACAATCAGAGCTGCAACTGTGCTAGCTTAGTTAAGCTAATCAAGGAGTAACAACTGTTTATATTTCCTTGTGCTTTAATCAGCTTGGTTGTTGGTCAAAGAGCTCAGCGGTACCATCGAGTAAATAAATGTGTGTGCTGCTGATAGTTTCTCTCTGTTTTCCAGACGTTTTGGATTCATGTGCTGGTATGCTGCACTCTTGAAGACTGCAGAGACGCCTCTTTGGTGCCATTCTGAAAGTATGCTCCAGCACACCAAAGTAACATTAGAAGGAAAACATGTTAATGTCTCTGGCTATAAGTCCATTGTGTAGATAGTGTTAATGAAAGTTAAAATTAGCTGACAATGTTGGCTAACTATCCCAAAGCTTATCGGCTAATGTTAGCTCTTTATGCTAGTCTCTTTATGCTAGTCGAAGCTCATTAATGAAATAAATTAAATGAATTAAAGCACAGGAACCTTGTACATCTTTCTATTATTTCAAATTAAATATATAAGATTTAGTCCACAAAAACAGTCATTTTAGAAAGTGGGTTATGAAAGTAACTTGCAAGTCAAACTAAAAGGGCATGGCAGAGAGTAGTTATGAAACTCCGGCTATAATGTAATGTTACACAATGAAAAGTGAGTTGTTATGACATGAGTATATTGTAAACCAAATGCCAAAATGACTAATCTGAGCTGTTGAAAATTTAGCTGGAGGCAAACTCTTAAAAGCCCTGTCTGACAAGTCCAGTGTTGCTTTCATTCATGTTTGTAATCTGCTCTTGAGTATGGCTGGGATACATCTGGTTTAGGTTTTTCTGGGTCACTCTGACAAAAAGTATCCAAGAGACTTCTGTGCGGGTCTGATTACAAGGATCATCTGGCAAACACAGACTGCTGCCAACTTTGAAACTGTACAGGATTCTTTTAACAATTACTTTCTCATATTTCTTTATTTATTTCTCAAAACTCTTCAAACAGTCAACAAAACAGCGCGTGAGTAATACCACAGATCACTTTTCACTGCTTTGACACAAATTCACGCAATGACTACATCTTTCATGTTTTATGAATCATTTTCTGGCTCAAATTAAAAAAGAAATAAAATTATTTAAAAAAAAAAACCCTCTTTCTGTAAACTCCATTTTTCATGTTTACATAATATTTTAAAAACACTTACATTTAAAAATCTCCCTAAATTAGACTGCACATTGTTACATCAAAAGAGACCAACCACAGCTGGTTCCCATTTTGACCGAGCAACTATCTCAAGTCATCAAGCTTTCCATTTCCTGCCATCAACATGAAAGGACAATCTTTATTTTTTTTTATATAGTTTTGGAAAACAGAGAGATAAAGAGATTTTTTTGTGGAAATAAAAAGTTTATGATCAGTCAGCAAACCTGGCTAAACATAAAGTAAATATAACTTTGAGACATTATCTCATCTGCGCTCATTTCTGTATAAATGAGATAGATTTTCATCAGGTCTAGTTGACAACAATAAAGACAAGACACCCATGATCCCATGATAATTACATCATTGTAGAAAAACATTTTACCAAGTTATTGTCGTAAAGGCGAGACCTCGAGCAACATTCAGTGTGTTTGAATGCGTTCTTTTTACTCCTCAGTTGGCTACTGAAATCTGCTGCGTAACGCTGCTAAATGGCGCCTTGTTACAACCTGACTATGTGCTTTTTTGCTTGCTGGGGACTCTTCCTCACCTGCTGAAGTCAATAATGATGTCTGCTTTCTCTGTGGTGACCTCTCTGAACCTCAAAGGAGTAACTTCACCCCACACACCAAATGCTTCCAGGAAGACACGCCGCACTTTGTCCTCACTCATCTGCCAGGGAAAACGCACAATCCTGTTGGACACACACAGAAACACAAAAAGCAGAATTAAAAAATGGTGCTTAAACTTTTAATTTTCTGCAGAGGATGTGATTCTTTAGGAGTTTCCAACATCTACTACGAACTTTTGCAACATCATGTCATACAATTTTACAGCATTTAAAAAAAATTTTGTATTAGAAAAAATAATGATTGCATGCGGACCTACAAGAAGTAAACTTAGTGCTTAATTTTTCTCATGGATATGGCTATTAATGCCAAAACCTCAAAGTTCATAAATCAATCCGGGTCTAGAATGTGGATAATTACTGTAAAACACACTCTTACACAAAAGACACTGCTTTTTTTTTGCTTTACTTTCTTTGTTTTCTTTCTTTTAGCTTTTCTGATCCACCAACTACTGTTGCCAATCACCAGTGATGACAAAGTACATTTACTACAGAAAATACATGGTTGAAAGAGGAACGTTATTGCATGATTAGGTTTAAAGTCCACCTGAAACTGCATTTCAAGAGTATTTATTACCCATTTCCACCAAAATTAGTGGGTCTACCCAGGTTTTATTATTTTTTAATCGCAGGTCGGCCAACTAAAATTCATCTAGTGTCCCCATTCCCACTTCCCACAGGAAAAGCAGCCCGTCTGTGAATTTATGTGAAGCGTTGTATTTGGCTGAAAGAGTACACTCCATAGTGTGGAAACATGGTTGAGATGTGTGAGACAAATGTCTGTCAGCTTTAATATTGACTATGATTAATGACAAATGCAGATGTATCAAATTAATCCGGGTGTTACACTTTCCAAAGGTTGGATCTGGGTGGAAACGCTCCACAGTAGGTTTGTTTTGCTCACAGCTTGTATGACAAATTTTCAAATTGTCTTTACGTCAGAGTAGAATTGATATGATAAAATATATCAGGCTGACAAGCCAATATTGTAAGCGATTGTAGACTGGAATATGAGTCATGAGCGCTTTAAACTGTTGTGCCACAAAATAATCTGTACATACTGCACTCTTCTACAGAGCGATCTCTGTGTGCTGGATGATCCGTCTGGATTATTATTTGTTTAAATTGATTGCAGGGAGAGCAAGTGGTCTGTTGGGTAAGCTAGGTTGACTTTTAATCAGAGAGAGAGTGGTGCACTGTGCTGTTAATTCAAGCTTGTTTCAACAGAAAAGCTCTGTGCTTATGCAGGAATTATTTTCAGCTTTGTGTCCGTTAGTGTTAGCTTTTGTAATTGTAAGGTCCGTCAAAAATTCATATCCTGTACTGCACCTGGATGACATGATGCACCAGATGAAGAAGTAGAAGACACACTGTAAAATGTGTAAGAAATCAGCATGTTCACCCAGGTCTTACTTTTAAATTAACAGCTGAGCCGAGGTGAGAAAACCCTGCGTCTACTGCAGAGTCAGTTAACCCGGGTTAACACAAAATCCTGATCTTAGCGGGTTAACACGGGGTTTTTGGCCAGTGGAAAAGGGGTATGACTATCTATCATGATGTCTTCCTGGTACAAACAAGATAAACAGGCAGAAAAAAACATTAGGAGGAATTTGATAGGACCAAAGAAAAGTGGAACATACAACAAATATTGAGGATTATATTGACAATGAGAGATACTGTACATAGTTAAAGGCTAATGTTGTGTAATGATATGGTTGAAATTGCTCACAGCAAGATAACAAAAGTCAAGTGACTTTTTTTTCAGGAGAACATGTGATCAAATGTTGATATAAAAATACAAAGAAACAATTTTTTTTGCATTTTTTTTGCTAATATAGTTAAATAAGTCAACAATATGACCATGGATGTGATATTTAAGAAAAAAAGGACAGTTTGCATTTTGGGTTAACTTTGATGATCAGTGGTGTGGCTGGAGAATTTGTTACAGGTGCTTAAAAACAGAGAAAGTACAAAAGGTATCGCTGCTACAGATGGCTTTAAGCTGCTGCATTGACATGGGAGCATGATGACACCTTCGTATACAAATGAACAGAGTCTGTTTTATCTGTTCTGTTCTGTTACTTTTATTCTAAACCTGTTTTATCCATTTGTTTGTTTAGTCATTTGAACCTCACTTTACAAGCCTAACGGGGGACAAGATCTGCAAATTAGCTTCAGTTGGACACCCTGTGTGCATCGCTGTTGCATTGCTGCTCCCTATGTTACAAAGTTTATCACTATAATTGTGTCAAATAAAGAGAAAAAAAAAATTGCATCTCACTGCATACTAAAGATGCACATGCAAAACAATCAAAAAGTGAAGAAACTAAAACCAAATGCTTAGTTTTTGACATTATAACTCAGATTTCATCTTAAAAACTGCATAAATTGATACAGTAACAAACTGCTTAATCCAAAGTAAATGCGGAAAAAAACCCCATTAAATATGGTTTAGAGAATGTGGGGGCCTCCATCTTACAGCAGTCAAACCAGAAGCAAGTTATTTTTCATGATCTGTCAGCTGAACCAAACAACACCAGGGAACCAGTACAAATAACATACACATGCTGAAAACACTGAAGTATGGACTAACAGGTGCACTGACTTCAGAAACAAACACTCTAAATCAACAAAGTGAATATCTCTGCGTACATGACAGTCATTCCACACCGTGGAAATCTTTGATTATCAGGTGATAACAGATGCTGGTTGGAGAATGGCCTCTTTCTTTTTGTTCAGACGTGTGAACGAGATCAGACACGACAGACAGGATGTAATATGAATCTCTTTACCTCAGGCAAACATCACTGACAGTGCTCAGGGACTCCCCTTACTCTAAACGTATGGTAAACTGTGTGTGCTGCTGTGTAAGGAAAATACATCTGTCAAAGATTTGATCTACACAGCCAAAATAACCACCGGGGATTATAAAATTACGTGCTTTGATATGACAATAACACTGACACCGGTATAACTGATGTTCTTTTAAAAGCTCACAAATGTGCTGACTGTGCTTGGTAATTTATAAGCTCTACTTACACCATTAAAAAAGGTTTCTGGTCTCTGTGCATTTATCCTTCAAAAAATAATCATTGTCAGTGCATGATGCACTTTTGACAGGCCCTGGGAACAGCTGAGGAAGGACTTTTGAGGAAGAATATTGAGTTAACTCTTAACACACACCCCGCATGTTATGTCTGTAAACCATTCGACCCACCGGGGCCACAGACCTTGTTTCCTGTGTTTGTCAACAATGCCAGCTGTGGACAAGACAGCTGCGTCAGAGGCACTTGAACCTTTAAATGAACCTTACAGTGTTTCTTCACTTGTATAATAGCACCAAGCCTTGATAACTGTGTAACGTCTTGTCTTCTGTCATCATCGAGTTAGAATTTCACTGTGTTCAGTACTTTAGTTTTTTAAGTAACACAAATAAAACTAATGACATTCCCATCAGCCTCAGCTAGTTTGTGTGCACTTGCTATTGTCCAACTAAGATGAAAAAAAAAACTGTAAAAATGAAACCCAGTTAACATCAGCGTGTTAGTATTTTCACTGTGAACAAGCTCACATTAGTGTCTTGCACTAAGCAAGATACTAACAGATACTAACAGAACACAGCTGCTAGCCGCAATCATGACTTGAGTCTTTGTTTCTGCATCTTTTATGAATCCCTGAGATATATTTGATGTTAATATTTTACTGAAAATATTTGGAATAGATGACATAGTTTGTCTGCTTTTGTCACCAATTCTAGGAAAAAAAATTTTATACATGCAATGTTTGATTTTTTCTTTTTAAACACTTAAAGTTGCAATACAAAACTTCTGCTAATGAGCTAACAAGCTAACATTAGCTGTAGCATGAGTCTTGT